>CAUYUJ010017609.1:125000-205000 GCA_963575745.1 Prorocentrum cordatum | reverse complement strand
TCTGAAACTTAAGGGGAATGCTTCCAAATATGCTCCTACACATCTCTGTTAGGTTGCTTTGCCGGGATAATCTTTTCATTTCTAAGTGTGCTATCCTGGGCCTCTTCCTGGCCACTAGGGGGCCAGGAATGATTAGAAGGACATCGACAGCGCTAGCCCCAGAGATCCGACGTCGGGATTTTTCCATACGGGGCCCCTGGAGGTCTCGACCCCTTCCCCAGGGCCGGTTTTCATCCCGAGTCGTCGTTTGACGGCCCTGGGGCCTGGCGAGGGCCCCGGTCCCTTTTTGGGGTCGAAGATTACGAAAGACCTGCGTCTTGATTTCTTCAATGCGTCGGATCTCTGGGACTCCTGCCTCGCTTCCGCCGTCGCAGGCCTCCCCGGGAGGCCCTCGTCGCCTTCGGGCCAGATCCGCCCCGAAAACGCGTGGTCAGAACGCATCCCCGGGCGAGGCCTGGGGAGCAGCCGCCTCGAAACCCCGTCGCCTCCCACAGGCGCGCCGTCGGGCACGGTGACGGCGGCCGCGCCGCCGCCGCCCTCGGCCCCTGAGCCTGGCGCGCCCCCGGGGCCGGAGGCGAGGCACGCGCAGCCGCCGCCGCCGCCCTCGGCCGCCCTCCCTGCCGCGGGCGGCAGCCGGGCACCCGGCGCGCCCCTGGGGCCGGAGGGCCTGGCCGAGGGGCTGCCGGCGGCAGCGGCGGAGGTGGCGGTGCCCGCGCCGCCGCCGCCCTCGGCCGCCCTCCCTGCCGCGGGCGGCAGCCGGGCACCCGGCGCGCCCCTGGGGCCGGAGGGCCTGGCCGAGGGGCTGCCGGCGGCAGCGGCGGAGGTGGCGGTGCCCGCGCCGCCGCCGCCCTCGGCCGCCCTCCCTGCCGCGGGCGGCAGCCGGGCACCCGGCGCGCCCCTGGGGCCGGAGGGCCTGGCCGACGGGCTGCCGGCGGCAGCGGCGGAGGTGGCGGTGCCCGCGTCGCCGCCGTCCTCGGCCGCCCTCCCTGCCGCGGGCGGCAGCCGGGCACCCGGCGCGCCCCTGGGGCCGGAGGGCCTGGCCGACGGGCTGCCGGCGGCAGCGGCGGAGGAGGTGGCGGTGCCCGCGCCGCCGCCGTCCTCGGCCGCCCCGCCCGGCGCACTCTCGGGGCCGGATGCGGGGCGCGTGCAGCCGCCGCCCGCAGGCGCCAAGCCAGTGGAGGTGAGCGTGGCACCAGGCTCGGGGGAGAAAGCTTACCGCGGGTTCGCGTCGCGTCGACCGGCGGCGACCCGGCCACGGGCATTCAAGGTTGAAGGCTGCCAGTGGCCCAGAGTCGGCCCATGCATGGAACGATCGGGCGATCGAAAAACCGCCGATCGTTCAAGGTTGAACGATCCACGCGGTTTCAGAAACCAACGCCGGGGTCGTCACGACACGAGCTTGCCGTATGCGTGGGTATCGAAGACACCTACGGCGAGTCACCACCGCCCCCTGCCTTTTTGGGATAAACCTATGTGACAGAACGTTCGGGCAAGGTTTGGTCACGCTATTGGACCATGCATTTCCCCAGCCGTTGTGGAAGTCATTCGGCATTCGGGGAACACGTGGGGGAAGAAGAGGATGATGAGGAGAGGGAGGAAAAGGGAGGATGAGGAGAAGGATGAGGATACCTTTGGGGAGCTTCTTGGGTCATTCTTGGAGCCTCCTGGGATCTCCCTGGGAGCCTCAGGGAGGCCTCTTGGGTTGCCTTCTTGGGCCTCCTGGGGGTCTTCGGGGGCTTCTTCGGGGCCTCTTTGGCCGTCTTACACCGTTCCTGGCCCGTCGGGCGCCGTCTGACGCCGTCTTGGGTGCCTCTCTGAGCCGTCTTAGGGCCCCTTGGGGCGCTCCAGGGCCGTTTTAGAGTCTGTGAGACCGTGTTGGGGCTCTCTTGGGGCCGTCTTGGGAGGCTTGTGGGCCGCCCTGAGGCCCTCTTGGGCCGTCTTGGAAGCCTCTTGGACGATCTTAGGGCCATCTTGGGGGCCTCGTGGGCCGACCTGGGCTGTCGACAGGGCGAAGAGGAGCGAATGCCCAAGTCGTGAAAAACATAAGCACAAACACTGATTTTGGCTCCTTCGAGCCGTCCCGGAAGGTGACTTGGAGGCTTCTTGTGCTGTCTTGGAGGCCTCTCGTGGCCCTCTTGGGCCATCTGAGGTCATCTTAGGTGCGTCTTGGGCCGTCTTGGAGACATCTTGCGGCCATCTTGGGCTCTTTTGGACCATCTTGGCAGTCTTGGAGGCTGTCCTGGGCGTCTTGGAGGTCTCTTGGTCCGTCTTTGGGCCCGCTTGTGGCCGTGTTGGTCATCTCTTGGGCCAGGATGGGGCCATCTTGGAAGCCTCTTGGGGCGATCTTGGGAGCCATCTTGGGCCGACGGAAGGCCGACACGGAGTAAAAGCCAAACACCTTCGACAGCCGTTTGACAATGAATGATTTTCGCTCCTCCAGGCTTTCCTGTATGTCATCTTGGAGGAATTTGGAGGCCTTTTGGACCACCCTGGAGGCCTTTTGGGAGCTTCTTCGGCCGTCCTGGGCCATCTGGAGGCCATCTTAAGCCGTCTTGGGTGCATCTTGGGTCATCTTGGAGGCGGCTTGCGGCAGTCTTGGGCTCTTTTGGGGGCATTTGGGCCGTCTTGGAGGCCACCTTGACCGTGTAGGAGGCCTCTTGGACCGTCTTGGGGCCGTCTTGGGGGCTTCTCGAGCCGTCATGGGGCCATCTTGGAGGCCTCTGCGGCCATCTCGGGGCGATCTTCGGGGTTTGTTGGGCCGTCGGAAGGCCGAAAAATAGCAAAAGCCAGCGGCCTTCAAAAACCAAAGACTAATAAAGGGTTATGACCTTTTCGACCATTCCTGAGTACCCTTCTGGATCTTAGAGGCCTCTTGGGCCGTCTTGGAGGCCTCCTGTGGGGGGGGGGGGCGTCTTTGGCCATATTGAGGCAATCTTCGGCCGTTTGGAGTACATCTTGGGCCGTCTTGGCCACATGTTGCATCATTTGTAGGCCATCTTGGGCTCTCTCGTGGCCTTCTTGGCCGTCTTTGAGGCGTCTTGGGGCCATCTTGGAGGCCATCTTGGGCCACCTCAGCCGTGTTGGAGGCGAGTTGGCCAACGAGGGGGGGATTGTGAGGAGCTTTACGGGTGGCCGGCGGGCTGGGCCGAGACCCGCACGAGGAGTTCTGTAGAAAAGCCAAAAACCTGCCAGGCATTCGGCACGCCGTGCGCCCCTCTGGCAAGACCACGTGGGGCAGCGGATCGAAGACGACGGCGAATCACCGCCGCCCCCTTCTTTTTGGAATCGCCTATGTGGCCGAGCGTTGTGGCAAGAGCTCTGCCAAGCTATCGTGTCATGTGGTCCTCCAGCCGTTGTAGAAACCCTTCGGGGAACACTTGGGGGAGGATGGCGGGGAAGATCAGGAGGAAGAGGAGGAGGAGGAGGAGGAGGAGGAGGAGGAGGAGGAGGAGGAGGAGGAGGAGGAGGAGGAGGAGGATGAGGAGGAGGAGGAGGAGGAGGAGGAGAAGGAGGAGGGTGCACTCTTGGGGCCTCGTGGGAGCTTCCTGCGAGCCTCTTGGTGGCAAATTGGGGGCCTTTTGGGCCTTTTGGGGGTCTTTGGGGGCTTCTCGGGGGCCTCTCTGGCTGTCTTGGTGGCTTCCTGGCCCGTCTGACGCCGTCGGAAACCATCTTGGGGGCCTCTCTTGGCCAACTTGGGGCCCTCTTGGGGTGCTCAAGGGTTGTCTTGGAGGCCGTCTTGGGCGTCTTCGAGGCCTCTTCGGCCGTCTTGGGGCCCTCTTGGGCCGTCTTGGGGGCCTCTTGGGCCGTTCTGGCGCCATCTTGGAGGCCTCTTGGGCGATCTTGGGGCGATCTTGGGGCTCTTGGGCCGCCTCGGGGCCCTCTTGGGGCAGTCTTTTTTTGGGCTTCTTGGGCCGTTCTGGGGCTTTCTTGGAGGCCTCTTAGGCGATCTTGGGGCGATCTGGGGGGGGCTCTTGGGCCGTCTCGGGCCGTCGGAAGGCCGACAGAATCAAATGCCAAAGTCCTGAAAAATCTTGGGGCGACCAATGATTTTTGCCTCTGCAGGCTTTCTTGGAGGCCCTCTTGGAGGCCTCTGAGGCTGTCTTTGAGACCTCTTGGGGGCCTCTTGGGCCATCTTAGAGCCATCTTGGGCCGTCTTGGTGGCTTCCTGGCCCGTCTGACGCCGTCGGAAGCCGTCTTTGGGGCCTCTCTTGGTCGGCTTGGGGCCCTCTTGGGGTGCTCAAGGGTCGTCTTGGAGGCCGTCTTGGGCGTCTTCGAGGCCTCTTCGGCCGTCTTGGGGCCCTCTTGGGCCGTCTTAGGGTTTCTTGGACCGTTTTGGTTCTGGGGCCATCTTGGAGGCCTCTTGGGCGACCTTGGGGCGATCTTTGGGGACTGTTGGGCCTTCTCAGGCCGTCGGAAGGCCGAAAAGAAGCAAATGCCAGAATCCTTCAAAAACATAAGGAAATCAATGATGTTGGCCCCTTCGGGCCCTCCTGGAGGACGTCTTGGAGGCCTCTTGGGCGCCTTTGGGTCTATCTTGGGCCATGTTGGAGGTTTCTTGGGCGGACTTGGAGGCATCTTGGACCCTCTTGGAAGCCATCTTGGACCATCTTTGGCGAACTTGGGGACCATCTCGTGCCACCAGAGCTGTCTGAGAAGCCATTTTGGACCATCTTGGAGCGAGCAAGGCATTGACAGGTACACTTTCGGCGGCTTTCCGGTCCCTTCTGGCTGGCCGGCGGGACAGGGGGAGTTTTTTTGGGTAAAGGAAGCAAAGCCAAAACTGTAGGGTTCAGCACGCCGGGCACCCCTGTGATGAGTCAACAGGGGGCGGCAGATCTAGAGGCCTTCGGCCCATCGCGCCACCGTGCCTGGGTTGGGGGCTAAAGTTCTCTTGGCCGCATCTAGGTTTCTTGGGATGCCTCTAGGGGACTCTTGGGATGACTCTAAGCGGCCCTTGGGAGGCTTTGGGGGGCCTCTTGGGGGTCTCTTGGGAGCCTCTTGGGGGCCTTTTAGGGGCCTTTTGGGGGCCTCTGGGGGGACTCTGGGGAGCCTCTTGGGGGCCTCTTGGTGCCTCTTCGAGGCTTCGTAAGGCCTCTTGGGTGCCTCGGGTGGTCTCTTTAGGTCCTCCTGCGGGTCTCGGGGGCGATCCCGGCACTGGAGAGCTCTCGGGGCCACTTGGTGTTCCTTCCCTGGGGGCGACAGCATCGAGCACTACGAGTATCTGACTTTGCGCTTCGGGAGAATTCGCGCGACAACCCTCAGGAGCGCCAGTATATGGAGTATTTGCGGTACTAAACTTACGTCGGGCATGTCCCTTAACAGGAGGAGTATTCAAAAATGCCCCCCCCCCAAAAAAGAGTCAGGGAACGATGTTTTGCATGTTTTTGTGTATGGTAAAATGTTATTGGATTATTTTCATGTTTCTTCCAAAATCCGCCTGCAGAAGGACATGCCCGAGCTAAATGTTAAGCGCAGAGAGCTCGAGGGGACCTGAGGACACTACACCCAGTGCCCCGGGGCACGGTGGCAGCTCTGATGTCTGAGGCACGTTCTCCCTTCCCCCGCCGCCTCCTCCTCCTCCTCCTCCTCCTCCTCGTCGTCGTCCTCCTCCTCCTCCTCCTCCTCCTCGTCGTCCTCCTCCTCCTGGACCCCCATTGGCGCAGCCAGCCTTTGCGCCGTGAGCTTCCCCTGCGGCAGGTGCGCCCCGGAGTCCGGATGGGCAGCCGCGAGAGCCGCCGCGGCTGCCCTACCACGCGGACGAGGGCCTCCTGCCGCTCCCCGACGGCGTGCTTGACGCGGCGCTGGCGAGGACTCCCGGGGACAGGACCGGAGTGCGCGAGGTTCAAAGAAGAAGAAGAAGAAGAAGAAGAAGAAGAAGCTACGATAATGAATCATAACAATTATTAGGTTAATAACACACATCATAAATATTAGAATACTTATTCCAATATTATTACGAAGAAAGAAGATGAGGAGGAGAAGCAGGAGAAGGAGGAAGAAGGTCAGGAGGCATCTAATTGACAAATGATTAAGTAGTAACAACCATAACGCCATCCTAGGATCTGGGGACTTACACAGACACGGGTGTTCGGAGGTCCGCGCGAATGATTTGGGTCGGCGTTGGAATTGCCTTGCGGCGCCTCTGGCGTCGCCCCTGGCGCGCTTCAGCGGCGAGCGCCAATCCAGGAGATCCGCGCGGACCTTTTGGCAGTTTATGTGCTTGTGCAGTTCTGCCTGTTCCTCCAGAGGTTCTGGCTAAGCTGCAGGCGAACGGGTCCGTGAAGGTGCAGGTCCTCGGCGGGAGCCTGACGCTGGGGGGCCAGGACTGCCGCCAGGAGATGATGGGCCTGTTTTCCACCACCACCACCATCAATTGAGGGGGGAAGGAGGAGGAGGACGAGTAGGACGAAGAGGAGGAGGAGGAGGAGGAGGAGGAGGAGGAGGAGGAGGAGGAGGAGGAGGAGGAGGACCCCCTCCCCCTCCTACTTATGGTGGTGGGGGTGGAAAACAGGCCCACCCAGGAGAGGCTCGGCGCCACGTACCTCTCGCGGGACTGCGCCTGGCCCGCCCGGCTCCAGAGACGGTTGCGCGCAGGGTACCCGGGAGCCGCCGTGACCGTCGAGAACAGGGCGATCGGCGGCTGCGGAGCGCAGGGCAGGAAGAAGACCGCAGTCAGCGCGCCTGCGCGCCTTCACCCAGGGTGCCCTTGTGTCCTTGCCTCCGCGGCCCGTTCTTTGGCGATTTCACTGGTCGCCCACCGCCCCAACAAGTCCCAACCTCGGCCTCCTGGGGTCTTGCGTCCTTACCGCTCGTCCTTGATATACGTTTGGATTGTAATACCGCTATCCCGCCCTCGTTCTCACCTTCTGGGGCCTCCTGGGAGGACCCCGTCGCCGCGGCTGGATTCGCCTCGACATCCTGGTCAGAAAGCGCACCCAGTAAGAACGCACAGGGGAGTAGCCGTATCGGTATCTTTTGGGTCCCCCAGGAACAGCGTGCATTTTGCCACAGTTGTCCCTCCTCGAGGCTGGAGACTACACAGCGCCAGATCTGTTCATCATTGACCTTGCAGTGAACGACGTGCGGTTTGCGATGGACGAGGCCTTCGCTGGATCATTCGAGGCTCTCATTCGCATGATAGGCACTTTCGTGGACTTCGGCAGGATTCTTCTTCTCCAAACAGTGCCGTTCCATGAGGCGAGCATAACATGGCGCGAGGACAAGGACGTCATGATGCGAGCGTTTGAAAATCAGCAGCAGAAGTACGACAAACTTGCACGACAGTACCATATTCCAATTGTCAGCTGCTTCGATGCGACGCGCGAGTTCGCGTCGATGCTCAACGGAACACAGGAGTTCTGGGTGCCAGGCCGAAAATGGGAGCACCCCCAGTGGAAAACGCATGCGTACATCGCCGACCTGATTGTGCACCTGCTGAACTCGCAGGTGGGGCCAGCCAGCCGGATGGCGCCGGCCGCGCGCGAATGGCACAGGCCTGCTTCTCTGTTGGGAGACGCAGCGGATGCCAGTGCGTTCCCGCTGCTCCACAAGGAGCCAGCGGCGCTCACAAGGGGGCAATGCGAAGGAGGTGACTCTGACGTTTGGCGTTGGAAAGATAGCGTGCGATTCGTGCCGCAGGCCCCTTAATTGCACGGTATCCCCCCTCCTTGGGGATAGCGCGTGCCGAAGAAGCCCTGGCAAGGGGTGGCGCTTGCGCAGAGGGGGCCCTCGCGGGGGGGGTCACCTCGCAGGGGTAGTGTGATTTCTGGAGATCGGTCGGTGTTGCGCACTGTCTGCCCGGCGCCCACTGCAGAAGGCAGGGGCTCTCTCAGAGGGGCCCGGCGGCTTCCGAGAAGCCTCCTCGGAAGCCAGGAGGGCTTGGGAAGGAGGCCCCCGCCCTCCGAGGCCTCGCTCCTTGTCGCCTTGTGGCCGAGGCATTCGACGAGAGGTTTTTCTCAATCCGCGGTCCTCGGAGTCCCAACCCCATCACTGGGGCGTTTTTTTTTTTTTCATCCCGGAGCCGCTGCTGATGGCGTCGGGCCCGAAAATTGCATCGGGGCAGAATCCGCCGGTCGAAACAGATCACGTCGCCAGGAGGAGGAGGAGGAGGAGGAGGAGGAGGAGGAGGAGGAGGAGGAGGAGGAGGAGGAGGAGGAGGAGGAGGAGGGGGAGGAGGAGGAGGAGGAGGAGGAGGAGGAGGAGGAGGAGGAGGAGGAGGAGGAGGAGGAGGAGGAGGAGGAGGAGGAGAGAGATTTGGGACAGGAGACCGCCCTCGTGCTGGGCAGCCTCTGCCAGAAGCCGCTGTCGGCTCACAGGGCGGCCGCCGACTCCGGCTCCCGCCCAAGGCTCACCGCAGGGTGGAGCCTGCGCGAGGACCGGCCAGGCAAGCCAGGCTGGATTGCCGAGGCTTCGGCGCCCGAGTTCACCATCCGATGATCCACAGGACGTGTCATGGCGCCAACATCGCAGAGCGGATCTCGTTCGGACAACCACAGGGTGGGCCCGGAGTGTCCTGGAGAGTTTCGTTCTGGACTTCGAGGTGAATTTCGTGTGGATTTTTCCGCCCAGGAGCGAAGACCAAACAAACATCCACGCGAAATTCACTTCGTTTTTCGCTCGCCGCTTCGGGCAAAGATCCACGCAGAAATCCACGCAGAAATCCGCTGCAGCACGTCTGCACGGCTGGTGCAGTGAGACGTGTGTCAGCCCAGCGCGCGTTTGCCCCACTCGGCTCCACCGATTGCGCTGCCCGTGTGGCACTGATGGGCTTCTGCGGACGGGCACGCGTTGGCGCCAACACGTTCTGAGGGTCATCGAGCCATTCCCCTCGACGAGCCGCCGGCGAAGAGGAGTCTTCGCTTAAAGGTCGGCGACAACAAGACGGGCATCGCTGGCATCGTGATCGAGCATGTCAGGGGTGGCATCTTCGACGAGTGGAACAGGGGCAATCCCCTGCAGCACTGCGAGCAGGGCGACATCATCGTGGCGATCAACGGCGTGAGGAGTGACCCCGAGAAGATGCTGAGAGGCTTGCAGAACAAGCCTGTCAACATCACATGTCGGAAGAATCCCCGCCGCAAGCAGCCGCAGTCGCACTGGATCGAGTTTCCTGTCTCCTTCGGTGCCGCGCCGATCCTGTCTGTGTCGGTCCTGCGGTCGTATGAAGGTCTAGGCGAAGCTGATGTTCAGATGAATGGTTCCATGTACATGTTGCGTGGACTCTGGCAGCTGCACGAGTCCCAAACTTTTGCGTACAGTTTTATTGCGAACCACTCATATCCAGCTGCCTGCGGTGAACCCCGCCACCGTGCCAGCGCAGCAGTGCAGCAGAACTGTCTGAACCAGTTCCCTGTCCTGTCTGAACTGGCACGGGTCTTGATGATCCCCTCCTTGTCCGCAGACTCGTTCTCCCCTCTTCATTCCTTCCTCCCCCCCCTCCCCTCGCCCCTCCCCCCTCTTGAAGTTTAAGGCTTCTCAGGGACTTCTTGGGGCCTTCGTTGGGGCCTACTGTGGCCATCGTGGTTTTTTTTTCTGGGGGGCCTGTTGGGGGGCTTTGCATTTCCTCTACAAGCTTTGTTTGCTTGGGGGCACGCTGGGGCTTCCTGGCGGCGCGCCAGGAAGGAGTCCAGATTGGTGTGCTTTTTGAACGAAGTCGCGCGCGCCGATCCCCCAGCATGCCAGTGAAGTTCTCGGTTCAATTTCGAGAGATGGGCACCAGGGAAGAGTTCAGTGGTGAACAGGAAAGCGCAGTCCGCTATGTAAAGTCGCACACCAGCGCAGCGCGCAGTCTCACACAAAGTAGAGCACAAAAGACTGCATTCCAATAATTAGCTGTTGAACAGAGCGGAGCATAGTAATTCTTGAATTGGATAGCGGACGGTACACTAAACACAGCAGCACGACATACATAAACATGGGAGAACGTGCTATATGGGAAGGCCTTCCAAAGTGTTTCGGAAGCTTATCTTCAGCCTTCCAGGAACCACTCAGAAGCTTGTCGTAACGTCCGAATGTGCCTTGTCATCAGCCTGTCGGATGTCTCTCATAAGTGTCGCTGAATCTTTTCGGAGGCTTGTCGGAAGCTTCCAACAAGATGTTCAGAAGTTTCCAAGAAGCAATTCTTAAGCATCGCGGGAACCTCCGAGAGACTTTTCGGAAGCCTCCGAAAAGCCGTTCGGACGTCAAGCTTCTCGGAAGTCTCAAAGAAGCTTTCCCGAATACCCTCGGAAGCCTCCAAGAAGATTCTCGGAAGTTTCGAATTATCCTCCCAGAAGCTTCGCACCATCCTCCAATTGGTTTCTCGGAAGCATCAAGAAGCTTCTCGGACGCCGCCAAATCGCTTCTCCAAAACCTTCAAGAAGCTTCCCGAAGGTTCTCAAGACGCCTTTCGGAAACCTCCAAGAAACCCTTCAGAGGCTTCTCTCAGCAGCTTCTCAGAGACTCATCAGGATCCTCCAAGAAGCCTCGCGGAAGCCTCTCAGAAGCCTTCCGTAAGCCTCTCAGAAGCCTCTCAGATGCATCCAGGAAGCCTCCCGAAAGCATCTAGGAAGGCCCTCAGACGCAGAAGCCTCCGAGGAGCCTTTCGGACGCTTCCAACAGGATTCAACGAACTGCTCGGACGCCTTTCCTGAGCCTTTCAGAAGCCTCCTTTCGGAACCCTCCCAGCAGCTTCTCGAAAGCCTTCGAGAAGCCTGGCGTTCTGTCGAAATCCCATAGTAAGCCTCCAGCAACATCTCTTCATAAACCTCCAGGGAGCTTCTCGGAAGTCCCCAAGAAGCGTTTCGGAATACTGGATTATTATTTTGTTTCACAAGCCGCCCAGACGCCTTTCGGAAACTTCTACCGCACCTGAGAAATCCCCAACCAGTGGATTTTTGTTTTTTGTTCGCAGGTACCTTAACCGGCCTTCCGCCCGCCCTACAATCTGCTGGATTAAAAAGTGCGGACCAGAGAGGTCGCGAAAGATGTGCGACGATGATCCCGTTAGGCCCCAGGGCCCCAGTGCACAATGTTCCAGAGACCAGCCCAGGGATTATCTGGTCGCTCAGGAAGGCGACCAGAGAGTGTTTTTGGAGAAAGGATGGGGCGGGATCGATCGCGATTCTCCTGTTCCTCCATCCTCGCCTTTAATATTATAATCGCCAAATTGGGCGAGGACCAGAGAATCGCGATTACGTCCAATACTTCCTCAAAACAAACTCTCTGGTTGCTTTTCGGAGCAACCCGAGAATTTCTCTGGCAACCGGAGAATGGCGATTTCTCCCAGGACATCCTCGAAACAAATTCTCTTCGTCCCATTTTCAGTCACAGGAGAATGGCGATTTCGCTTGGGGCATCCTCAAAAACCATGATTGTGGACCCGATGCATGCGGGCAGAAAGTGACGATTTCGCTTGGGATTCCTCGCAACCGCGGGTATCGGCCCATCTGATGTTGCCAGAAAACTGAGATGCCGTGCCGGACCTCCGCGTTCAGTTCTCGCGTTCACGAGCGCGGCGACACTGCATCCATCAGTCTGCGCACGAGCAAACGCGGATATGAGTGAGTCTGACCATGCCGCTTGATGATGAATGGATCTGCGCGAGAGAGTGTCTGGGTGCGTCGAAGTCCTTTAACGAGATCCGCACTTTTGAATCCATCAGATGGTCGTTAGTCTTATTCGAATATACGTTCTAGCCGTGCTTCTCGTTCATCCACGCTCTCGCCTGGCATTGCGGACCATTTCCCCTCTGCCGCAGGTCTTTCTGCGGAGGCTCCTCGTTAGAGAGCCTCTTGGGGGCCTCACGAATGCCTTTCAAAGGCTTTGGGGACCTGTGATGCCTCCCAGGCGCCTTTTTGGGCCGCCTTGGAGGTTCTTACGAAGCCCGTGTGGGCCGTCTTGGGTCCCTCTTGGACCGTCCTGGGGCCTTCTTGGGGAGCTTGGGCCCTCTTGGGGACCTCCCATGGCCCTCGTGGGTCTTTCTTGGCCTCGTGAGCGACTTTTGGACAATCTTGGGGCAGTCTTGGGGTCCTCTTGGCCCGGCTCGAGGCCCTCGAAGCCCTCTTGGGGGCCTCTTGGGCCGCCCAGCGATCTCGTAGGCTTCTTGGCTGCCGTGGGGAGAGCCTCTCAGACCACTTCTGTGATCGCCTTGAGCTTGCTGGCAAGGTCCGGCAAGGCGCCCTGGAAGGCGCGGCGGGGCGGGGGGGCATCTTCCAAGGGAGTCCAGGGGGGCCCAGAGCTACAGGTCGAGGGGGTCTGGTTTTTGTTGTAGGGGCTTCCCAGCAGCCCGGGGAGTCCGAAATTCGTTCGGAGGGGGATGTGTGGGCCCTGTCTGGGGTCCCCGGCCTTATATCATTTTAGACTGGAATCTGGATCACTCCCTATACATGCGTGTTCATAAGAGATGTATATATGTACACATGTATGGTCTGTAAAACATTCATATATACAAGTATACATTTATGTACGCAAATACATATATCGATATATATATATATATATATGCACACATATATGCACCTACATACATACATGCATACATACATACAGACAGACAGACATACAGACATACATACACACATACATACATATATGTTCACTTGCATACAGACAGACAGACAGACAGACAGACAGACACGCACTTTCTTGTTATGTCTCTCTCTCTCTCTACATCTGAGGTTGGGGGGTGAGATCGCAGTGAGATGGAGACCCCCCCCCATGGGGAAATCGGTTTAGGATTCACATTCGTGTCGTGCGTGCGGGCAAGGCGAAGCTGCGTGGGCGGGCGAGAGGACTGAACCCGCCGTTGCCAAGGCGAAGCCGAACCAAACGTTGCTGTCCACCGGGTTGGCCAGCACTGGCCCTGTGGTGTCCCGATGGTGTCCCGATGGTGTCCCGATGGTGTCCCGATGGTGTCCCGATGGTGTTTTGTGGTGTCCCATGTTGTCCCGTGGTGTCCCGTGGCGCGGGGGTGTCCAGTGCTATGCTATATGCTATGCTATGTGATGTCAGCGATAGTTAGATCGATCGTGAGAACAAGAGTGAGATCCATTGAGTGAGATCGAACGAGAGATCGATCGTGAGATCAATAGTGAAATCGATAGTGAGGTCGGTAGTGAGGTCGATCGAGTCAGATCGATAGCGATGTCGATAGCAAGATCGATAATGAGACCGATAGTGATGACGATAAACTAACATCGGTAGTGAAATCGATCGTGAGATCGATCGTGTGTTCGATCGTGATATTGATTGCGTAAGATCGATTGAGTGAGATCGATAGTGAGATCGACAGTGAGTTCAATGGGGATATCAATAGTGATATCGGTAGTGAGGTCGATTGAGTGGCATCGATCGTGGGATCGATAGCGACATCGATGATGACATCGATCGTGATACCGATAGTGAGAGCGATCGTGATATCGATCGTGAGATCGTTCGTGAGATCGATCGTGAGACCGATTGTGAGATCGATCGTGTTATGGTGTGATCGACAGTGAGATCGGTAGTGAGATCGATAGGGAGATCGATAGTGAGATCTATAGTGAGATCGATAATGAGATCGATTGAGTGAGATGGATGGTGAGGTCGATCGTGAAAGGGATCGTGAGATCGACTGGGAACCTGGGAATCCGGGAACCAGAAACTCGAACCGCGGGAACCCCGCCGCCCACTGAACTCGGCCCGGAACCAGCAACCAAAGAACCGGGGAACCCGGAGCCGGGGAATCCGGAACCGAGGAACCCAGGAACCTGGCCGTTCATCGAAATCGGCCGGTAATTTTCGCCAAATTTTTCTTTCCATCTCCGCTAGGACCCCTTCAGTGCAAGCGCTGATTGGGAACAGAAAGCTTGTCAGAAGCCACCAAGAAGCCTCCAGGAAGCCATGCACTAGCTTGTCGTATGCCTCCAAGAAGCCCCCCGGAGACCTCCAATCAGCTGCTCGGCAGCCTGCAAGTTGCCTTTCGAAAGTCTCCCAGTAGCTTCCTTTATTGTCTTTCTGTGCAATGTTTCACAGAGCCGCCGGGGGAAAGCCACAGTTTGCCGGGAAACGTACTGTATTATCGCAGGGACCGGTCGGGGGTCTCGCGGTCGTGTTGGGCGCGATGGTTTCTTGAGCTTGTTAGAGGAATCTCGTCGGAACTATCTTGGAGACGCCTCGGCGGGTCTTGGGGCTGTGTTGGAGTCAGCCTGGGCCATCTTGGGAGATTCCCGGGCAGCCTTGTGGCCGTCCTGGGGCCCATTTGGGGCCGACTTGGAATCTTTTTAAGGGCTTCTAGGGGGCCCTGAAGCTTTCACGAGGCAGTCTGAAGCCCAAACGCTTGGGAAACCAGTAACTTCCAATTCGAACTGTTCATGATGAGTTGCCCCGTGAGGGCCTCTCTGGAGGGCCTCTCTGGAGGCCTTAAGGGCGTGGACATCTGGGGTGTCCCAGAAGCGGCTTCGAGGGAGGAGCCAGGAGCGGAACTAGGAGTGCCGATCTCTGGCAGGGGTGCGCGCTGCCACGTGTGGGCGCCGGGTCGCCCGATGAAGCCCTTTCAGGCAAGCAGCAATCGTTCTAGCGCTCCATTGTCGTGCAGGCAGGCAGAGGGCAACAGGGCGTGCAGGCAGGCTCCTCCTCGTCCTCCTCATGATGCTTGATTCCTCCCCTCCCCTCTCCCTCCTGCAACACTGTCGTGTAGGATCATTGCCGTGCAGGCAGGCAGAGGACCACCCCCCTGAACAGGGGGCAACCATTGTCGTGCAGGCACGGTGGCGGATCAGCATGTCCACCAGACGAAGGAAACCGACTGCAGCGGTAGAGAGGGGCGGAAGCCCTGCGGGTTTGGCATCTCCCCGTATTCCACGCACAACGTCAGCTTCAGATTGGCGACCGGTCCGAAGTTCAAGATCATCTCTGTCATCTCGTGCTGAGGGCGCGCCGAGGAGCGCGACGCACCCCTGCACTGCAGGAAGGCCGCCCTGGGTGCTATTTCGCAGCAGGCTGCGCGCCGCTTCGGAGGTCGGAATGTGCTTGTCGGAAGTGATTCCCGCGCGCTGCCAGGAGACAGCGCTGCGCAGCATCTCCACAAGACTCGTCAAACATACATTGACGGTTATTGTTTTCGGTGCTTGTGTAGTCGGCGCTACCCCAATGTTGGCATGACATGTTTGACCCAGACGCGGGGGTGTCCGAAATCTGGCAATCCCCTCACAGCACTGAGGGACGTGCTTTCTGACAAGTGCCCGAACTATCGAGCGGCACGAGTCTGAACGGCGTAGCAGTGGCTTTTTGACGAGGCCTGTGGTTACAGCCGATGCCGCGGCTTGAGAAGCTTCCCTCCTGGCGGGCCCCTATGGGGCCACGAAACGTGTGAGGGGTGTACCAAAAATGGGGCGGCGGCGCCATGCGAACTGCGCCACTGGGACCTTAGGTGGAACCCCATATGGGGCCACGAAACGTGTGAGGGGTGTACCGAAACAGTGACACGCGGAGAGCAAAGGCAAGGAGGGGGAGGAGGGAGGAAAAGGAGGAGGAGGAGGAGGAAGACGAGGAGGAGGAGGAGGAAGGAAGGAGGAAGGAGAACGCGGGGACCGTCTCTTCAAAACGAGGACCCAACACCACAAGATGGTTGGGACAAATAATGCTAAGACTGTTCGCTCTTACTTGCCCGATCTTGCCCGCGTGCAATTCAAAACGAGTTTCCCACACCCTCGATACCCGCCCTGTTTGTCTTCGATCACACCCCCTTTGGGGGGATTATTTCTCTTTGCGGGGGGCGGCGGCCTTAGACAGGCGGGCAAACCTGAACGGGCGGACACTCCTTCGTGGGCGTACATGTGCCCGCCATTGGAATTGGTGTGGGCCCTGCAAACACAGGAGGGGGAGAACGAGGCAGAGTGGGAGGAAGGGAGGGGAAGGGACGAAGGAAGAAGGAACACGCCAGGAGAGAAGGAGCGCAGAGGGGGGCGGTTGATTAGAGACAGAGAGAGAGAGAGAGAGAGAGAGAAAGAGAAAAGAGAGGTAGAGAAAGAGAGAGAGAGAGAGAGGGGAGAGAGAGAGAGAGAAAGAAAGAGGGAGGGGGTAGGCAGGAAAAGGGAGGGAAAAGGGAGGAGGGATATGAGGGAGAAGGGATAGGGCAGAGAGGCATAAGGATGAGGGAACAGAGGACAGAGAGAGAAGGGAGGAGAGGGATGAGGAGCTGGAAGGTAAGAGCGTGAACGTTCGAGGAAGTCCTAGGCGAAAGCGCCGTTCCTGAAGGAAGTCACGGGCGGGAGCCCACGACGGGCGGGCGATCCCCTGACGGGCGGGTCGGGCGGGTGGGACATTCAAGAGGGATGCCTGACCATGGCGAGAGCGCGGCTATTAAGTAAATTGTAACGGCGTCCTTGGCGCAGCGTGTGTCCTGAGCGTCGACAGCGCGATTTCTGAATACATTGCATGGAAGTCACAGGCGAGAGCGCAAACCCTGAATAAAATGTGAAGGGTTTTCTGGCGGGAGCGGGGGTCTTGATTAAATTGCGAGACAGTTTTGATTCACTTGCGAGGAAGTCTCGAGCCGGAGCGCCGTTCCTGAGTAATTTGTGAGGAAGTCTCAGATGGGAGCGGGGGTCCTGATTAAATTGCGAGGAAGTCACAGGCGGGAGCACCGATCCTGATTGAATTGTGAAGAAGTCTCAGGAGCGGGGGTCTTCAGTAAATTTGGAGGAATTCACAGGCGGGAGCCGTTGTTTGCTATAATCCGGGGGGCCAAAGGCCCAGAGAACAGGGTGCGAGCGTCGAAAGGCACATTTCAATTAAGAAAAACAGTATGCACCGGTGAGGGGGGATCAACAATAATTATCTTTCAGAAATGAGAATTCAAGTACAACAACAACGACAACAACAGCAACAACAACAATCACAACAATATCAACAACAACGTTAACAACAAGACCACCACCAACAACAACAACTCTTGCAGCAACCACAACAATAACGGCTCCCGCCTGAGCCTTCCTCACTCTTGATTCCAAAGTCACGTTCTCGCGCGAGACATCCTCATAATGTATGCAGGAATCGCGCTCTCGCGTGGGACGTCCTCGCAAACAACTCAGACGCCGCGCCCTCGGCACTCAGGTCTCGCTGTGGATTTCCTCATGATTTACTTGGGAGTCGCGCTACCGCTCGATATTTCCACGCGATTCATGCAGGACGCACGCTTGAACAACCCGCCTGCTCGACCTGGCCGCCTGGGCTCGCCTTCCCGGCCCACCGGTTAGGGGTTAGGGTCTACCCGACAGATCCGCCCGTCTGGTTCTGCCACGTGCTTTCTGCTCCTAGCCCCCCTTCTGCTACTCTCTCTCGTGCTCCATCCCCCTCCCTCCCCCTCGTCTCTTCCTTTCATCCGTCCTCTCTTCCCCTGCCGCAGTGGCTGCACGAAATACACGTTGCAGGCAAGAAAGATATACCTCCAAGGGGGTACGATCGAAGACGAAGAATGCGGGCACCGAGGATTGGGGATATACGTGTTGAGTGGCACGCGAGCAGATAAGAGCGGACGGTCTTAAATGATTGTTGTTGTCGTCGTCCTTGCCCACGATCCCCCGCGACACCCGCGACCCAGACCGCGACCCACCCCCGACCCACCTGCGACCCACCCGCTGCCCACCCACATTGCTTTGACGAAGATTCGGCGCCTGCGGCTGGCGCGTTGAGTAATGTGTGGCGCCTGCGGCGGGCTTCTTCAGAGCCTCGCAGACTGCCGACGACCCCGCAGTCCCCTCACGCTTATCCGCAATCGCGGGGGCTATGGGAAACAACGTGGTGAAAAGCCAGTGCTGGGGAATGGGTCGAGACTTTTGGTGGCCCGCACTGTGAGCCACGACGTCGGAGTCCTGGGCTCAGCGCGTCTCGTCCTCGGCGGACAAAAAGTCGGGGGCAGCCGGCGGAAGCCAGACGGCGGCGGCTCCGCCAGAGAAGGCCGGCGGAAGGCGGTGGACGCAGAACCAGCACAAGCTGTAGGCCGCCTCGCTCGTCCACGTGGGCCCTCGCAGCAGCTTCCACGCATCATGGCGCCGCGGCTGCGGTAGTCATATGCAGCGCCCTTCCCGAAAGCTTTCGGGCCTGACGCACCAGGGAGCAGTGCGTCCACAGCGAAGCAGAAGGTGCGCCCCCAAGAGGAGACGATGTTTTTCATCCCTTGGCGACGGCGATAACGGGCGTGACCGGGAGGGGGGAGGGGGGGAAGGAGCCGGTCACGTCACGGTTGGCGCCGGCGCCGTCTGGGAATGCCTAGGCATGGCTCATTCCCAGACGGCGCTGGCGCGAATCGTTACATGACCGGGGGGGGGACGTGGGGGTGGTGGGGCCGGTCACGGGCGGTGTAGCGAATAAAGAACAACATTGGTCTTCTAGCGCAGCCAACAAAAAGGGGCAGAGGGTGCGACCCCACGAGGTGTCAACGCTGTCGGGCTCGGGGCCTCCGGACCCCGCCACTTGTCAGGTGATCGCAAACATGGATTAGCGATCCATGGATTCGACGCGCGGTCGCCAAATCCAAGGGAAATCGCGGATTTCCGCCGCCGAACGAGGCGGCACCGGCCGCTTTTTGGGGAGGGCAATTCCCTGATCCATGGATTTGGCGACCGCGCTTCGAATCCATGGATCGCTAATCCATGTTTGCGCGCCCCCGCCACTTGGGCTCGAGGCCGCTCTCACGGCCACCCCGCGCCTCCCGACCGGAAGGCGGCCATGTCGTCCGCGCAGTTTGCGGCGTCAGGCGCCGCCTGGGCTGGGTGTGGCCCCAGCTGTGACGTCCCCGGCGCAGCCGGAACGCACCTTTGAGTCTCTGGCTTCCCAGACATCGCGTCGTAAAACAATCAGGACGGGAAGTTTTTACCAGTTTTCGGCTTCGGCGAGCCCTCGCCGGGCCTCGGGACCGTCAAACAACGATTCAGGACGAAGAACCGGTCACGGTGAGAGGGTCTGGACTTCCAGGGACCCCGCACTGAAAAAATCAGGACGTCGCAGCTCTGGGTGCGCAATTTTGTACACTGGGCGTTTTCGCCCTGTTTCGGGCCCTGGGGCCCTGACCGAGCGACCCGGCTCGAGAAATGCCGTGGAGGTTTGGGGTCCAGGGGTCCAGCCGGGATTCTCCACGATGTTGTATTTTTTCGCGTCATCGGAACTCAGAGTCTTCGCGCCTTATTTATTCCGCCGTACGCTTGTGGAGATATCCGCCCGACTTTCCGAGCCGCAAAAAATCGATACCAGGAGTGTCTGTGTGTTGTGCGCGTCTGCTGTAGTGAAAGCGCAACGCATCTGAGCTGGACCGTGCAATATTCGTGTCTATGCTTATGCAGCTTTCATATAGTGCCGTTCGAGTGCCGAACGGAAAATCGACGCGTGAAGCGTATATACGGATAACAAGCTTACGGCATGTCAATCAAATGTGACGTGTATGATAATGGACGCGCTTCTTATTTAACAATATCTACACATGGCGTTCTCCTTGAGTTTTCAACATATACTCATAACACTCGATAGAAGTTTGTTTCGGACATCTAGATACTGGAGGATTGGGCGCGCGCCGGATCCTTGGCCAGGCTAAACAATAGACACGAGGATCTGATCTAGTTCGTGGGTTCCGCAAGGTTTCCCAAAGTTCAGAAATCCCCTGGCATCCAAAGGAACTTTGAGGAATCTTAAGGGATTCAGGGGAATCCTGAGGAACCCGTGGAAGTCCTGGGGGATCGTAGGAATCCTAAGGAATCCTAAGGAATCCTTCGAAATAGTGACGAATCCTGAAGCATCCTGTAGAATCCGAAGGAATCCTGAGAATCTTGGAAAATCTCAAGGGGTGTTTTAGGAATCCTCAAAATAATCCCCAGCATTCCAGGGGATCCGCAGGAATCCTAAGGTATCCTGGGGGTCCAGCAGATCCTTCAGAAACCTTCAGAACTCTTGAGGGCCCCACATCAATTTGTGCTTAAAACGAATGTGCTCGGCGGCAATGGGAGAGCTACATGTTGAAAAGGAACCGCTCCCAGTCTGTGAAAGCCTTCTAAATGTTCAAAGCGAATGTGCGTGGCATGCGAGGGCCGCATTTTGGAAACCACCTGTCTTCAATCTGTTGGATCCGCAAATATGTTTGAAGCGAGCGTGCGCTGCGCAAAAGCGAGAGCTGCATTTTCAAAACCATCTGCCATCCATGCGTGAAACGGTTGCCAGTGTTGGAAGCCTCAGGCTCACACGTGGTCAGGAAGTCTCAGGCGAAATGTCCGGTCCGCCCTTCGGACTGGCCTCGGGGTGCGACAGGGAGGAGTTATTCAGAAGGAAAGGGATGGAGGAGGAGGAGGAGGAGGAGGAGGAGGAGAAGGAGGAGGAGGAGGAGGAGGAGAAGGAAGGAGGGAGAAGGGAGGAGAGAGGAGAAGGACTAGGCGGATGAGGACAAGGACTGGAAGAAGGGCGAACAGAAAGGCCAGAGACCTCCTGGATGTTTCTCAGAGTCTCTTCGGATGTCTCTCGAGAGCTTCTTGTGGGGCGTCTTGGGGGCTTCTTGGCGGCCCTGGAGGCCTCTTGGAGCGTCTTGTGTGCCTCGATGGGGGGCTTTGGGGGTCTCTTGAAAGCCTCTTGGGGGCATCTTGGAGGCATCTTCGGAGCATCTTTGTAGCCTCTTGGGGCCTCCTGGGCACCTCTTGGGCCCTCTTGGAGCACTCTCGGGAGCCTCGGGGGCCATCCTGGGGCCATCTTGGAGGGTATCGTCGATCGCAAAAGTAAGTGGTGCCAAATAGCGCCCCCCCCCCCCCCCCAGGAGGCCAAAATGGGCCCAAAACCTGAGGCAATGATGTGTGCTCTTGTAGTCGAAGCCGTCTTGGACGCTCCCACGCCTCGCGGAACGCCCCGTCCAGGTCCACGGGGAGTGGGTAGGGGGAGGGGCACGACACCCTCCTAGATAGCAAGCCGTCTAGCTCACTCCCACCCGCCCTCCCAACACAGAAGAAACACCCGGACATCAGCATGTTCAGCGGTCGTCTTTGGATGGGCAGCTATTGGGAAGCTGAACAGACCCCATGTGCGCAACGCTGGGTCGAGGTGCGCCAGGCGTGCCAGGCGCGCCATGCGCGCCAGGTGCGCCAGGCACCCCCGTGGCCCCCCAAGTGTGCCGGGCACGCTTGGTGCGCCAGATGCGCCACGTGACCCACGAGTCGAGTGCCATGTGTGCCGCATGCTCCAGCCGCGCCAGGTGCGCCACGTTCAGGGCACGCGCAGAGTGTGCCAGGTGCGCCTGCGCACGTGGCAGTACACATCGGAAAACGTGTCGGCCCCCACCACACTTGTCGAAAACCAATGCGCAATCGCAGCGGGGTGGCCATCATAGCGTCTGGTTGGCTTGCACATAGCAGGCAACATGCCAGCACCCCCGCCGTCCCAGTCAAAAAACAATGCACAGTGTTCGTTTGTTGAAAGAGATGCCGGGTCTGCGCACAGCAGACAATATGCTGGACCCCCCGCCGACCTTGACAAAAAAACAATACAACGTGCTCGCGCCCCCCCTCCCCGATCATGACCCAAGATTTCGTCCTAAGTTGATTTTTCATGTTTTTGTTGATAGGAATGGTGAGGGTGGGTGCCCTCATTGGTCCTAGTTGGCTGCCGGTCGCCTGGGGGAGGGGGTGTTTAGGGGGAAAGGGGGGGTGGAAGAGGAAGCGCTCAACATCTCACGCACTGAAGGGCTGGTCGGATTAAGTCACACGAGAGGGCGATCGCGTGATTTTGTTCTGACTCCTCTTGAGCCGCTCTCGGAACCCTCTCGGGGCCCTCCGAGACGACGCTGGAAGGTTTTCGAAGAGCCACAGAGGGGCTCAAGACGGGCCCAAGAGAGCTCCAAGAGAGCTCCAAGAGAGGCCCAGGAGGGTCCAGGGGGTGAACATACACCACTGGCGCTTTCCTGGGCCACTCTTGGACCCCTCCTGGGGCCCTCTTGGCCGCTCGGGGCTATCCATGCAGCTTCGGAAGGCCCAAGAGGTTTCCGAAGTGGGGCCCGAGATGACCTGAGGGGTGCATATTTACACACATATTTCTACCGGGGTACAGGGTCGGGGCCCTTCTCCCAGCTGCCTTTGGCCGCCATGGGTACCCCAGGCTCCCCTGGGACCCTCTCCACTGGCCCGAGAGCCGCCCAGACGGCCTCAAGTGGCGTCGAAGAGATACCACAAGGCTTCCAGATGTCCCGCGTGGCTTCCGGACTGTCCCAGATAGTTTCAAGACGGCCCAAGAGAACCCGACGAGCGCTCCCCAGAGGGCCCCACGAGGCAAAGCCCATCGATGTTTCGTTGGTTTGCCCATGCGTTTTGGGTTCTCGACTTTCGTGCTTCCGGCGCTCCACGACGTCCCAAGAGGCCCCAAGACCGCCCCAAGACGGCCCAAGAGGTCCCCAAGAGAGCCCCAAGGCGACCCAAGAGGGTCCCAAGACGGACGCAGGAGGGGCCCACGACGGCCTGAGAGGGCTTCAATACGGCCTCAAGAAGGGCCCCAGAGTATGAGCCCGAAACGACAAGTCGAGCTTTCCGTCCCAAGATGCCCCCAGACGGCTCACGAGGACGCGACGAGCGCTCCCCAGAAGGCCTGAAGAGGCAA
Organism: Prorocentrum cordatum; assembly: GCA_963575745.1. Classification (NCBI taxonomy): domain Eukaryota; class Dinophyceae; order Prorocentrales; family Prorocentraceae; genus Prorocentrum; species Prorocentrum cordatum. Next base: position 182,425 of record CAUYUJ010017609.1, on the reverse strand, counting down.
AAACCATTGATTGTTCATAGGTTTTAATTTTTTGTCGGTGTTCTCGACTTTTCTGGCTTCCGGCGCTACACGACGTCTCAAGAGGCCCCAATGACCGCCCCAAGATGGGCCAAGAGGCCCCCAAGAGTGCCCAGAGACGGCCCAAGGGGGCCCCAAAACGGCTCCAGAGTCGCCCGATTCGCCCCAAGAGGGTCCCAAGAGGGGCCCGAGTGCAGGAGCCCGAAGCGATCATTCGAGCTTTCCGTGCCAAGATATCCCCAGACGGCCCACGACGTCCCAAGAAGCCCCCAAGACCGTCCCAAGACTGCCCAAGAAGCCCCCGAAAGGACCCCAAGAGGACCCCAAGGGTCTTAGAGGCGCCCAAGACGGCCCAAGGCGGCCTCAAGACGGCCCCAAAAGGCCTTCACACTCAGTACAAATTGGCCACAAACCGTTTCCTCATCAAGGAGGGCGTTGTGGTAAATGTTTGATTGTTGGGGCTCTTGGGCCGCTCTTGGAGCTCCCTTGGCGCGCCTTCGGACCCTCCCAGGCCGTCCTCTAGAGCTCTCTTTGGGGCGTTTGGGAGTTTCAAGAGAGCACTAGGAGGCCCCCAAATTGAATACAAATGTCACACAAACCGCAGCCTCGTCAGGGACGGCGTTGTGTCAAATGTGTGTGTGTGTGTGTCAAATTGCTGACTCTCTTGGGGCGCTTCCGGAGCTCCCTTGGGGCCCCTTCGAGCCCTCCCAGGTCGTCGTGGAGAGCTCTCCTGGGAGCCTGCTAGGGTCCCAGGAGAGCTCCAAGAGGGCCTAATCTTTAACACACATTTAACACAACACCGTCCCTGACGAGGCAGCGGCTTGTGTTACATGTGTGTTCACTTTTCGGCCCGCTTGGAACCCTCCCGAGGCCCGCGCGAGCTCCCGAGGACGGCCTGAGAGGCCTCGAAGAAGTTTTGAGATGCAGCGCACATTTAACATAAACTGTTTCCTTGCAGAGGATGGGCTTGTGCTAAATTTGTATTGCTTTTTTTGTGTCTCTTGGGGCGCCCCTGGAGCTGGCTTGGGGGCCCCTCCGAGCCCTCCTGGTAGGACGGACCGCACCATGCGCCCAGAGCTCATCCAGGAGCATCCGACCGATGTTGCCAGAAACCTTTCCTGGAACATCTACGGTGGGGGCGTTGGTCAAGGAACGTGCACTGGAGACTTCAGACCCTGGAGGGTTCCTTAGCTGATGAGGGCGGTGGCGATACGCGGGTACACAATTGTAGTTCCACTGGCTTCCAGACCCTGGATTCCTTATCCAGTGCTTCCGTATCCAATGCCTCCGCCGTACATCGATGTCCCGGAATATTCTCTGTAAGCATTCGAGCGGATGTTCCGAACCACGCTGCAGGAGCAAGGGGAGGAGAGGTGTCGAGGACGACCAGGAGGACGACGACGACCCCAGGCGGTCCTCAGAGGCCTCAGGGTGTCCCCTGACTTCTGGCACGGGAGGCCGTGGAAGGGCCAACCACGTCCAAACTCGTACAAACACGTTCACAGTCGACGACGACGGCGACGACGAGGACGACGACGAAGACGACGACGCCGGCCGCGGCTGTAGTGGCGGCGGCGGCCAGAGCCCGCACGCTGGACGAGCGCTGGCGGGAGCCCCAGGCCCTGGACAACCGTGGCCACGAAAGTGGCCCCGCAAGGCCCAAGAAGACCCAAGATGATTTACAAATTTCGATCCTCGATCGTAGACGACTGAGACGACGTTGGCGGCGACAGCGACGACCACGACCACAAGTGCGACGATCACGGCGACGACAACAGTGACGACGAGGAGCCCCGGCGGTTTCCAGAGGTACGACGATCGTTCGACGGCGGCCGACGGGTTTCACAGATCTCCAGAGTCCGTAGGCTTACTGAGGCCACAGAAAGGCACAAAGTGCCCCAGAACGTGCAATCGTCCGATCTCGTCCACAGACGACGACCACCACCACCACGACCACTACGACGACCACCGCGACGACCATCACGACGACGGCGGCGGTGGCTGCGGCGGCGGCGGCCGCGGCGGCGGCGACATGGCAGTCCGGAGCCTCTGGGGCCTTCTTCGGCCACCGTGGCCCTCTCGTCACTTGGGCAGTCTAGGAAGCATTCGGAGCAGTCCGACGCGTGGCACGTCGATCTCGCACGGTTCCGCGGCCGCCCACGAAACCAAAAAAAAACTCCTAGCAGGCCTGGCGTTTCCACGCGCCCAGAGCATTCCTTGCCTTGGGGATCTCTCCTTTTGTATCTTGGGGTTCGTGGATACAACGACTGCGCAGTCGGCTTGAACCTCAGCGCGCGCGCAGTGCGCGCGTGGTTCTATGTGCGTATGCATGCATGTATGCGCTATGTATGTATATATGCATGCATGCATGTAAAGGTGCATCGGTGCATGCGTGTATGTACGTAGCACCCTGCAGATGCGGATAAGAGTGAGGGGGCGGTGGGGACGTCGGCAGTCTGCGAGTCTCTGAAGAAGCCCGCCGCGGGCGCCAAAGTTCCACAAATGATACAACGAGCCCGCCGCAGGCGCCGATTTGTTCGTTAAACCAATGTGGGAAGGTCGCGGGTGGGTCGCCAAGGGGTCGCGGCTGGGTCGCGGCTGGGTCGCTGTTGGGTCGCGGGTGGGTCGCGGCTGGGTCGCGGCTGGGTCGCGGGGTGGGTCGCGGGGTGGGTTGCAAGTGGGTCGCGGGTGGGTCGTGGGTGGGTCGCGGATGGGTCGCAGGGTGGGTCGCGGGTGGGTCGCGGGGTGGGTCGCGGGTGGGTTGCGGGGTGAGTCGCGGGTGGGTCGCGAGGTGGGTCTTGGGTGGGTCACGGGTTGGGTCGCGGGTGGGTCGCGGGGTGGGTCGCGGGGTGAATCGCGGGGTGGGTCGCGGGTGGGTCGCGGGTGGGACGACGACAACAAAGAAACATCAACAACGCGACGACGACAACAAACAAACAACAACAACGCAACAACGCAACAAGGATAATCCTCACCCCGGATCCCCACTTCAGGTACGCACTCAGGGACAATAAATGACCGCTCGCCCCCCTCGCTCTGACATATATATATATACACATAGTTACATGTTTATATGTATGCAAATATATAGATATGTAGATGTATATGTAGTTGCTCACACACCCCAGCTTTCCATTTCGATTAATGTATGTGACCTGTTCATCATTCTGCTCATCTCTCCTCGTTCTTCTCAGTGCCATCCCTCTTCTCCTGATTATTCGTTTTTCCTCATCATGATCATTCTTACAATCCTATCCTATCATTCTTGCCCACGTCCTTATCGCGCTACTGTCCCTCGCTCTCTCTCTCTCTCTCTCCCTCTCTCTCCCCCTCTTGACGTTTCTTCACCATTGTTCTTCATTGCGTCACGTCCGTCGCTCCTTGATCCTCCCTCCTCGCTCTTTCTCTTCCCCATCCCCATCGTTCCTTTCCTCAGTGGCGTTCCCCGATATTCAATATTCAACTCTTATGCCTCGCCTTCGCCTCCCCATCTTTCTTTACGCCCTCTCACTCATTCATCCTTCGTCTCTTCTCTTATAACCTGCCTGGGACATGGGGTGTGGGGGGGAGGAAGGCGTTGAGAGAGTGAGGGGGCGGATGAGGAGAAAGGGAATGGAGGAGGAGAAGGAGGAAGCGAAGGTGGAGCGGGGATGGGCCGAGGAACGACGATGAAGATGATGATGTGGATGATGAGCGTTCGCTGTGAAAAACACATGCTTTGCATGCCAACGACATTGTTCTCGTTGTACAACTTATTTAACCACAGGTTTCCTGGTCCAAAATGCAATTGTCACGGTAGAAAGCACAATTTCTCCATGCCCGCGACGCAGTTTTTTTGGTTGAGAACAACAGGTTTCGAAGTCCGCGAAACAATTGTCATCATGCACACAAGTTTTTTCATGCTCGCGACGCATTTTTCTTTGACAAAACAATTCGCACTGTGAAAACACATGCGTTTCATGCTCGCGGCGCTGTTTTCCATATGAAAGCAAACGTTTCCAAATCCACGAGGCCATCTCAGTGTGAACACACGTATTTCATTCCCACAACGCAATTTTCTTCGTGAGAAAACATTGTCCACGAGAGAGTTTTCTCGGTGGACAACATAGTTTCATGCTGACGGTGCAGTTTTCGTTACCAAAAGAAAAATATTCAGAGTCCACGAGGCAACGTTCAATGTGGAAACACATGTTGCTCATGCTCGCGGCGCAGTTTCTGTGTGAAAATACCAGTCTTCCGAGTCCACAAGACAGTCTTCATAGTGAAAACAAATGTTTTCATGGTCGCGACGCAGTTGTCTTTGTGAAAACCCAGGTTCCTGAGTCCACGGAATAGTTTGAGTGTGAAGACGCATGCTTCTCATGCTCACGACACAGTTTTCTCTTTGAAAACAAATGTTGCCCCAGTCCACGAAACATATGTCAATGTCAAAACGCATGTTCTTCATGCTAACGGCGCAGTTTTGTTCTATGAAAACAGATGGTTCTGCGTTGCCTGAGCTACAAGCGCTTGTGCATTTCTTTGACAGATGCCAGAGGCGCCCACAACTTGTGACACAGCAGCGTTTGTATTCTGCTATTACGAAATATTGCAATGTTATCTGCTGTTTTAGTTTTTGCTCATGCGTGTCACGCAACCTTGCCAGGTGGTGTCTTGTGTGTCTTCTTCGTGTGTGTTGGGCCCCCATGAAAATTAGGAGCCGCCGCCGGCCCAGTTTCATTTGCCGGATTCCATGGAGGCTTCAAAGACAAGGAAGACAAGCAAAAACATTTGGCAGGGCTTCTTGACCACAAAAACAAACAAGGCAAATAAGACAACGCCTAGTAGGGTTTCGTTACGTATGGTTTCACGAAACCCTGCCAGTCACTGCGGAATTAGGCAGGTCAGACTGGACCGACGGCGGTGCCGATTTTTCGTAAGGCACCACAAATACAATACAAAGTCAACACCTGGCAGGGTTTCGTGAAGCACATAGAACAACAGCTAAAAAAACAGAAACTGGCAGGCTTCGTAACATCAAATAAGAACACATTGCTATGTCGCAGGTTTGTGTGCATCCGAGCATTTTTTCATATAGGAGCACAGGTGTTAGTAGCTCTGGCAGCGCAAAACCAACATATGCTCACATGGAAAATTGCGTCGTGGGCTTCAAAGCCTTGTGTCTTCAAGGTAAAATTTGTTTTGTGGACTCGGGATATTTGTGTCGGCACAACCATCGTGACAACCATCGTCACAACTATCGGCACAACCGTCGCCACAACTATCGACACAACCATCGGGATGAACGTCGCCACAGCCATCGGCAGAATCATCGGCATAACCATGGGCACAACCATCGGCACAACCATCGGGATGGCCATCGGCACAACCATCGTGACGACAATCGGCACAACTATCCTCACAATCATCGGCACAACAATCAGCACAATCATACCGTCACAACCATCGGCACAACCATCGCGACAACCACCAGCACAACTATCAGCTCAATCATCGGCTCGACCATTGGCACAACCATCGGCACAACAATCGGCACAATCATCGGGACAAGCATCGGGACAACCACCTGGACGACCATCGGGACTACCAGCGGGACGGCCATCGGCGCAACAATCGGCACAACCAGCAGCACAACCATCGGGATTGCCATCGGCTTATCCATCGAAACAGCCATCGGCACGATCGTGGACACAACCATCGGGTCAACCATCGGCACAACCGTTAGGACAACGATGGTGGCAGCTATCGGGACGACGATCGGCACATCCATCAAGAGAATCATTGGGGCAAACATCGGTGCAGCCGTCGGAACAACCATCGGGACAACCAGCGGCATGACCCCCAGGACAACCATCAGGACAACCAGTGGCACAACCATTGACAACCATCAGGACAACCATTGGAACATAATGTTCCAATGGTTGTCCTTACGGTTGTCAATAGGGAGTATTCGGATATCTCATGTCAGAATCTTACGCCCATGAATTATGTCAGAATTTTGAAGACTTTCTCACAATTCGGGCGCTGCTGCTCGCAACATGCTCACAACGCTGGCGCCGCCGCTCGAGACACCCTCACGCCTCCAAGCCACAAGTCTCGGGGCGCCGAGGGCGCCGAGCGCACATTTTTGGTTCTCTGCCTTTTGGCTTAGATCTCGGGACAGCCAAGGGGTCCTTCTCCTCCTCCTCCTCCTCCTCCCCCTCCTCCTCCTCCTCTTCCTCCTGCCCCTCCTCCTCCTCCTCTTCCACCTTCTCCTCCTCCTTGTACCTATACTCCTCCTCCTCTTCCCCCTCCTCCTCCTCCTCCTCCTCCTCCTCCTCATGCAGTGGCCGCCGCGCGGGTGGGCAGTTCATCTTTGCCCGACCTGGCTCCCAGCAGGGCCGGAGCTCGCGCAGCCTCGCCTCGCCCGCGCACGCACGTCATGGACGGCACGGGCCGAAGCTGACATCGATGTCCCGGCTGGGCAACTCCGTTTTGCTTCGAGCTCGGCCCCCCTTCTCGGGATTTGCACAGACTGGAGTTCGGGGGCGCAGAGACAGAGGAAGCCACAGGGCAGGAGCCCAAGCTCGAAGACGGACCGCCCTTCGCCCGTGCAGTTGTCGCAGGAGCGCGTTTCTCTTACTGCTTGGGGCACAATGGGCATTATAGCCCCTGGCCCCCCCCCCCTCCCCCCCCCCTAGAACTATAACGTAACGCCCCTGCCCCCCCTCCCAGTGCGCTCCGGGCACGGCCACCGCGCGCACGGCGGGGGGGAGGCGTTACATTATACCCCCCACCCCCCCGCCCCTTCCCCCCCCCCTAAAAATGCCCACTATCGCCGAATTCAAAGAAACACGCTCGTTGTCGCAGAGTGTTCTGACGAGCGCGCGCGGAGCGAAGGCGAGAGCCCCCTCTTGAGAGCACCCCCCCTTTCCATCCCTGGAGCGCACAGGAACTCGTGCGAGACGAGCGTGCGCGGCGCCAAGGCGAGAGCCCCATGCGTCGAGTCCACCGGCACTCCTCCCGCATTGGGAGTTTGAAAGAATCGGGGGCAACGATAGGCGGGGACAGGCAAAGGGGGGGATGCATCGATCCCCCAATCGCCCACTGATCGCCGTTAGGGGCCCGATAACCCCAACCTGCCCAGCAAGGTGCAGATGCATTCTCGGGGGCCTGTCGCCGACCTATCGGCGACGTATCGCCGATTCCAGGTCGATGCATCCCCCCCCCTTATGCCAGTCCCCCCCCATCGTTGCCCCTCAGAAGAGTGCGGGCGGCCACGAGGTGAGGGCCCCACGTCGAAAACTGCTGGTGCTCATTCCGTGTAATTGTTGGAACCGTCAAGCGTCGAGATCACAGGAGCGTGTTTTTTTTGCTTGGTAGCCCCCGGCCCCCCCTCCCCCCCCTATAAAGTAACGCCCCTCCCCCACCCCCAGTGCGCTCCGGGCACTGCCGCCGTGCGCATCGGGCACACGGCGGGGGGGAGGCGTTACGTTATGCCCCCCCCCGGCCCCCTCCCTCCCCTTATAGTGCCCATTATCGCCGAAAATGAAGAAACGCGCTCTTGGGAGTTTCAAAAAGCAGAGTGCGGGCGGCCACGAGGTGAGGGCCCCACGTCGAAAGCTGCCGGTGCTCACTCCGTGTAACTGTTGGCGCCGTCAAGCGTCGAGATCACAGGTTGCGGGGAGACTCTGGCGGAACGTCCGGCCCGCGATGACGACACGTCTGGTGGCGCGGCGAGGCAGAGTTGGCCATACGGTTGGTAACTTTCGGTTCGGCTGTCGCGCCGCGGGCTCTGGCCTACCCCGCTTCGGCGCGAGACGCTCACCGCAGAAGTTCTTTCATGATGCCCCCCCGCCGGGCTCCCGGCTGGGAACAGATGTCCCTCCCCTCCTCGCCCCTCCCCTCCTCGCCCTCCTCCTCGCTCTCCCACCTCGCCCTCCTCATTGTGCTCCCCTACTCGCCCCACCCCCCCCTTCGTCCGCATTCTCGTCCTTGCCCTCCTCGCCCTCCTCGCTCTCCCCCCTCGTCCTCGTGCTCCCCTCCTCGCCCTCCCCCTCGTCCTCCCCCTCCCCGTCGCGTTGTCTTCGTAGTCGTCGTCGCGATCGTCGTCGTCGACTTCATATTAGGGTCGCGCAGGTAATCGTGCGCGGTAAGAGCTCGCCACAGCTGTGGTGATCTTGATCGATCGAATTTATCCGCTTGCGGAATCATTATCTGACTGTTGTTCGCCTGTGGATTGTTGTTGGGTGGTTCTTTATCCTGGTGGATTTTGCCCTCTAGTCTACTCTGAAACGGCACGGACAAATTGAGCCTGTTTGTACAAATCTTGCAAGAATATTCGCTACATCTCAAATCGAGCCCGCCCGTCGTCTTCGTCGCCGTCGTCGCGATCGTCGTCGTCGTCGTCTTCAGATTGGTGTCTCACAGGTAATTGTGCGCGGTAAGAGCTCGCCATAGTTCTGGTCAGCCTATTCGGTGTGGTGAATCCCAACGGGACCCCAGTAGGGATTCGGGGATTCTTGGATATCCTTGAAAACGCGGGAGGCCTCAGCTGAGGGCGCCGCGGGAAGGAAATCATTTTCCAAGTAACACTTTCGGCCCCAATCTGTCAATAAGCCCGCGCAGAAAAATAGTTCCCATGATAAGAAGGGGGACTGTTAAAGACCCTTAGAGGTTACCCATGCCCCAGTCCCCAGGCGTCAACGTCCCGAGCCTTTCGAAGCCTCCCGCCCGGCGGAGTGGAGCGACACGCTATCAGCACGCTTGACATTGCGTGTCGCTGGGGCCGCCGCCGCGACACGCTAAACAAAAGTTCCTGACCGCAAGGCGGAGGGAATGGAGGGGGAGGGAGGAGAGGAACACGAGGAGAGGAGAGGCGGATGAGGCAGGAGGCCTCGGACCCACGCGAGGGCCAAGCCGCGATCCCGAGACCGGCAATTACTTGACGCGGGAGCAGCTCGAGGAAAAGTACAGATGGCGACAGTCCTTCTTCTCCTGCTCCCTCCAATCCTGCTCCTACTCCTGCTGAGGAGGAGGAGGAGGAGGAGAAGGAGGAGGGAGGAGGAGGAGGAGTTGGAGGAGGAGGAGGAGGAGGAGGAGGAGGAGGACTGCTCCTCCGCAGGTCCTACAGTTTCAACCCGGCCGAGGCTCAGTATGGCCAGTTTGCGATGGACGACGACGGCTCCAACGTCCAGTGCCTGTGGGCCAGCATCAACCTGGCCACCAGCTTTATTTGGCTCTTTACAGCCGGAGCCTTCGGTCTAAAGTTTCGCATGGTGTTCTTCGAGGACAGCTCCAAGCCATGGGGCACCATGGTCGCTGCCGTGGGTTTTATCTCCGCGTTTCTCGGCACGGCAGCGACAGGGTGCTGCTGCGACCCCATGGAGAAAGCGTACACGCCCTTCTATGTTGTCAATGTTGTCTACGCCGTGCTTGGTTTCTTCGTTTCTGCTTTTGAGATCACCAAGTCCAGACATACTAATGACTGGGGGTATCTATTCTTGGCCCTGGTGTCCGCAGTGACCTGCGCGGGGTCCGTGCACATGAAGGTGCTGTCCGTGCTGGAGGGGTCCGTGTCCAGCAGGAGCCTGCAGAGGCGGGGGAGGGGGTGCGCCCTGCGTGGGAGCCCCCCGCGAAGAGGGGGAGGAGGAGGAGGAGGAGGAGGAGGAGGAGGAGGAGGAGGAGGAGGAGGAGGAGGAGGAGGAGGAGGAGGAGGAGGAGAGGAGGAGGAGGAGGAGGAGAGGAGGGGGAGGGGGGAGGAGGAGAGGCGGAGGCGGGCGGAGGCGGAGGCGGAGGCGGAGGCGGAGGCGGAGGCGGAGGCGGAGGCGGAGGCGGAGGCGGAGGCGGAGGCGGAGGCGGAGGCGGAGGCGGAGGCGGAGGCGGAGGCGGAGGCGGAGGCGGAGGCGGAGGCGGAGGCGGAGGCGGAGGCGGAGGCGGAGGCGGAGGCGGAGGAGGAGGAGGAGGCGGCGGCGGCGGAGGAGGAGGAGGAGGAGGAGGAGGCGGAGGAGGAGGAGGAGGAGGAGGAGGAGGAGGAGGGCGACGAGGAGTTGGAACAGCAGCAGGAGGGGGGCGCCCTTCGTGGGAGCCCCCCGCCTTCGCCGTCGCCGCCCTCCTGCTCGTCCCCTCCCTCCTGCATGCTCGGGCCTCCAGCGCGGCTCGACGAGGGAATTCTGGACGCTTTTCGCGTATCCCCATCCAGCCCATCCAGCAACAGGCACCATGCGAGTTGCCCTGATCAGGGATGTGCAATTCGCAGGACGACGAAGAGACGACGATGCTGACGACAAGGTCTACGACAGCGACTGTGGCCACTTGGCTGCGACCACGACGGGGATCCATTCAGGGAGCGACGAGAGGTAACCACTCAACCAAAGCAGCTACAGGCTCACTGTACGTCTGATAAGTCGCGTCCGCGTCGTTCCATGCGCTGCGGGGATCCTCGTGGTTGTCCTGACTGAGCGGTTGCCTGTCGTTGCCCGCAGTGTCTGTAGTAGGTCGTGCGTGCCTGGGGCCGCCGACGACGATCACGATGACGACGACGACGACGACGGGAATCAATATCAACGCCTTTGCGATCGTTCTTTTTGGGAGCTTCTTGGAGGCCTCCTGGGGCCATCGCGGGACTCTCTTGGGGCCATTTTGGAGGCCTTTTGGACCCTCTTGGGACTCTTGGGGCCCTCTTGGGGCGCACTCTTGCTCGTGCATTTTCTTCGTTGTGAAGGGGACAGGCTGCAGCAAGCCCAGCTGCAGCTTGTTCCACCCTCCGCCGATTCCACATCACGTGTGACCGAACTTGCCATGATGACTGTATGACCTCTGGCGGTATGCATTGCGTCGGAGACCTCCGGAGAGGAGACACATATTGCCCTGGACCAGCACGCCATTGGCTTGGCACGTCCGGGTGCCGCAGAAACGATCGGGACCACATGTGCATAAACTTCAGGATGTGATCGCCAAGGCCAAGACCCTCAAGATGGACAACGGCATGGTCGCCCCACCTGGCTGTTTCTGGCATCTACCCCCGTTGCGCGAACATATTCAGGATATGGGTTTTGGTGTGCTACATGTGACGTTCGGTTGTTTCAGTCTGATTCATTTACAGCTAATAATGCCCCAAGCGGGTTCTATGTATACGTATTGTGATTACCAAGACAATGCCACCAAACACGTGGATGTACAGCTGCGCGTCCATCATCGAGGATCACGTTTTGGACTGGTATGGCAAGATTGAACAACACGGACGAGGGAGGCACCAAGTACTTGTTCAATTTACGGAACTTTTGATCCAACCATCGTGTCGACACCAACATTTTATCGACACCACAACATGTGCGAGCGAAACGATTGCAAAGCGACGCGCTATGTCAAAACAATCGAGTCGGGCCCAAACATGCTGGATTTCCAGCCGAACCGTTCGAGGGGCCACGCTGAACGCCGACAAACCCAACCAGATCGCCCAGGGCATTTTTCAAACAAATCGAATCGGCTACGAGCGGGAAGCAAAGCTCCCAGCCGGAGCCAAACACATAATTTCGTGCCTGTGCTACAGGGAGGAGAAAGATAATCGCAGTGACGACTCTACTCAACAAAAGAATTGATGTCAAGTCGTCACCCTAGATGCCAGGTGTTCCCTTTATTTCTGATTATGGGTAATGGAAGTACCTGTTATTTCATGTTCGAGGTGCATGATTATTCAAATCCCACGTGATCACGGAAACGTGACAGCACTTCTTGCTCGTGTTCAAATGCCCGAATGCGACAAAAAGAAAGGCAGAGAAAAAGACCAACGGTGTTGGAATTAAACCCAAGAAGACCCCAACTGTAGTGAAGACGGGAATGACGTTTCCGGGGGCGGCTTCAAGACCCCCGCGGCCTTGGGAAAAAAACCACCTTCATGATGTACGATGTTCGTTTTGAAGATCTTCACGGCAGCGATGGAGACAACGACTACGAGATAGTACGTCTGTTCATCTGCGCGCGTAGCAAACCTCAGCCGGCCCACATCTCCAATTCCATGTGCTATGGGAAGAACAACTGCCAGGACAGGCAATAGCTGCGTGGAGGAAATGGGGGACATTTCTAAGGAAGTTTTTTTTTACGAGGGAGGCGTGTCTTCTGCGGGGAACCTACATATCGCGACCTTTTTCGTGGATCTAGGCAACCCAAGCGTCCAACGAGCTTTGATCAATTTTCAGGGAACGTGCTTTGTGATGGCTACCATCTTACAGCCCAATCGCAGAACCACTGGCTTGTATTCCCGGTTCGAGTTCAAGGTGGATTGCCACGCGTGGAAGGAGCGCCACGACGCCGACCTCCCAAGCCATCGACATGGTAGACGCGTTGTTGCTCCTTTGCAAGAACAAGTGGGCCGATATTGGATGTGGGAACGACCGCCCACCAACTGGATCAATGAGATATCGCCCTGGACACAGGTGCAAAGGGGGCTTCGATCTTGCAGGGCTGCTTGCGCTTAGCGCATGGCGAACCTCACCCTCAAGGATAGCCGCGGCATCCCCGCGCGACAGACCGCGGGAATGCGCCCAGCCGTGCACGCCGACCACAATCTTTCTTGAGTCTCCGTTGCAGCTGCGACCATGAACGCAGCCAGCCCTGGAACGAGAACCGAGAAGTTAGCCCCGGCCGTCCAACGCGCGGGGAAGCTTTGCCACGTTTTTGTCGACGACGTGATCTCGCCCAAAGCCGCGGCTCCTCTGCGCCCATCTTCTCGGAGGAACTCGAGCCTGTGAAATCATGCGGCCGTTGACGTCGACAGGGATGCGCGGGCCCTGTCCAAAGGGTTCCGACCCTCGCGTGACTGGCGACCCCGCGGCAGAAGCGGCCGGCGCGCCTCGCGCGCCGATCGCGACAGCGCGCCCGGGCCCGCGGAAGGCGCGCCCCTTCGATCCGACGCTATTCGCCGGCGAGGCAGACCCCAGGGGCCTGCGACAGATCGAACGAAGCCCCATTTATAGGGCCGCGGACTGGCCCGAGCCCCTTGCCTGACTGGACGAGACTCAATGTCGAAGCCAGTCCGGGGGCCCTCGAGAGTGCAGGCCCTGCCGTTATCAACCAAGAATTTCGCGAGATCGAGTGGAGGTTCTCCCGCGCGAAGAAGCCCGATATGAGCCAGATCATGCGCCGTGTGTGTTTGGGCGAGGTGTTATTTGTCATGTTCAAAACCTCCCTGGACACGCGTCGAAAATGTCGAGCGCCGGGGCGAGCGCCCTGGCGCCTCCGCGACGCCGTCAACAAGCGACCTGGCCGATGCAATGAGGAAGCTGAATGCTGATATTCTTCTACAAGAATCACATCGCCTTCGACGTCGTTGATCGACGCATCCGATGCGCCGGCGGTTGTGACCCCCCCCGCAAAGCCTAAGGGCGCGCTCTGGGACGCGCGCCGCAACTGCCGGGTCAAGTCCAATCACGCGGCCTGGGCGTCGCGCCGCGACGTCGAAGACGGCGGCGATGTCGAGAGCCAGTTGAGGCCTGTAGCGCGGGGCTTCGGACGCGCGCCTCGGGCCAGCGCGCAAATTCCGCCGAGGCACGAAACCGCGCTCTCAGGAGTGTCGCGCGCAATGTGGAAGAGGGCCCAAGGGGGCGCGGCGCTGCCCTGGTTATCCATTGGGCGCCGGCCGAAGCAACGTTTGCATGCGACGCAATTGCTTTCCACGATGGCCCTTGGCCGATGCAGCGCCCGCGCGGGCGGGCGACCTGTCGCGCTCGCTGACTTCGAGGGGCCAGACCTCGAATAATCAGAACCTACCAGTCAGGAGCGCGAGCGCCGCATTCAAGAATTAGCCTGGGAAGCCGCTGCGCAAGCCACCACGGCAACCGAGGTGAGCAGGGCCCTCGACTGCAATGGCAAAGCGGGCGGCGGCGCGAAGCGCCGAGTGGGGGACCCGGCATGCCGCCGCCGTCCAACGACGACTGAAGCCGAATAAGCGCTATTTCGAACGCACATGCATGTATGCATGCTATAGGTATGTATGTATGTACATACATATACACACCAGATTTTAAGGCTCGCTGCGCTTCGCCTTCTTATCTTGACCCTTGCACCTACGATGTTTCTGGGCGCGGGCGAGAACGCAATTGTTCAATGAGGTGCGCGGGAATCGCGCGAGCGGAGGCGAGGCGAGGCGAGTGCGCGGTAGCGCCCGGGGCGGGGCTCAGGGCGCAGCGTTGGTGGACGCTTGAGTGGAGGTGAAGGTGGGAAGTCGGATGCCGGGCGCTAGAGGTCGGAGTGCTGAGCTGATGGGGGCTGGAAGTCTATAGGTGGAAGTCCCACCGGCCCTTTAGGGCTACGTTGGTATAGCGATTTTGGTATTCTCTCTTCCCCTTCCTTCCCCTGCTCAGGGGGGGGGCAACCTCCCCCTGGGCCTGGATGGGGGGGGGGGGGGCATGGAGGCGTTAGAGCGTCCAAGACGGCCCAAGATGGCTCCAAGAGGCGCTCCAAGTCGCAAGATGGCCTCCAAGATGGCCCAAGATACCTCAAGACGGGTCAAGATAGCCCCCGACGCACCTCCAAGAGCCCTCAAGACGGATCCAAGTGCCCTTCGAGCCCTCCACGGCGCCCTCCAAGAAGCCAAAACCCTTCAAAAGCCGAAGGAAAGTCAATGTGTTTGGCATTCTCGTCTTTTCGCTTCCGATGGGCCCCTGGGGCATCAAGATGGCCCCAATATGGCCCAAGAGAGCCCGGGGCCCAAGAAGGCCCAAGACGGCCCCAAGATCGCCCAAGAGGCTTCCGAAGAGCGCTCCGATGGGGGGGGGCCTGAATTGAGGACCCCTGCTCTTCTTGAACAATGGGGCCCAGGACGGCCCCGAGAGGCCCCCCAGCCTCTCCTGAAGATTCTCCACCCCGCCCTTTTTGGCCCAAGATGGCTCCAAGAGAGCCCTAGATAGCCCAAGATGGCTCCCAAAATGGCCCAGGATAGCCAAGCATGGCTCAAGATAGTCTCCGACAGATCTTCAAGAGGCCTCAAGACAGCTTGAACATGGCCCCACATCGCCGAGCATGGCTCATAATAGCTTCCAACAGCCTCTAGCCGAGCATGGCTCAGGATAGCCTCCAACAGGCCTCGGGAAAGCTGGCAATCAATTCTGGACGGGCTGGTGGGGGTACTTTTTTTTGGTTCGCGGCTACAAGGCAAAGGTCAGGGAGCGGACGCAGCGTCTGGGGTGCGGCGCGGAGCGAATTTGCGAACACAGCTGGTGGGGATATTTTTTTTGATTGGCGGCTCACAAGGACAGATCCAGGAGGCGGGGCGGTCTCGGCTGGGGCACAGGGCGAGATAATTAGCGGCGACGGCGCATGGGCCGACGCAGCGGGCGCACGTGCCAGGGGCAAAATGCCCCCCATTAAGACGCAGGCGACCCGGAAGCGGGGGCGCAGGCGCAAAACGGTGACAGACGGAGGAGAAGCCGCACAGTGGCGCCAGCTCAGTCCGCACCGACCAGGGCGCAAGGGCGTGGGTCACGCCGCGCTGTGGCGGCACGGGGGGCCCAGTGAGGCCGCGCCGCCCAACGCGACGAGGAGGCGAAGGAACGGGGAAAGGCGGCGGGCGCGAGCGGCGGCAGGAGAAGGGGGGAACAGGAGGAGGCCTCACTCACAAGGATTCATAGGATGCACGTGGGCATGAGCGACCGACCTATTCAAGGAACCGGCGGCCTTGTCTTCTGAGTCCACGGCCTGCAACTTGCCTGACGCTGAAAATCGGGGGGGGGGGGGGGGGGCAGCTGCAAGCGCCGGTCGAGTCCCCTGGGTCACCCTGCGGGAGGGCCGCGATGAATTGCCCAAGGATAAACCACTTGTGCAGTAGCTAGGACTCGAAGGCGACGCCCGTCGTGAGAGTCGTCGTCGTCGTCGGCGTACAACGCGGGCAACTTATCCGTCTCAGGGGGCGGGGGCGCAAAGTCGCGAGCGTCAACCGAGGTTACAGGGGCGGACCTGCCGGGGGATCCGCGGTGACCTGCCAAAGGATGGACCACTTGCCAGGAATGCGCTCACCCCAGGTCCGGCCTCAGGTGGTGCCGAAGCGGGGGGGCGTGCAGGTCTGCACCTTGCCGTAGCCCAGCACCTGGACCGCCGCGAGCCACGCCGTGTCATCGCGGGCGATCCCCCCCGTCGCGGGGGCTGGACGATCCGGTTCCTGCGGGGTCAGACTGTCGCTGACCATCGCTGACCAGATCACCCCTTGGCAGTCACTGCCGTCTGTGTGCTCCTCGGAGTCCTGCCAGTGAGCCCTCGAGATGCCCATTGTTTTCCAAGTCGCTGGTGGGGATGCGCGAAGCGTCAAGAATTGAGACGAAAGTCGGCGGCCGCATGCTGGAGGACGGGATGCTGACCTGGTAGAGGCTGGGAGTCCCGCGAGCGAAGCGGCAACACGATATTGAATGAGAGATGTGGCCGGCGCCTCGGCGAGAGCACGGGGCCCAGTGAAAGCTGTTTTCTGTTTCCGCCGTTTGCCTTCTCCTCCTCCTGCTCCTCCGTGCCCTCCTTCCGTCTTCCTGGGGCCCCTCCTGTTTCTCGCAATCCTCACCGTTCCTTCCTCTTCCTCCTTTTCCTCATCCGTCCCGCCTCCTGCTCCTCTTCCTTCTCTGCCGCGCGGGCCCATTCGGCGCGCGGGCCAGCCGAGCCAAGGACGACGGCTCAGGTCAATCAGAGTGCAATGAATTTGACGGCTCCAAGACTGAGTGGAGCTCCTGTTGGTGCTTTTGTATACCATCGGAGGGCCTTCTTGGGCTGTCCTGGGGCCCTCGTGGGCAGTCTGGGGGGCTTGGGCCGTCCTGGGGCCGTGTTGGGGCTCTCTCGGGCCTTCTCTGAAGCATCCCGTGGCTCTGTTGGGGCCCTCTTGGAGGTCTTTTAGGGGTCTTTTGGGCGCTCCCTGGCTTTCTTGGCGCTTTATTGGCCCATCTTGGGGCCCCATTGGGCCGCCTGGAGGCCATCTCGGGGCGACCTCGGAAGCTCGCAGACCATTCTTGGGCCGTTCGTGGCCAGAAAAGGCGAGAAGCACAGAGTCGTTCAAAAACCAATGGAACATTAAGGTTTTTGGCTTGCTGAGGCCGTATTGGAGGTCTTTGCGGGGGCATCCTGGGCCGTCTTGAGCCCATGTTTGGTCCTGTTGGAACACTCTGGGGCCGTCGTGGGGCCTCTTGGGCCTTGCAGAGGACGTCTCGGAAGTACCTTCTGCTGTCTTGGGCTCCCGATGTAGGCCTCGCGTCGCTCGCTTCGGGATATTTTGGGCCGCCTCGAAGCATTGTGGGGCTCTCTTGGGGGCCTGCGGGGTTCATGCGGGGTCCATGCGGGGGGTGGGGGGGTGGGGGTGGGGGGGGGGGGGGGGGGGTCGGTGACGTGCCGGGTTTTTCCCTGTAGTTTGATTGGTAGAAGGAATATGTATATGTATATATACATATATATATATATAGCATATATCTATATGTGCGCCCTTCCTGCTGGAAAGGCAACCGCCATGTTTGGCTGCGCCCCTGGCCGCAAGAGTGTTTATGCGTTGAGATTGGCGGCGAAGTCGCTCCGAAAGTGCATGGCGTTATTTCGTCGTCGTTCTTCTGCATTCGATTTGGATGTGGTAGCCGTGCGGCTGGCCAAAGCGCGCGCTCTGCACCGCTATTTCGAAGCGCGGATCGCAGTGCGCTGCTGTATTATGACAACGACGTGCAGTCCATCTGCCATTTCCGCGAGCCCACCGACACCGCTCTCAACGTCCCAGACGCCACGGGGACCAATCACTCCCGCGACGTCCAATGCTTGATTGGCTCTAATCCCGCCCACTCGTCCGACGAAAACCTTGCTCGATTTTCTGACTTGGCAAATCGCCCTCATGATGTCGGTGATCGCGGTAACGCGAACCATCCCGATATGCCAACGGCGTCAGAACGAGGAGACAGGCGCCGACCCACAACCGAAGAAGGCGAGGACAAACTCGGATTCGTGAGGGTGAAGCGAAGTTAGACTCGCATCTCCCCCTCCTCGCTTGTCTGCGCGTGCGCCTTTCAGCAGGTCCGCCGCCACTTCGGGGTCGAGAGTGGGGCCGCTTGTCCCGCCCCCCCACGCCCTTTGTCGTTTCACGCCTAGCAGTGGCGCCGCTGCGCCTCCTGCCCCGATTGCCTGCCGCTCTGGGGCGGGGAGCGGCCTGCGAGACTCTGTCCATGGCCAATGAGAAAAAGGATGAGGGTTAGGAGTGCGAGCTAACATGAGGAACACACACTGGTTCTGCAGGGCTGGCACCAGGAATTCATGGACGCCGAGTACCAGCACTTGAACCACGTATCTCGGCTGAACAGTTTCCGGGCCGGTTCGATCTACCTCAGCATGCCAGATAGTGCGGTGCCCGTGTCGCATGATCATGCAGGTAGCATGTTTAAGCGGGACTTCATCACATTTCGCGATGATGAACAAAGTGGCGTCTTGTTCCCCCGCCAATATTCTGGATTATGTAGAACATGGCGCATCTGATCTCGATTCTGACGAGCACGGCCGAGTCGCCGAACTATGTTTCGCCGAAGACGTGGCCAACTTGGTCCCAGAGAAGTCGCCCCCTGAAGGTTTTCGGCCTGAGGGAAGTTGCCTCTGTGCGCGAGCATGTCTCGGCTGCAGTTAAACGGGCCGTCGCTGTCAAGGAAGGTGATGATCAACGGCCCGGAG
Organism: Prorocentrum cordatum; assembly: GCA_963575745.1. Taxonomy (NCBI): domain Eukaryota; class Dinophyceae; order Prorocentrales; family Prorocentraceae; genus Prorocentrum; species Prorocentrum cordatum. The sequence goes on along the minus strand of CAUYUJ010017609.1, from coordinate 163,762 downwards.
AAGCTGGCCTCGGCATTCCTTGAAGAGCTTGTCGCTTGGTTGGGCCATCGATGCTTCGCCGAGGTGTTGCTCGCCAAAGTCCATAACGCTATGACTTCGAGGCGCGCGTGCACATGTATGCTTGTCTAGACTGGTTCAGGGGGGATAGAGAAGATCAGGTGGCTTCGCCTTGTACTGCGCGGCTTCATGGACCAAGAAGCACGCCCCGTAGAAGCGCAGGTAAGAACGGCGCGACGCGTGCCCCCGCGCTTGCTTGCAGTGACGCGGCATGCTGGCCGGATGGGATCATAGCTAGCTTCGATGTTGATACGGCCTTACCGAAGAGCCCTGCGCGCAAAGAGCTGGCTGACGCCGCGGGCGAGCGCGAGCGCGCTGTGTTCTTCGGTCTACCTCCAGGCAGTGCTGATACACTGCGAGCGCTGCCTGGGTTGGAGAACTGCGGTACAACAAACATGGCACATTGGAAAAACGTGGCCTGGAGAGCCCAGCGCAGGCGCCAAGGATGCCCCTCGAGCTTTCTGGTCGAAACTCAAGAACTGGCTTGAATTAGGGCGGCTTTAGGTTGAGTCGGTTGAGTGTTTTTGTGTTTTGATGCCGACGACGATTGTAATGTTGGTGGTTATCAAATCGTAGTGCTGCTGGTGGTGGCGATGGTGATGGTGATGATGGCGGTGCTCATCACATCCAGAATCACCATCATCACCATCACCATCATCACCATCACAACCGCCCTCACCATACCATCATCACCATCCCCATCATCATTATCATCATCATCATCATCATCATCACCATCCATACCATCAGCATCGCCATCACCATCACCATCGTCACCATTGTGGTCCGTAGGACTTGGCTCAAAATAATGTCGTCGTCCGCTGGGGCGGTTTCCCCGAGCCCTCCAGCCTCGTCCTCTCGTTTGATTTCCCCGAGCCCTGCGGCCTCGTCCTCTCCTTTGATTTCCCCGAGCCATGCTTCCCCGAGCCCTGCTTCTTCTTCGAGGGCAGCTTCGCCGAGCCCGAGCCCGAGCCCTGCGGCCTCGTCGAGGGCAGCTTCGCCAAGCCGTGGCAGCTGCAACAGCTCGGACGCCGATGCTGACGTAGGGTCCGACGCCGACGGCGCCGACGGAGTTGCCGACGCAGCGGGTTCCGAAGAGGACAGCGGCTCCAACAGCGGCTCCGACAGCGGCTCCGAAGAGGACAGCGGCTCCAGCAGCGAGGCAGCCGCGGCTGCAAGAGCGAAGGCGAAGGCCGCCCCGAGCAAAGTAGTCGAGAAGTTCCCGCCTTCGTTGTCCATGACCCTGGAGGAGCACGTCGCCAGCCACGACTACCCAAAGCACGTCTCCACTTGCGGCGCTTGCAAATTTTGGAAGAACAAGGAGAAGTGGAGCGCCTCGATGTCTGCGACGAATCCAGTAACACTGAAGAGTGAAACTTGGGTAGGCTGCGTAGGTGGTAGGTTTGTAGTCTGCTTGTTCTGCTCGGCGTTTAGGGGCGCTCGCTGCGATTCCACCATGGGCCAGGGATCCGCGAGTTTCCAACGCAAGGAAAACCTCGTGCGCCATGCGCAGTGCGAGGAGCACCAGGCAGCAGAAGCGGCGTGGAAAGAGCGGATTCGAGCGGAAGGTGGGCACCAGGGTCTCCCCGTGTCTGTGTTCCCCACAACGGCTGCATCAGCTGCAGCAGCTGCAACAGCCGTGGCGCCTGCGCCCGCCGTCGTCCGCAACGCCGACCAGCGCCCCGGTTGCCGCGCAGTGGTCGCCACCCGTGCAATGTTGGAGACAACCAGTTCATTCAGTAGTTTCGACGTGTGGCGGGATGCGTTCGTTGGGGGCGACCGCCAAGTTTTGGAGTCTAGTCGGCAGCGCCGAAGGCTGGTGACCACCATGGCTCAGCACGAGAAGATCATCACGCAGAGGATCCTCAAACATGGTGCTGTTTTTCGTTTGGCTGCGGGCGGCCTCGACCGCACGTACCAGGTCGAAATTGGCGCCGTGCTGTGGTCGATCCCGAAGGCTTTGGACTTCCTCCCAAGCTACGGTCTCAAGGCAGGCTGGCTGGAACAGCTGGGCCCCCGAGGGCCCTGGATCGTGGATCGGGTGATCGGGATGCGGGAGTTCCCGCGGGGCATGGACTGCGACGGCAAGGCTTCCATGCTGGAGGAGTGCGTCCGTCGCGCGTGCCAGATGGCAGGCGGGGAGCTGGACGGGGACTTGCACAAGCATGTGCGACAGGAGGCTCGGGCATGGTGCAGCGATGGGGCGGATCTAAGTGTGCCCCTGGCTGCAACAGCTACGTTCCCTGGGCTGGCGTTTCACGCGTGGGACGAGTCTCACTCGCCCCAGAAGGTTCTGGCCAATTCGATGAAAGGAGACAGCGAAATAACGACCACGGACGAGCTGCTGGTAACGGGTAAGAAGCCGCCAAGTCTGGCCAAGTTCCTGACTACCTCCACCGTGTTCTGCAACACACTCGGGGAGCAGCAGCTGGTGGAAGACGGCGCTGCGTTCGTCAAAAACTTCGGCTGGGCCCTCCAGCGTTTCAACAGTCGGGCGAGGCCCTTAGCACGGGAAAGCCGGCGTTGGGAAGTCATTTTCGAGGCGCTCGGAGTGGAGTCCCAGGTGGATGACAAAGATCGGCGCGTTCTCGCCCGACAGATTCTGGAAGGGCTCGGGGGCGAGAACAGTTCGCGCCTGCTCCTGGGGGGGTTGCTGGCCGACTTGAGCGCGGAGCACTACTCCTGGGTCGCCACCGGAGACGAGAGCAACCCCGACGCTGCCAGCGTTCAATCCAGGGCCGCCGCTTTCCTTCCCAAGCTGGATACATTGTTCGTCCAGGGGAATATTCTGGCCATCCCCAACACGTTTACTGGCGTCACCCTCAAGTTTCTGAAGGCCACGAAGCGGTTCGCGTGCGGCGCTGGCGTCCAGACCGTTGGTATCGGCGATTGGAGCACGGAGCCCCGAGCCCGCGAAGCCGTCCACGCGGCTCTTCGACGAGCGCAGGGGATCGTGGCCAATGTGAAGGAGAACATGAAGCTATATCGGCCAGAGCGTTCTTGGTTGCACGCCTTTACAGCCTTTCGCTTGCCTTCCCCCCTGCCCCTGTCTGCAACAGCAGAGCATGCAACAGAAACCGAGGCCTGTTTGAAGCGCATCTGCCAGGCGGCAGACCTCCCCGAGCAGAAGGCAATCTCCCAGCTGCGGCAAATGTTGCCCCGTGCCGAGGTGCATCATCGAGACGGGGGCGCCACGCGGCAGGCTTGGGGCCGCGCTGCGGTGGAGTGGCCCGAGCTCCCCAGCGGCCGTCGCCTCGTGGAGCTCTTCCTTGCATGGAAAACGAGCACGGGCAACTTGGAGAGGCGATTCCGCCGTTTCTCGGAGGTGCATTGCCCCGAGAGGGCGCGGCTCCTCGACGCGTCCGTCGAGGAGTGCACGCTCGTGGACCAGGCGCCCTCCAGCAGGTTGCTGCACACGTGGCTGGACGACAACGACGAGAGCAGCTCTGCCGCCAGTCGTTGGCACATGCATGTGCTCAAGCTACGTGAGGTCGCGCAGGGGAAGATCGTGCCGCTGAGGAGGGCCGAGAGGCGCGACAAGGGAAGCACGCGGGGGCCTGGGGCAGCACGTCGGACAGAGGTAGGCTTCGGGCGCAGGCGAGCAGCTGCCGTCGACGCCATGGCGGCCGCTTCCCCGAGCAAGCGCGCCCGCCTTCTCGCGGAGGGCGCCCCCGATCTCGCTGCGCTGGCTCGGAGGCGGCCCAGGCGAGCGGCGCAGATCCAGTCGGGCCCGCTGCAAAAGTCGTCGCCGCCGTCGCCAAGCGGGAGGCCAAGATCCGAGAGCGCAATCTTGGAGGGGCGAAGGCCGCCGCCAAGGCCAGGAGTTCCCGAGAGAAGAAAGTCCTGCGCAGTGCCAGGCCAGCTGCGGGCCGTGACGCTTGCTTGCTGCCCCCCCCGCGCCCCGCTGGGCTCATGCTGGCTCGCATGGTAGATGCGGGCGCTCGCAACAAGGCGCAGCGCTTGCGTTTCAAGGTGTTTCAGGACCCGGTGGGCTTCCTGGACTATCTTGCCCGTCGTACGGCCCGGGGGAAGAAGGGGAACGTAGTCTTGGCGCCAACAGCTGACACCGACTATTGCATCGCCGCCCAGATTGTAGCAGCGTTCACGGGAGCTTTTTTTTCACAACGCCGACTGACTTTGCACGGGAGGATTCTCCAAAAGGCATCCAGTACACGGAGAAGCTTCGGAACTCGATCAAGAGCTACCACGTGGCTGTAACAGAGGCTCTCGCGGAAGACCTGCCCACACTGCCCCACGTTTTGCGAGCGCTTGCCCAGGCGCCGAGTGGGTGTGTGATCTATTACAAAAGCCCCAGGAAGCTCTGCAAGTTCTTCAAGAGGCAGGCCAATCCCCGCCTGGCGCAGCGAACTTGCGTGCTGTGCCGCTCGGGAGAAGAAGCGGGTGTCGACAGAGCCGTCAAACAGCTCTACAACAGCCCGAGGAACTGGGTTCTGCGTTTCGACGCGACGGTTGAAGCACTGTGCCCGGGCACCAAGGCCGTGCCATAGATTGCGATCGTGCCAGTTTGTTGAAAAAGAGCGCCGCCCAACGTCGTCCGACCTTACCTCCCCCCCTGCGCCCCTCAGTGGGCGCCGCTGCCGCGGGCGGCGCTGCCCGCCGCTGGGGGCCTGAAGGTCGCCGATGGGGGGGGGCTGCTGTTGCCCGTGGCGGCGGTTGTCGGCGGCGAGGGTGGGAGGGTGGGGGCGGGAAGCATCGGGCGCCCAGGGCCGCCCTCAGGAGGAGGGGGATGAGGGGGGTGATGGGGCTGAAGGAGGAGGGGGGAGCAGGACGAGGCAGGAGTGGCGACGAGGCCGTCTTCCACCGCACTTGTCCAGCCCAGCCCCCAGTCCACCTACGTGTTCGCGTGCATGCGAGCGATCTCCATCGAAACCTCCAGAGCGATGATTCCCCCCCCTTTTGCCGCAGCTGAGACAGTTCAACCTTCCCATCCCCATCGAAACCTCTGCAGTGATCTCATCCGAAAACTTTGGGGATCTCTCTCTCCCTCTCTGTCTCCCTCGTCTCCGCAGCTGCCGGCTCGACTCCCTGCCCTGCCCGCGCGCCGCGCGCGCGCTGGCAATGATGGGCGAGGGCGCCAAGGGCAAGGGCAACGACGCGCGCAAGGGCAAGGGCAAAGGGCGCCAGGTCAGACCAGCCAAATCTGGGCTAGCTGTAGTACCCCCCCCCGTCTGATAAGAGCTCCCATGGAGCTCTAACATGCCAGGTTAGAGCTCCCATGGGGCTCTAACATGGCAGATTAGATGATGTTAGAGCTACATTGGAGCTCTAACATGCCATGTGAGAGCTCACCTGGAGCTCTAACATGGCATGCTACATGATATTAGAGCTCACAGGGAGCTGTAACATGCCATGTTAGAGCTCCCAGGGAGCTCTAACATGCCATGTTAGAGCTCCTGGGAGCTCTAACATAGCATGTTAAAGGGTGTTAGAGCTCCATTGGAGCTCTAACATACCATGTTAGAGCTCCCATGGAGATCTAACATGGCATGCTAGAGGATGGCAGAGCTCCCATCTTCAGGTCGACACCTGGGAGTACTTGCACAACCAGCGCAAAGGCTTGCGGAGCCAGAGGGAGCGGTGCGAGTTGAATATAAAGTTAGCGCGTCAGGAGGGCGAACACGATGAGGCGTTGGATCATGAGCGCCGCCTGCGCTGGGTCCAACATAAGCAGCAGCAGTTGGACAATGACGGGAGTCTGGGAGGGCCAGGAGAGACCCTACGGATGCCTGGACGCGACCGCACGCAGGCAGTTGAGCGATGAGGAGATCAGGTGGAACACTCAGATGATAGACTGGGAGCGTCGGAACCCGCCAGGGGCGACTGGGATCGAAGACTGTGTACGGTACCACTGGGATCTGCAGCGGTGGGTGAGGCAGCAGCGGCGCCTGTCAAACGCCCAGAGTCGCCAGAGAGAGGCGTCGCCGCGCCAGCGCCAGTTGGCTGCAACAGCGTCAAGCGGGCGGCGAGAGGCAGCAACAGCTCGTGAGGGCGCAGGCGCTAGTGGCCCGCCGATGGCGGCGAGGAGCGGGCCCAGGCTGACGGAGCTTCCGTCGGAGGCCGACAGAGCGCGGGCCCAGGCCGAGCAGTCGGGTGATCCGCACCACACGGTTGTGATCTCCGACAGCGACTCCCCCCGAGAGGCTGGTGACCGCACCCGCAGAGGCAGAGAGCGCGCCCGCAGCACGGCGCGGGATGCTCCTGTCACGGCACGGACACGGCCAGAAAGCCATGCACGGCGCGGGATGGGTGCCCCTCTCACATCTCCGCTTCGGCAGGAGGAAGATGATTGGAGACAAAAGACTCCGCGGGCCAAGCGCGCGCCAGCGAAGAGGGTCAGTGACGCGCCCGCGGAGGGCCAGCCTCTTCCGAAACGGATGCCCTCCCGCCCGCCACGGCCAATCGATTTATCGGGCAGGGTCGTGCCGCCGCCGCCGATGACGAGAGAGCAGCTGCGACAAGAGGCGGACCACTACAAGCCCGAGCCCGAGCGAGCGCGGCAGGAACACATGGAGGCTGAGCGGCGCCAGCTCTTATCCCAGGCTCCACGTGGGTCAGCCGATCGAGCGCGGGAAACTTCTTAAGCGGCAGGCGGAACAGACGACGAATGCCCGCGTAGCTGCAAGAGTCAAGGCAGCCTTCCCACTACGTGCAAAGGTCGGTCAGACGGCGGAGCAGTCCAAAGGTTACAAGTCCATCGCCAAGTTGCCCCCCGAGGAGGCCGCAGTCGTCGAGCAGAACAAGCCGAAGCGCCTTCCACCCTTTGTTTTGTCGTCCCCGCACGAGGCCATTCCCGTGTTCCACAAGAACTGGACGCTGGTCGAGGGTGCAGCGTCGGACCCCGACAAGTTCGTTCTGGAATTAAAGCTGCGGGCAGAGAGGAACAATATGATACATGCGTACCTCCTAGCCGGCTTCCCCGTGTGGTACCCGAGCTCGGGAAACTCCATGTGGCCTCTGGTGCGGTCGCACGACTTCTGCACCTTTCACCCCATCCAAGCTGCAACAGCGGAAGCGGGCCCTGGCTGCGTCGTGAAGGAGGCGTCCACCGTGCAGAAAGGAGACATCGTCTTCTGCCTGGTGCAACCGCAGCACCAATACTACGCGCACATTGTGATCAAGGCAGAATGGGGCTTCCACAGGCGCGAGTACAAGTACTGGATCGGCGGCATGAGGCAGAACATCAATGGCTATTGTTTCAGGGAGCACATCTTCGGGATCCTCGTGGACGTGCAGGTGCAGTACCGTGGCAACTACTACAGTCGCCTGCACCCAAAAACGCTGCACGACAGAGTCGCGCCCATGTATTACACGCACCCTGACGAGACAAAGCAACTCTGTGAGCCTCGGTGGGACCAGCCCGTGTCTGGGAGCAGCTGACAGCTTGCACAGACTGTCACAGTAAATCGCGGGGCCTCTCCGAGCGCGCTTCTGGTAGACTGCAACAGTCGACTGCGACACGCCAGTTCTGGTTTAGGCATTGCTTCTGTCAGCGCCTGTTTTGGCCGACCTGCACAGATGCGCCTCTCGGATGAGCCCTGCCTTCCGCTATGCAACAGATACGCGCACAATTCGAGTACGCGGCACCCTCGCATACATTTCGAGTGGGGTTGTGGGCGGCTAGCATGACTGAACACCGCAAGTTCTCGAGCGCCTGACCCGGTCGGCGAAGTGCTTCCAGTCGCGTCGGGTGGTGACTGTCTGTCAGATACCCTTCGGCGCGGGTGACCTGAAGTTTGCTTTATACTGTTGCAGTGGCACGCCTGTGCGGCCCACCGCATACGCTTTGACGCTGTGCGGACTGGGTTTGTCTTGCGGTTTTCCTTGATGCTGAGCCGGCTGCGCGACTGAGGTGTGTGTGTGTGTGTGTTTGTATATGATTAGCACACATATCAACACGACGTACATGTATTGTGTGTGGTATTGTCCTCTCGTGCGTCTCATCTTAGGAGCGTGCCACTCGTTCAGGGACCCTGGCATCCAGCTCGCTGGCCTCAGGTTGCCAGTTGACTTACTCAGGGGGATGGCAGTGGTGAGGGGAATGGGAGGGGGCTGGGATGGGGACGGTTGTGCGGAATCGGCAGAGTCTTTGTGGCCAGCGCTCCGCTGCAACAGCGCCTCCGTTCGGCGTGCCGCCGTTGTCGTGCTGGAGGTAGGTAATTTGTAGTTTCCCTGTCAAGCTCTCCCCAGAGGAGCGCCGCCCTCCGTCTCTCGGCGTGCAGAAGCCTGTCTACTAGGCTCCTAGCGATAGGCATGCGGGTGTGCGCCCGAGGTTCGATAGGGCCAGGCATCGTAGGAACAGCTGCTTATGCAGAGAAGCGTGACAACAAAACGGCGAGCTTCTCCGACTCGTCTCCTCTCGCCGTCTGCTGCGCCTCCGCTGCATCAGCTCCTGCGCCGCCCCACCCCCCAGGTCCCTGGTGGCGGGCGGCGCTGCCGCGGGCGGCCGCGGCGCCCCCGCAGGCCCACGCGGGGGAACCAGGATGACGATGACGAGGAGGACGAGGCTAGGAGGAGGAGCAGGAGGAGGAGTCCAGGTGGGAGGAGGGGGGTGGAGCGCATCACGCTCTGAGCTAAGGCGCCCGCGAGAGCATCTGTTACTGGCGCGAGTGGGAATGGGCCCACGATAGGACTCTGCGCATGTGCCGCGCATGGCTGGAACAGCGAGCGCAGGCGCTCCCATGCATCCCTGAGCTCAGAGATGAGGAGAAAGACGCCCATATTCAGATCAACTGCGTGCCTTATGCAGATTGTCTCACTCTCCAGGCCGCTAGGCGCTAGGCGCTTGGATGCTTGGGCTGCCTGGTTCGAATTGTTCTAGCCTCTAGCCTTCGGCTTTCTGGTGCCCAGTACCTCCCTGGTCGCCACCAGCTGGACGCAGCAAGCGAGGAGGAAGAGGCCACCAGAGAGGGCCCTAGGGCCCTAGGGCACCACACCCAGGACCCCACAGAGCCCCGAGCACCCCAGCAGATCCGCGACAGGATTCGCATCCTTACATCATCTTGGCATATTGGCCCAAGCTAGTTCCCCATGGCTGGGGCAAGAGCCATGGGGGATCCTTTATTCAGCACCTCATCCCAGGGGTCCCCCAGCGCGGACTCGCAGTCGGTGTCTGCCTGCCTTCTGCGAGACATGTTCGGCGGCTCGGATGACGAGGCCACTGAAGGTGATGACGCTCTATGTTGAAGCCAGAGTTGCTGTGGACGTTCGGACCGTGGCCGCCGCCGCTGCGAGTCCGCAACAAGCCAACCAGGGAGGTTTTGCAGCGGGCGTGGGCGCCGCTGGCGGCACCCACAGAGCAGCGCGAGATCCAGACAGCATCGCTTCCTCCAGAGATAAGGGCTTGCAAGAGCCGTCGGCATCGCCTCCAGAGATCAGGGCCTGCGAGATCCAGACAGCATCGCCCTCTCCAGCACAGGTGCATCCAGCATCAGCGTCGTCGCTTCCTCCAGGGAGCGTCGGAGACGGCGGAGCAGCTCGAGGGCCTTGCGGCGTGAACGTCAAGGTCAAGGTCATGGCCAATGACACCATCAGCGCCGAGGGCGTCAATGGTGGTGGCATGGGCAAGGGGAACAATGACACATTTTCGTTCATCACAGATCGCCTGGGGCTCGACCTTTCACGCGGGGGACCGCCTACCGACGCTGTCGAGGGCCGAGCAGGATGCGGCGACGGTGGCGACAAGGCCTCTGGAGTTCGGAGCCCGAGGGCCTTTGCAGGGGTCGATGGCGGCAGCGCATTTCAGTTCGCGAAGGTCGCCTGTTTCGACGACACGGCAAAAGAGTGACAGCGCCTGCCAGGCGTCGCATGCGCTCGCGCAGCCGAGAGACGCGGCTTAAGATGATGTGGGAAGGCGCCCGGGAGGACGCTCGACAGGTGCTTAGTGATTGTCGCGGCATGCAATCGATGTTTGTACACCAGCCCCTCATCGACATCGACGTTGGTCTAGTGATGAAGCGCGTGCGGCACCTCCACGATCGTGCCATCGCCTCTGGGCGCTCCGTCTACATCGGCACGACGAGCGACCCTTCATGGCGATGGAATGGAGGATGGGGGTGGCGAGGAAACGGCCGAAGCTTCATGCGCGGGCACAAGCTCAGCGACGATGAGATGCAAGTGGTCGCGTCCTTCCCCGACGAACAATGCGGATAGGTTGAGAAGCATGTGATCGCGCACTTTCCCCGTGCTGACAACGAGGTCGCGTCGCAGCAGGGGCTTGCGGTCTGGCACTGCGCATACAGCTTCTTATATGTCTGTAGGACATTATGAGCGCCATTTGCGAAGCTGCCCAGCTCGGCTGTCTTGTGCGTGCAGTGGCCACTACCCAGGCGTGGTACGTGGTGGGGGAAGCTGCCCCGTTGCCCGTTGACCGTTGACCAACAAGGGACATTGGGACAAGGGACAAGGGCCTCGAGTGCGCCAGTGCGCCAGTGCATCCAGCTGCCATTGGAGTTCAAAAACGTGCAACCAGTGAGAACTACCGTGGATAATGGTGGCCTTATTCCGCTAGGCTGGGTGACGTACTACGATTCGGTGCCAGGCGCGTTGACGAAGATGCATTATCTCAACCCAGAAACTGGCGAGCGTGAGCACGATCCCCCGTTTCGACCTCACCTCTGGGACGACTGAGGCTGCGATGCAGAAGTGGCAGAATCGCCAGTGCGCTGCAACAGCCGCTGCAACAGCCGCTGCAACGGCCGCTGCAACAGCCGCTGCACTAGTAGAGCTCAACCCAGAAACTGGCGAGCGTGAGGGCGATCTCCCGTTTCGACCTCACCTCTGGGGCGACTGAGGCTGCGACGCAGAAGTGGCAGAATCGCCAGTGCGCGGCAACAGCCGCTGCAGCAGCCGCTGCAACAGCCGCTGCAACAGCCGCTATAGCAGGCGCTGCAACAGCCGCTGCAGCAGCCGCAGCAACAGCCGCTGCAACAGCCGCTGCAACAGCCGCTGCAACAGCCGCTGCAACACACCGCTGCAACAGCCGCTGCAACAGCCGCTGCAACAGCCGCTGCAACAGCCGCTGCAACAGCCGCTGCAACAGCCGCTGCAACAGCCGCTGCACCAGCCGCTGCAACAGCCGCTGCAACAGCCGCTGCAACAGCCGCTGCAGTAGTAGAGCTCAACCCAGAAACTGGCGAGCGTGAGGACGATCTCCCGTTTCGACCTCACCTCTGGGACGACTGAGGCTGCGATGCAGAAGTGACAGAATCGCCAGTACGCTGCAACAGCCGCTGCAACAGCCGTTGCAACAGCCGCTGCAACAGCCGCTGCAACAGCCGCTGCAACAGCCGCTGCAACAGCCGCTGCAACAGCCGCTGCAACAGCCTGCAACAGCCGCTGCGACAGCCGCTGCAGTAGTAGAGCACACCCAGCTTTCTTGTAGCGCAAGCACCTCGGCTCAAGGCATTTCTTGCAGCGCCTGCAGGCTGCAATGCCAGTAATGAGGGGCAGCGCAGGGGGGCCTCCTGGCCCATGTCCAGAAACCGTCATCATGGACCCTGACACTGGACGCATTGATGCTCCATGGCTACAAGTTAAGGGGTACGTTCCGAAGACGAGTGGGGGACCTCATGAGCCCTGGTGGCATTGTTCACCGTGCGACAAATGGGCAGCCCCGACGCACCAGATTTCGCAGGACCACATCAAGAATGTAAAGAATAATCATTTCTGGTTCCATGATGCTTGTCCACGGGGTTCTGATGAGGACAAGACCGCATGGTGCTCTACCATCATGAGCACTGTGGAGCTCCACTCGAGCTACGTCCAGAAGCGGGAAGACGATGAAGCGGAGGACCGGAGGTCGACGAGGAAGGCCAAGGTCAAGGCCAGAGAGGGCAGAGGAGAGCAATGGCAAAGTGAAGGCCATCAGCAAGAAGCTGGAACAGCTGCAGGAGAGAAGAACAACTGGAAAAGCTGGAACAGCTCAAGAGCTGCGTCATCAGGAGCTGCAACAGCAGGAGCTGATACAGCAGGGGCACAGCAGTGGCAGCAGAAGCTTCCGCAGCAGCAGCAGCAGCAGGACGGGCTAACCACCGTTATCACCACGATGCTCAATTTCTGGACCAACGCACAGAACAACAAGGACGAGAAGATGGATGAGATTCTGGCCCTCCTGCGGGCACAGGGACAGATGCTCGCGGATCTCATGCGGGCACAGGACAACCTGCAGGAGAAAGTCGAGGAGCTCGATCAGAAAATGGAGGAGCTCAAGCAGAAGGACAAGCAGCAGCACCAGTGAGCTCAGCAGCAGGACAAGTGACCTCGCATGGGCGTCTGGTAGCCGATGTCGGAGGCGTGCAGCCTGGCTCGCGCGCTGGCTCTTTCGCCGCGCTGACGCGGCGCAGGGGGCTGGAATATGGCTCCTGAAGTTTTGGAAGGCTCTGGAATTGTTCGCAAATTGGGTATGCTCCTTATGGCCCCCACAGCGCCCACCTGTCGGAGCCCCACCTCGAGCTCGATCCTCGACTACTTCGTTTTGGGAGCAGGTGTTGCTATATTGATTTCAGGCGCTCACTTCGTGCGTCCACGGAGTTCTAACATATCATGTTAGAGCTCCCACGGAGCTCTGACATACGATGCTAGAGCTCCATTGGGACTCTACCATAATCTAACATGATATGTATGTTAGAGCTCCACTGGAGCTTTAACACGCCATGTTAGAGCTTCCGGGGAGCTCTAATATAATCTAACGTGCTATGTTAGAGCTCCGTTGGAGCTCGCACATGCAATGTTCGAGCTCCCTGGGAGGTCTAACATGCAAGGTTAGAGGTGCCAGGGAGTTCCCTGGCATCACATGGTTCAGCTCCCAGGGAGCTATATTTAACATGACATGTTAGAGGTCCCACTGAGTTCTAACATACGATGTTAGAACTCCCAAGGAGCTCCAACATACTCGAACTTGATATGTTAACAGCATGTTAGAGTTGCCTCCCATACTCGATGGGACCTCTAACATAGCATGTTAGAGCTCCCATCGAGCCGTCCCCCCCGCCGTCGTCGTCGTCGTCGTCCCACTGGGCACGTCCGCATGCCGTCCCCCCGCCATCGTCGTCGTCGTCGTGATGATGATGATGGTGATGATGGTGGTGATGATGGTGATGGATGATGGTGATGATGGTGATGGAGATGATGTTGAGTATATATATATACGATCGGATAGTCGCCATTCGAAATTACCATTATCATCGTCATAAACATCGTCATCATCACAATCAGAGAAACAGGACATCGTCACAATCACAATCAAAAAAAACATCAAACAACAGGAAAGACCATAATCACATCAAAAACACATCAAAAACATCAACCTAAACCAGCCCTAATCCCAGCCAGTCGAGGGGGCCGCTTCCGACGAGGAGGCCGGGAGCTCTAACATGCCATGTTCGAGCTCCCACGGAGCTCTAACATACCATGTGAGAGCTCCCACGGAGCTCTAACATACTCTAGCATGCTATTATAGAGCTCCGTTGGAGCTCTAACGAGCCATGTTAGAGCTCCCTGGGAGCTCTAACATCGCATGTTGGAGCATGTTAGAGCTCCCACGGAGCTCTAACATACCATGTTAGAGCTCCCAGGGAGCTCTAACATAGCATGTTAGAGCTCCCTGGGAGCTCGAACATGCTATGTTAGAGCTCCCTGGTCGCTCTGACCTACCCGCCGCCGCCGCCGCCGCCGCTGTGTTAGAGCTCCCACGGAGCTCTAGCATACGATGTTAGAGCTCCCAGGGAGCTCTAACATAATCTAACATGCTGTGTTAGGGCTCCATTGGAGCTCTAATGGGGCTCTAACATACGATGTTAGAGCTCCCAGGGAGCTCTAACATACTCTAACATTCTATGTTAGAGCTCCGTTGGAGCTCTAACATGCCATGTTAGAGCTCCCTGGGAGTGCCAACATAACATGTTAGAACTTCCTGGAGCTCTATCATGCCATGTTAGAGCTCCCTGTGAGGTCTACTATGCTAGGTTAGAGGTGCCAGGGAGTTCCCTGGGAGCTCTTGCATGACGCGTTGCAGCTCCCAGGGAGCTATAACATGACAGGTTAGAGGTCCCACGGAGTTCTAACATACGATGTTAGAGCTCCCACGGAGCTCTAACATGCGATATTAGATCTCCCAGGGAGCTCAAACACAATATAACACGCTATGTTAGAGCTCCATTGAAGCTCTAACATCCGATGTTAGAGCTCCAAGGGAGCTCTAACATAGCATGTTAGAGCTCCCACGGAGCTCTAACATACGATGTGAGAGCTCCCAGGCGGCTCTCACATAATATAACATGCTATGTTAGAGCTCCATTGGAGCTCTAACATACGATGTTAGAGCTCCCAGGGAGCTCTAACATACTCTGACTTCTATGTCCGAGCTCCCTGGGGGCTCTAGCATAGCATTAGAGCTCTAACCCGCCGCCGCCGCCGCCGCCGCCGCCACCCCTTAACCGTTTCACAATCGATTGCGCAACGGTTAAGACCCCCCCCCCCCCCCTCGCCAGGGGGGGGGGGGGAGGCTTAACCGGTCACAATCGATTGCGCAACGGTTAAGGCCCCCCCCCTCTCGCCAGGGGGGGGTCTTAACCGTTGCGCGATCGATTGCGAAACGGTTAAGGCTCCCCCCCCTCTCGCCAGGGGGGGCCTTAACCGTGTCGCAATCGATTGCGCAACGGTTAAGGCCCCCCCCCCCTGGCGAGAGGAGGGGGTCTTAACCGTTGCGCGATCGATCGAATCCTGGTTGAGACCCCCCCCCTCGCGATAGGGGGTCTCCGTTCCGCGATCGATCGCGCAACGGTTAAGACCCCCTCCTCTCGCCAGGGGGGGGCCTTAACCGTTTTCACAATCGGTCGCGCAACGGTTGAGGCCCCCCCCCCCCCCTGGCGAGAGGGGGGGGGGGGGCCTTAACCGTTGCGCAGTCGATCGCGCAACGGTTAAGACCCCCCCCTGGCGAGAGGGGGGGGGGGGGGGCCTTAACCGTTCCACAATCGATCGCGCAACGGTTGAGACCCCCCCCCCATGGCGAGAGGAGGGGGGCCTTAACCGTTGCGCAATCGATTGTGAAACGGTTAAGCGGTTACGGAGCGGCGGCGGCGCGGCGGCGGCGGCTGCGGCGCTTAACCGTTTCACAATCGATTGCGCAAACGGTTAAGGCCCCCCTGGCGAGAGGGGGGGGCCTTAACCGTTGCGCAATCGATTGTGAAACGGTTGAGGGGCGCGGCGGCGGCGGCGGCGCTTAGCCGTTTCACAATCGATTGCGCAACGGTTAAGGCTCCCCCCTGGCGAGAGGGGGTCTTAACCGTTGCACAGTCGATTGTGAAACGGTTAAGGGGCGGCGGCGGCGGCGGCGGCGGCGGCGGCGGCGGAGCGCCTAACCGTTTCACATGGTATGTTAGCCTTGAGCTCTAACGTAGGATGTTGTTAGAGATCCCTTGGAGCTCGATCATGGCATGTTAGAGCCCCCATGGAACTCTAACATGTTATGTAAGAGCTCCTTGGGAGCTCGAACGTGTTATGTTAGATTTCGATGTGAGGGTTGTGAACTCTAACATGCTATGTTAGAGCCCGATGGGGGCTCTAGCATGGCATGTTAGAGCTCCCATCGAGCCGCCCCCCCCGCCGTCGTCGTCGTCGTCGTCGTCATCGTCGTCGTCGCCGGTGTCGTCGTCCCATCGGCCCCCCCCCCCCCCCCCCTTTTAAGCGCGCATAAGTAAGGAAACATGTCCGAACGCGGCCGCACTCTCGTACGCACCGTTGCCCTGTCCTCGACCTCGAGAACGAAGGCTTCCCCCTTGGAAGGCGGGGGCGCAGGGGTGGGGCCCTGTCTTCGACCACGGTGAAATTTGGGGGCGGGGCCCTGTCTTCGACCACGGTGAAACATGAATAGGGTGCGGTCCTCCCCGCCCTCGCGGGGCGGCCTTGCCCCCTGGGGCGCGGTCGGGGATCGGGGGCAGAAGGGGATTCAGTGACTTCTGAATTAGAACTAGAAGGTGGGGAGGAGGAGGAGGAGGAGGAGGAGGAGGAGGAGGAGAATGAGGAGGAGGAGGAAGGCTTCACCGCCCTCCACGCACCGCCGACTTTCATCATGTACCCGTCCCGTGCTGGCGATCTCTTCACTGAGAAAGTACCCACTCCTGGCAATGTGAAGACGCGCTTCTCGTTGAGCTCCGTAGTGAGTGCTATGGCCAGCGATTGAAGCATGGCCGCCGTGGTAACCAAGTTGGCGCCGCTCCCAACCGATATCCTCTCGTCAACGCCTGAAAGGAGATCGGCTTATGGCCGTGAGCGCGGTATACCGCGATTTCGCTCTTGTCACGGAGGTTCAAGACCTTCGGGGACATCGGAAAGAAAGGCGGCAGGCCCTCGATAGAGCAAACTTTCCAACAACTTCTCGAGCCAAGCGAGACTACGTACAATCAGATGGTGCGGGCCAGGGAACTGGAAGACTCCAGAGCGGTTGCGGGTACTTCAGGCCAGGGTCCGGATGCGCATCGGAAGAGCCTACTGGGGGACCCAAGGATGAGCCAGCACAGGAAGGCCTCAACATAATTGCGCGAGGCTGCTGCGAGAAGCCTGATGGGGGCTGTGACAAGGGAATGCGGCGGCACGCCGCTGTGAGAAGACTTATACGACAACGCTACCCGTGCGAGAAGCTACTGCCGCAGGCAGCGGCCCGCGTGAGGTCATTCGGTCATCCTTCTTCGTGTGGCAGCTTGGTTTCTTATGGTAGTTTGGGTTCTTATGGTAGCTGGGTTTCTTAGGGTAGCTTGGCTTCTCATGGTAGTTTGGTCTCTTATGGTAGCTGGGTTTCTTATGGTAGAGCGGCCTAGCATGGTAGCTTGGTTTCTTTATCTGGCATATGTCCTGACATGTTCGAGCCCCCGCGGAGCTCTAACATGCGATGTTAGAGCTCCCAGGGAGCTCTAACATAATCTAACATGCTATGTTAGAGCTCCCTTGGAGCTCTACAATGCGATGTTAGAGCCCCCAGGGAACGCTCACACCATCTAACATGCTATGTTAGAACTCCCAGGGAACTCTAACATAATCTATGCTATGACAGAGCCCCGTTGGAGCTCTAACATGTCATGCTACAGCTCCCTGGAGCTCTAACATCACCTAACCACCCTAAGGGCCTCAAGAGGAGATCCCAGAAATTCTATCTCCCCACAGGGCCCCAAGAGAGATTGCCAGACATTCCTCGCCCCTCAGGGCGTCAAGAGGAGATCCCAATCTTCAACGCACTCATTTGTTCAGTCCTACTAGATGCAGAATCCCATAAATTTGTTATTCGTTCGAATTCGTCGGCCCGCTGCACGGGCGCACCGCGCGAGCGCGGCGAAGGGGCCAGCGCGCGAGCCAGGCCGCGCGCCTCCGACATCGGCTACCAGACGCCCATGCGAGGTCACTTGTCCTGCTGCTGAGCTCACTGGTCCTGCTGATTGTCCTGCTGCTTGAGCTCCTCCACTTTCTGATCGAGCTCCTCGACGTTCTTCTGCAGGTCCTGGGGCGCCTGTCCCTGCGCCCGCAGGAGGTCCAGAATCTGATCCATCTTCTCGGCCATGTTCTGCGCCATAAGGTTTGGAGCAGCGTTGGTCAAGAAATTGAGCATCGAGGTGATAACGGTGGTTAGCCCGTCCTGCTGCTGCTGCTGCGTAAGATTCTGCTGCCACTACTGTGCTCCTGCTGTTGCAGCTCCTGCTGTTGCAGCTCCTGATGACGCAGCTCTTGGGCTGTTCCAGCTTCTCCAGGTGTTCTCTCCTGCAGCTGTTCCAGCTTCTTGCTGATGGCCTTCAATGTGCCATTGCTCTCTGCTCTCTCTGCCCTTGAGCTTGGGCTTCTTCGACGACCTCCAATCATCCGCTTCATCGATTCCCCGCTTCGGGGCGTAGCTCGAGTGGAGCACCGCAGTGTTCGTGATGTTCGAGCACCATGCGGTCTTGTCCTCATCAGAACCCTGTGGACAAGCATTATGCCACCAGAGATGATTATTCTTTACATTCTTGATGCGGTCCGCCGAAATCTGGTGCGTCGGGGCTGCCCATTTCTCGCGCGGTAAACAAAACCACCAGGGCTCCTTAGGTTCTCGACTCTTCTTCGAAATGTACCCGCGAACTTCTAGCCATGGCGCATCAATGGTTCCAGTGTCAGGGTCCATAATGACGGTTTCTGGACATGGGCCAGGCCTCCCTGCGTTGGCCCACATGTCTGGCATGGCAGCCTGCAGGCGTTGCAAGAAATGCCTTGAGCCGAGGTGCCTGCGCTACAGGAAAGCTGGGTGATCTGATAAATGGAACAAAGAGGGGTCCAGGAGGCTATTTTGTGGGTTCCCGAGGGGCAGGGCGATTTGAGGGATCCCCATTCGTTGATCGATTTCCCTCACATGGTAGAGCTCCCAGGGAGCTCTAACATAACATGTTAGAGCTCCCAGGGGGCTCTAACATGGTATTTTTACAAGAGCTTCAGGGAGCTCGAGCAAGCTATGTTAGATCTCCCTGGGAGCTCTAACATAGGATGTTAGAGCTCCCGTGGAGCTCTAACGTGCTATGTTGGAGCTCCCGTGGAACTCTTCCATGGCATGTTAGATAACCCATGGGGCTCTAACATGCTATGTTAGAGCTCCCACGGAGCTGTAACATTCGATGTTAGAGCCCCCAGGGAGCTCTAACATACTCTAACATGCTATGTTAGAGCTCCGTGAGAACTCTAACATGCCATGTTGAAGCTCCCTGGGAGCTCTAACATGCCATGTTAGAGCCCCCTGGAGCTGTAACATACCATGGTAGAGCTCCCTGGGAGCTCTAACCTACCCGCCGCCGCCGCCTCAGAGCTCCCACGGAGCTCTAACATGCGATGTTAGAGCTCCCAGGGAGCTCTAACATAATCCAACATGCCATGATAGAGCTCCAAGGGATCTCTAACATCCTATGTTAGAGCTCAAGGCTAACATGCCATGTTAGAACTCCCTGGGAGCTCTAACATGCCATGTTAGAGTTCCCACGGAGCTCTAACATACCATGCTAGAGTTCCCATGGGAGCTCTAACATACTCGAACATGCTATGTTAGAGCTCAGTTGGAGCTCTAACAAGCCATGTTAGAGCTCCCACGGAGCTCTACCATGCCATGTTAGAGCTCCCAGGGAGCTCCCACTGAGCTCTAACATGCTATGTTAAAGCTCCGTTGGAGCTCGGTATTTTAGAGCTCCCTGGGAGCTCTAACATGCTATGTTAGAGCTCCCTGGTAGCTCTAACCTACGCCGCCGCCGCCGCCGCCGCCTCAGAGCTCCCGCGGAGCTCTAACATACGATGTTAGAGCTCCCAGGGAGCTCTAACATAATCTAACATACGATGTTAGAGCTCCCAGGGAGCTCTAACATACTCGAACATGCTATGTTAGAGCTCTGTTGGAGCTCTAACATGCTATGTAGAGCTCCCTGGGAGCTCTAACATAGCATGTTAGAGCATGTTAGAGCTCCCACGGAGCTCTAACATACCATGTTAGAGCTCCCAGGGAGCTCCCACTGAGCTCTAACATGATATGTTAAAGCTCCGTTGGAGCTCGGTATGTTAGAGCTCCCTAACATGGGAGCTCTAACATAGCATGTTAGAGCTCCCAGGGAGCTCTAACATACTCGAACATGCTATGTTAGAGCTCCGTTGGAGCTCTAACAAGCCATGTTAGAGCTCCCACGGAGCTCTAACATACCATGTTAGAGCTCCCAGGGAGCTCCCACTGAGCTCTAACATGCTATGTTAAAGCTCCGTTGGAGCTCGGTATTTTAGAGCTCCCAGGGAGCTCTAACATGGGAGCTCTAATATAGCATGTTAGAGCTCCCTGGGAGCTCTAACATGCTATGTTAGAGCTCCCTGGTAGCTCTAACCTACCCGCCGCCGCCGCCGCCGCCTCAGAGCTCCCACGGAGCTCTAACATGCGATGTTAGAGCTCCCAGGGAGCTCTAACATAATCTAACATACGATGTTAGAGCTCCATTGGAGCTCTAACATGCGATCGGATTCTCGGGCCCTGGCTGTCGACTCCCGTCGGGAGGGCCGAGTGGTCGAGGGGCCTCCCGACGGAGGGCCCTCGCAGATGAGTCATCGTGCGGCGCCCCCCGACGGTCCGACGGTCTCCCCCGTGGCCGGTGGCCCATGGCCCGTGACCCGTCGTCGTCGTCACCGTCCGTCGGCGTCGCTGCCTCAGCCTCGGCCGTCTGCAGTGCGAAGGTCCAGTGTTCCGGTTGTACTCCTCCTCGGCCTGAGCAGGCGACCCCCCCCCCGCCTCGGACTCAGGCGTCGACGCGGCGTCGACGCTCGCCGCGATGGCCGCGATGGCAGCATCTGGGCCGTCGACGACGATTCACATCCAGCTCCAGCTTCGTGTGACCATCAATGGAGATGGAGTCGTGGTGGGCGGTGTGACCATCAATGGAGATGGAGTCGTGGTGGGCGGCGGCGGCGACGACCAGCGCGCCCCGGGGGCCGCCGCCGTGTTCCAGCATGCGGTTCATGTGCCAGCTGCTGGTGGTGGTGGCGCTGCGGCCGCAGGCCCTGTGGGCGCCGCTGCAGCTCCGGGTGGCGCAGGGGCCGCGCTCCCACTCCCACCCCCAGCACTTCCTGTCGCTGCCGCTGGGCAGCCTCCTCCTGTCGCTGTGCAGCCTGGGCAGCCTGGGCTGCCTCCACCGGCACCAGCGGGGCAAGCCTTGGAGGTGCCCGAGGGGTCTGAGGCCAACGACTTCGGCTGGCCAGCCACTGCGCCGTGGATCGCACCGCACTTCCGCCGGATCTTGCCCCTCGCGGCTGGCGCGCTCGGGTACCACAGCAGCCACGTGATGGCCCGCTATCGCAGCGTTGACATCTGCACCGTATGCGGCGGCTTCTCTGAGCGTGTATGTTCCAGGAAGCTCTGCGCGCCCTGTTCAGGGATCCGCAGTGATCACTATGGCAGGCGCAACCTTCTTCACATGCGCGTCGGCCACCACCCCAAAACTAACCGCGATTTTGCGGGCTGCTAGCGTGGTGAGGGCCCGCCACGCGCCGCGCGTTGGAGTAAATGGGGGGAGGAGGGGTGGGGGGAGATGGGGGCGAGGCGATATGATCAGAGATTTCGACGACCGTGACGACGACCGTGACGACGACGACGACGCGACGACGACCCGACCCGACTCGCCCTTAATCCTTAGGCCTCATTTGCATTCTGTGCCCTGCAGGACGCCGCCCCCGCGGCTGCTTCCCACGGTCCGTCGGCCCGATGCCACGCGCGCGCTCCATGCGAGGCCGCGCGGGCTGCAGCATGCGCGCCGTCTCATCCCCCGCCCCGCGGCGCGCCCCCCCCCCCCACCCCCCCCCACACTGGCACCGCTGGACGTTTGCGCAAGTGTCGGGCTTATGCCGATCGGATCAACGCCCCATGGCTCCAGGGCCCCCCAGGGTTTCCCCGCCCCCCCCCCCCGACTACATGAATTATCCGACGCTGTCCGCCGCGAGGGCGGGGGGGGGGGGGCGCGCTGTAGCTGTTCTCTGTTCTAGCGGCTAGCGCAGTCAGTCGAAACCTTCGGCTTGGCAGCGAATCTCTGAAGAATAACAGATTTATGGGGTTCTGGATCTGCTAGGACTCAAAAAATGAGTGCGTTGAAGATTGGGATCTCCTCTTGACGCCCTGAGGGGCGAGGAATTTCTGGCAATCTCTCTTGAGGCCCTGTGGGGGGATAGAATTTCTGGGATCTCCTCTTGAGGCCCTTAGGGTAGTTAGAATTTCTTGGTGCCGTTGGGGTCTTGCCAAATCTCTGGGCCCACCCATCAAGAGCTGGTAGGCCATCTGGGGAGAACTCGACAGGCTCTTGGCGCCCTCGCTCGCTGAAAACGCATTAATCTTCGCATTGCTTCGAGGGAATGGGCGACTTCCGACATCCGTGAGTTCGTCTAGAATTGGTTGCGGCTATTTTCGCTCTGCTTCCTATCCGCCCTCTGGACGTTCCATCGGCTACAACGGCCCCTCTTCTTCCATCATTGCCCAATTCCCTTCCCACCGCGGCTCCAGCCCGACCTGCAACAGGCGCGCGAGGTGGAACGGCCAGCCCGCAGCTGAACCAGCCCGCCTGAGCGCGATGAGCGGCTTCGCGGCGCAGCCGTTCAAGGACTTCTGGGCCGACGAGGTTTTCCCCTCATCGAGACTGACTTCAAACGGCTTCTCAAGACCATTCCGAAGCGCGTCGCCGAGAGGGCCGCGCAGGCGAAGAGGGAGACGCCAGACAAGTCGCAGGTGGACCAGTCGAAGAAGATCTCGAATAAGGACAGCAAGGAGAGAACTCCATTGCAGGAGAAGCTCGCCAGGATCATCGAAGAGTGTAACGAGAAGGGCGAGCGCAGGAATGCCTATCTGAACCTGGCGTATACGGCGCCCATCGACAACAGTTTCCTGGAGGAGAATATCACGGTGGGCAAGGTGGAGAACGTGGCTGCGGACATGTTCATGCGGAACGTGCCGACGGACGACGCGGCTGAAACAGCGAACGACTCTCTTGAGGGCGCTGGCGACGTCGAGTGCACAGCCCAGGGTAACCCACAGCGGCGCATCGTGGAGACGCTAAGCCAGGTCAAGGGTGGCAGGCGTTGGAACATCCCGAAGCAGGCTGAGAAATGGTTCGAGATCCCCATCATGATCACCAACGTGAACCAGACCGCTGTGCCCGAGATCGGCAAGTTCAAGCGTTTGGGCAGTGACGTCGTGGTCAACGCTGTCTGGCTGGCCTACTACTGGGCGAAAGAGGAAGGCAACAGGCAGGCCGTAGAAGCGGTGGAGGACTTGATGCTGGATTGGCCCTTCGACTTCGTGCTGATCCCGGGGCGCGCGGCTGAGGGGGTCGAGGAGAACAAGTTCAAGTGGTCTGTCAACCAGAGATCCCGCAACGAGCGCCTGCGCGATTTCCTCGGGGTCGAGAACCAGAACCTCATGCGCATCGTGGCACGTGCGGCGGACATCTCGAAGAGCGGCGGGCCAGGTGGCGGGAACCCCTCGGCAGAGAAGGTGCAGGCGTGGTTGGAGAAAAACATAAAGTGGGGACTTATGCACTGCCCCAGCCTGAGGACCGTCAAGACGCACATGGTCAACTGGCTCGCTCTCGAAAAGTTCCCGGGGGCATTGCTGCTTTTGGATGCCGTCGTGAACCGTTGGGGGCGAGACAGTCTGCTGGACAGGCCCACGCAGCTTGGGGCGACCATCGCGAAGACGGACGCTACCTCGCTGGGGCACGTCTTGGAAAGCCTGTACACGCGGATGTGGCGGAAGAGCGTGAAGGACCAGTACAGCGCCTCCACCATCGGCCAGGCAGTGGGCGAGATCTTGTGGGCGAAGAAGTACGTGGCGAACTTTCTGAAACAGTACCCAGACTTGTTCAGAGGGAGCGCTGGCTGCAACAGCACTGAAACAAAAGACACACAGGAGAACGCCGCCGAGAGAAAAGTCATGGTCATGGCGAGGCAATACCTCGACTCGCCGCTCAAGTTCTTCGAGAAGACTGAGGGGCCTGACAAGGACCCGGCCTGGGTGCAGTCACTGCCGACCGAGGCGCTGCGCCTGGCGATGAAACACTTCCTCGAAATAGGCCAGGACTTCTACAAGCAGGAGATCTCTGGCGCCCTCACCCAGCCGTACGCCGAGCGCTACAACATGGACAAGTTCCACAGGAGCGTGCGAGTGAACAAGAGGTTCTTCGAGAAGTTCCAGATCGCGCACGACTCCCTCTTGGGAAACCCCCAGGAACCGTCAGAGCAAAAGCCTGCAGACAGCGACACGGTCGGTGCTGCAACAGCGGGCGGCGCTGGAACAGCGGAGGCGGCCTCCGAGGACAAGAAGAAGATCGACGTCTCCCCGAGCGGCGCGAATTAACTTCAAGGCGCTGTGCGAGCAGCAGTGCTCTACCGTGCTGGATACGCGGGTCGCCATGATCACGGCGGAGGGCAGCGCCATGGATATCAACGCTTCGGTTACTAAGACACGCCTATACCAGAACCTCACAGAGAATGCATCAGTGATGGGCTTCTACGATGTCAAGAATGCGAAGTTGTGCTGCGTCTTCGAGGGGCAAGGCCTCGCGCACCGTGAGCCCGCGCTGGACGAGTTGGATTTCACACGCTACCTGAAGCCCCTGGAACCGCTGATGGTCGGTGGACGGGACGTGCTGAGGGTGCCGACGGGCCGCGCTTAGTCGAACTTCCCGAAGATCCATAATATCTTCGCCGCAAACAAGTTCCGCACGGTCACATACCACCTCGCCTACAACACGAAGCAGATGCAGCAGTACGGCCACTTCCAGAGGCAGCGAGGCCTGGCGAACTCGCGCTCGCACGAGGTCATGTTGCTCTGCTACAAGGGGAGGAAGCCGAAGCAAATGGCCAAGATCAGGCAGTTCGTGGACGCGGGCAGCCCCCTCTTCAACGAAGCGATGAGGGGCGTGCCTGCCCTGCCGCAGAAGAGCCACGCCCTCGTGCCCAAGCAGGTTCGGGAGACCAGCTTGGCCAGCACGGTCGGCCAGTGCGTCGCCGAGGTGGAGGCCGAGGAGCGAGAGAAGCTGGGGTGCTGCCACCCTCTCCAGGAGGACGGGCGCTGATTGTGGCGCCGAGGCGCGCGACGAAGCTGCAACAGCCGCCCGCCCCGAGAAGGCCCTCGTGACTGCGGCCGTGAAGAAGCGGAAGCTCTACCGCCAGCTCACGGGAACGGAGGTGCCGCGGTTCCCGCACGACAACGGCATCGAGCTCTTCAAGGAGCTCTGCCACGAGGCGGGGAAGCCCAGGTGGGTGCACTTCGGCACGCCTGCGGGCGGCGCAGGCATGCACGGCTGCATCGAGAGCGGGTGCAGTGTGTTGGCCTTGACTTTCGACGACCACCACGCGAAGGTGCTCAATCCGTTTCTCGTGGAGCGTGCCGTCGAGGCCATGCTCGGGAGCAGCACCATGGTGTTCGTGTTAGAGGACCTGCTTGCACGCTCTGCGCAGTTGCGCCTGACAAACGAGGGCCCGAAGGAGGACCCGAAGGATGGGAAGAAGGACGACAACAAGAAGGAGGGCAAGAAGGAGGACAAGAAGAAGGACAAGAAGGATAATACGGAGAAGGACAAGAAGGATGAAAAGAAGAAGGGTAAGAAGGGTAAGAAGCGCGACGCCGACGCGTCCTCGACCTCAGACTCCTCGTCCTCAGACGACTCCTCGGCCTCGAAGAAGAAGAAGCCGAAGACAGGCTGAAACAGAGCACAGACTTGAGCACAGGCTGCAACATAATTCGACAGCTCCGACGCAGGAGCCAGACCGCGCGCTCCTGCTCCCGTGGAGCTGCCACTTGTTCTATTTTGGACTGCAACAGTCGCGCGCTGGCGGCGTCGCCACCGTTCTCGTAATGGGACGCGCGCCACATTCTGGCCTGTGCAGTACACGGCACCTTGCGTACAGATAGGAACGTAGTCCTCCGTCATCCCTTCGTCGCCATCCGTCGCACTTGGCCCACGGCGCAGGCAAGGCGCAGAGTCAGGATGCCTACCTTTCCAAAGGGTACCCTTGCATCCTACGCTTTCCGTTCCGAAGCTGGGGAGCTGGATAAACAGCAGATGCCATGCCGCCAAAGCCCTTGCATCCTTACGGCGCTCTGCAGGGGCGGGCCAGGATGGGGGCGCAGCAGGGTAGGGAAGACACGGGAAGCGACGCTCCGAGGAGCGGCCGCAGGGGGAGGAGGAGGACGGAGGAGGGGCCCGCAGGCGTCTCGGATCACTGAAACTTAGCGGGCCCGCAGGGACGACACTGCCGTCAGCGGGCCTCCGCGGCGATGGCTGCCTCGGGCGGCAGCGGTCGCGACATCAACAAGGTGTTCTTCTATGAGTGGGGCTGTTACCTGCAGGGTGACGGGTCGAACAACGACAAGATCAACAAGAAGCTGAGGGAGACCTGCAGCAATAGCATGGCCAGGGTGGCAAAAGGGGCCCCGA
Organism: Prorocentrum cordatum; assembly: GCA_963575745.1. NCBI lineage: Eukaryota > Dinophyceae > Prorocentrales > Prorocentraceae > Prorocentrum > Prorocentrum cordatum. The sequence goes on along the minus strand of CAUYUJ010017609.1, from coordinate 137,732 downwards.
CCGCAAAAGTGACGCTGGAGAAGGCAGCGAAGAACAAATGTGTTGACGTGGTCAAAGCCAGTTTCGCATGGCACCTGCACGCGGCTCCTCAAGATTGCGCTGGGCGCCAACTGGAAAGACTACGTGAGCAAGCCTGCGGGGGTGCCAGGGTGCGCGAAATTGGCTGGAACAGCTAACGCTGCAGAAGATGAGCCAGCTGTCGCCGAGGGCCACGGTGTCGCAGGAGAAACCCTAGAGGACGCGCTGGGGAAGGTGCTCGTTCCCGCCGCGGACGGGCTATCGGAGCCTACGCCACCGGCAGCTGCTCGTCGCGGGTCTGCTGGTCCGAGAGCGGTGTCCCACGACGAGGGTCGTGTGAATCTACTTGCACTGAAGCTCGACGCGGTCGGGCACGCGCACCAAAACAAACAGAATGGCAAGTGCGAGGACCTGCCGCTCGAGTACGACGTGCAGTGGGAAGGAGGGGAGCTCGGTCAGGGCTCTTTCGGCAAGGTCTACTTGGGCACGCGACGGGGCGACAAGACTGGCCTTGCGATCAAGATGCTGCGGGGCGACCCCAGCGATGCGCAGAAGGGGTTCCATGCGGATGCCGCCGGAGGGGCTCTGGATGAGGTCACGCGCCACGGTGCTGTGGGCACGCACCCGCGTCTCGTTCGCTTACTCGACGTGGGCCTTTTCAGGAGGTTGTGCCCAGGAACTGCAACAGCCCCGAAGAAAGCACACCGAGAACTGCAACAGTCAGTACCAAGGATAGATTGGAAATGGACGGAGCACATCGGCCGCGTGCACGAGTTGTTCGAGATCGATGTCCGCCAATTCCTCAAGAAGTCCTCCTTCACGCAGACAGGGATGCGCCACGTCCTGAACAGCGTTCTCGAAGAGCTCCAGTACATGCACGACAGGGGCCTCATTCACTGCGACATCAAGCCCGCAAACATCCTGCTGCGAGGATCGCCGCAGACCCGCGGCTGCTTCGAGAAGCAGGCACTTGTATCACGTGAGCTTGGCGAATGGGATCCCGTCGCGCCGTGCCCAAAGAGCAAGCTGCAGTTCGACTGGCAGATCCCGAGTTCCTTCGAGGCGCTCGTCGTCGACGTCGTCGTCGCCGTCGTCGTCGCCGTCGTCGTCGTCGTCCTCCTCCTCCTCGTCCTCCTCCTCCTCGTCGTCCTCGTCGTCCTCGCCGTCCTCGTCGTCCTCGTCGTCCTCGTCGTCGTCCTCCTCGTCCTCGTCGTCGTCGTCCTCGTCGTCCTCGTCATCCTCGTCATCCTCGTCGTCCTCGTCGTCGTCCTCCTCGCCCTCGTCGTCGTCGTCCTCGTCGTCCTCGTCATCATCGTAATCCTCGTCATCCTCGTCGTCGTCGTCATCCTCGTCATCATCGTCGTTCTTTCGACTAAGATCCCGAGTTGTCAGGGCTCACATGGAGCTCTAACATGGCACTGATGCCATGTTAGAGCTCCCAGGGAGCTCTACCATGCCATGTTAGAGCTCCATGGGAGCTCTACCCTAGCATGTCAGATCTCCCATGGAGCTCTGACATAGCATGTTAGAGCTCCGACGACGCCCTCATAGACGAGGTCCGAGCTCAGCTTATCTCACTAGCCTTCATGTTAGGTCTCACACCGAGTTCTAACAAGGGAGGTTCCACCCTTCCACCGAGATGCCGCCGTCGTGCCCTCTATCCCGCCCTTCCCTCCAGGGGGAGCTCAGTCGCCGTCGCTCCCCTCTCCTCCGTCCGCCCCTCTCCGCAGGTGGTGCTCGCCGACCTCGGCTGTGTGGGGATGGCGGATCCCCACGGCAGGTTGAAGCAGAAACTGCGCTACAGCCCGACCTGCGATGACCTCGGAGCACGCGCGCCCGCTTACAGAGCGGTAGACGTTTTCTTGGGGAACCAGCGCTGCTCAGAGGACCTGGACATGTGGTCCACCGGGTGCCTGATGGCGGAGTTGTACACGCGCAAGGTGTTGTTCCAACCAGAGCCTTGCGGCGCGCTCGGGCATCCAGGGGGGCACCCGAACGATTTCGTGGTTTTCTGCCGGGAGGTCTTGGGGATCCCAGGCAAGGAGCCAGGGTCGGGGGACTTCTACAATTACGAGGACCAGGCATCCGCCCCGTGGCTGGACAACCTGCCCTTTCTTTGAGAAGTGGTTCAAGCGGTCGGGCGAGGATTGGCTAAAGGCTGAAACAGCGAAGGCACTCGACGGCCGAGGACGCTGGCCCGTTGACGAACTTGCAGACTGCCCCCCAGACTTGTTGAAGGCCGCCGAGAGCTGCCTGCTCTGGCACCCTGGCGCCAGAGCGACAATCAGTCGTCTAAGGGCTCGTCGCTTCCTGCAGCCGGCTGGCGCCCAGCTCGACGTGCGCATCTCCATGGCGCAGGGAAAAAAACGGCACGGGCACGATAGCGGAGTCGGAGCTGGCCCCAGACTTGCTCCGCTTCTTGCAGAGAGACCCGTGCTGGCAGAACTTGGCCGAGGAGCGCCTGGACACGGGGGCAACCGTCGCCAAATGCGTCCGAGGCGACGAGGCGGCAAAGGGCTTGAAAACAGAGGTCGCAGGCATCGTGGACGACGAAAGCCCCCCGAAGTGCCGCAGCCTCAACAAGGGCGGGCATTTGCAGATCATCCCCTCGCCCCACATGGCCGCCTTCGTGCGAGCGCTGCGGAAGAAGATGCGCCCGCGGCTGCAACAGCTGGGAGAGAAAATGCGCGAGGCGGTCAAAGCCGACGGCGCGCCACCTGCCATCGTCGAGCAGAACGGAAAGCCCATCATGACAGAGCACTTCGCCGACAACGCGTTCGCGTACGCATCGATCCAGCTCATGCAACCAGGCGCACGGGACGACGGTTGGCACACAGATGGCGGACGTTCCCTGTTGCACGCGGCCGTGACGATTTTCGGGACGCGCTCCGTGCAAGTGAGGATCCCAGGGGTCCTGGGAGCACATGATGGGGCGTCACCCTCGAGCACAGCCTCCTGCGGAAGGGTCGTCACCCTCGAGCAAAAGCCTGGGTCCTTCTACATGGGCACCCTGTCCTCCCTCGAGCACAACGTGCACCACCACGCCTCCGCGGACTGCCAGGACTGTTTCGCGACCCACCACGAGCTGCAACAGCGCGTGGACGACAGCAGGCTGCAGATCGCCGTCATGATCCGCTCCGACGTCTTTCGGGAGTTCAGGGCGCGCAGGATCGACGCCACGCCTGGCCCGAAGGAGTTCTTCAACGTCGTGAACCGCATCGTGGCCGATCACCTGGCACGGTTCTCCGTGGCGCTGCCCGACCTCACGGAGGTGCTTGACGAGATGCGGTGGCCCGCTTCCACGGAGGCCGTGGGGCTTTCCGATTAGTACTCAGCACGGCCCGCGCAGTCCGAAAGACGGTTATCGTCATCCTCATTCTCATCAGCATCATCATCTGCATCGCCATCATCATCGCAGTCATCGCCTTCATCATCATCGTCATCATCATCATCAGCATCAACATGTTCACGCCGCCATCATCGTCATGCGTGTCTTGATTTAATCGTCATCATCTCTAGATGATGATGACGATGACGAGGAGATGATGATGGATATTATGATGATGACGATGATGAGGAGATGGTGATGATGATGGCGATGACGTGGACGATGATGAATATCATGACGACGATGATGACGATGATGATGACGATGATGCAAAAACAGGTTGAGTCGGTTGAGTCCGAAAACCCCGCCCTAAATCAAGCCAGAGAAGACCACGGACAACATTGGCCTCTAGCCGATGTCCCGCGACCCCGAGTTCGAGGCCATCAAGGGCCTGCTCGCAGCCAGACATGTTCCTGATATCAATACGCGTGGAAAGGAGTCGCTCATCAATGATCGCGTGAATCGGGTAGCGCAGGTATTCGGCAAGTGCAAGCTAAGTGGGCGCACCTGCACGAACTGCGAGTCTCGCTCGCTGCACCAAGACACAGACTGGTGACGTGGTCATGGACCAAGACGACAATGTCAAGAAGCTTCGCCCCGCTGCCCATCCTGCTCTTGTCGGAGCTTCTCCGGGCGCGAAGGCCGGCCACATTGTCGCTGACACGTGCGTCCGCCTTCAGGGAGCTCTCGCATGCTCCGCTCTCGCGCAGTTCTGGATCATGGCGCGCGTTGCGGCGTTGCCGCGCATTCGGAACCCCCCCGATGTACCGGCGAGGCGCCTTAGCGCCGAGACCCGCGAGCTGCTGCGGGAACCAGAAAAAAAGTACCGATCGGGCCATAGCCCCCGATGGCGCCGTGGACCTGCGTAGCGGTTCGAGGTGCAGGAAGCTCACCAGCGAAGAAGACGACGAGGCCTCGGGGCGCGGTTTCCGCGTTTGCAAATAGCTGCGCCACGGAAACACGAGCAGCAAGGAACAACTTGCACGCTGCGCCGAGAGCCCCTGCAAATCTCATCGCCTTCAGGTCAGGTCAAGCTACGCTGAGAGGCACTAGCTGCTGCCTGCTGCCCGCAGTCTGGACGGATGCTACCCTGCATTGGTGGGATTGCACGACCTCATCAATGGGCCAGTGAACCCCTCCGAGTTCAAGCGCCTTCGCGAATGCGGAGGGCGTTGCACTTTTGTGACCCTTCGCGATTGATGCTGAATCGGCGTGGAAGTCTTCTTGCAAGCAAGGACCTTTGCGCCAAGTGGCTTGGTTTGGTCTGATGTTGGAATCTCCGATTCTTTTGAATATCCCAGACGCGCGCAGAACAATTTCGCTTTTTTAGAGGAGTAATTCGGAACCCGGTCATCTCAGAGCGGGGTCGGAAATTGTTACGACCAGTCTGTCATGGGAAATGGGGCGGGATGCGCGACCGAGCAGAGTAATGTTTTCTCCGCCTACTCCGCCTACTCCACCAGTTGTCATCTCGAACGCAGACCGCGCGCTACCGTTGTCCCGGCAATGGGGGAACATGTGTCCCTTCTCGTTTCTCATGGGCCCATCCGGCCCAGGGCCTCAGCGACGCGTGCCATCGAATGACTGGAAGCGACGGCGATGGCGATGGCGAAGATGATGCGTCGCCAGCGCGGATGGGCCCCTCATCGGCGTTCCGAAAATTTAGTGGCAAGGTGGAATGCAATCGTCTTGCGCTGGCTGGGACTGGGCCCCGTCCGGTGGGATTTCTGAGACATTTTTTGTTTTAAAGCTGCCCGGTGTCAAATTGCCCAGCTTGAGAAACTACTGTATTATATGACAAGCTGATATCTTGGACATTGGGATCCTGGACCCATGATCCGATCGCCCCGGGCTCAGCCCGGCGGCGGATTTCAAGGGGGGGGGCTCGGGCGGGGCCGGGGCAAGGGCCGGCGTGCATCCGGGCGCTCGCGTGGAGGTAGCGGGCGAAGCTCGCGCCAGATTGGCGCTGTCATAAATCGTCGCGGAGTTTTGCAGTGGCGCAGCGGTATTCAGGCACCGCGCGGCGATCGTCGAGGCTTTGCGAATCCAGCGCGGCGGTCGATCATTTTGTTTATGCGAGATAAGGCCGTCGCAGCGCAACCCCTGCCGCCAGTGCCTGGGCTGCCCCAGCCTGAACTTCCTGGACTTAGTTGATTGTCGCGCGGGTCGATGTCGGAAGAGAACGCGGCGCGCGCGGGGAACGCGCGTCCAATTTCGTTTTTCCGCGGGCCCATCCAGCCGCCGGCCCTGGCTGCGATGGCGATGCGTCGCCATCGCGGGTGGATCCCTCATCGGAGTTCCAAGAGTTTCGCGATGAGGAGGTATTGCGTCGTCTTGTGCTGGCAGGGGCCGGATTCCGTCCGGCGGTGTTTTCTGCGCCCGCCCCTTTGAAAGCCTGGGTCTCAAATTGGCCAGTATTGCATCGTGAAATGACGTTCTGGACTGGGGCCCGGGATCTTTGATCCGATTGCTCCTGACTCAGCCCGTCTGGATTCTGGGCGGAGGCGGCTCTGGCGGGGCCAGCGCAGGCCCGCTCGCGCGCAAGTGCCGGGCGAAGCTCGCGCCAGTGTGGCTCTGTCATCAAACGTTGCGAACTTGCGTGGCGGCGCTGCGATATTTCAGGCGCCGCGCGGCAATCATCGAGGCTTTACTAATCCAGCGCGGCAGGCGAAGCTTTGTATATCCAGCGCAGTGGTCGATGACTGTCTTGGGAAATCGGGCCGTCGAAGCGGAAACGTTGCCGCCATTGCCTGGGCTGCCTTTGCCTGGAATGCCTGGACTTGCCTGACTGTCGCGTGGATAATTCGGAAGAGAACGCAGCGGGCACGCGCGCTGTCGCGGCGAATTGTTACGCGGTTTGGTATGATGTTGGAATCTCCGATCCTGATCTATCGCGGAATAACTCGGCCCCCCCTTCGCAGTGCCCCGCCCCGCCTGCCGTGTGAGCGGGGCGGGGTGCATGTCCACATTTCTATTCCGCCTACTCCCCTTGCTTCACCAATTGTCAGTCATCTCGCGCGAAGACCGCAAAACTACGTTTTGCCAAGACGATGCATTGGGACATGTCAGCGGGTGAAGAGCGTCCCTCGACCTCGGCATCATCGACGATGCTAAATGGCGCGACGCCCGCGATGCGACGGCGGACGGTCGCGCAAATGGCGCCATTGACCGAGATTTGCTTCTGCAAAACATGGCCGGTGATCACGGCTACAAGCATAACGCGAAGGCTCATGCTCCGTATGCATCGAGGCAACAAACCTCGCATCGTCAATGAGTGGCCGCTGCGGCTGTTCACGCGCCTCCAAAGACCATGCAGGCATGGTGGACTATCACAGCCGCACTTAAAGAGGGGGGGGGCTCCTTGTTGGCCCCATGCCGAGATTTCGCGGGCCCGCGACTGCTCGCCGCGGGCGCGGCCCCGCGCCCGCGTCGCACCACCTTGCCGCGGAATCGCGACCACGCTCAATCTTAGCCGAACCGATGTGGGATCAGCCCTCATCCGTCAATTCTTCGGCTTCCAGGGCCAACCCAGCTCCGTGCTGCAATGGGCATTTCGCATTGCGCAACGCCTCCTTGAGTTACGTGCCAAGGCGGCGGCGGCGGCGGCGGCGGGCAAGTTTCGTCTCCGCCGCCGCCTTGGCTCAAGGCTGCGCCGCCCCATCGGACTGGACCGTCAGCGGTCCATTATTTGCGGTGGCGTGTGAGAAATATGTTTCTTTTCCGTATCACTGCCGCCATCGGCACTTTACGCGTTGACCTTTAAAAGTCCGCCACTTCGCAGAATGCAATGGCAATCCCTTGTTTGACTGGGGAGCCTCTTTTCCCGAAGGGGGAGAAGTGGGTCAGCAGAACGAGCTCGTTCGGCCACTCGCGCCTTAATGGGCTGGTGGGTTTGCAGTCAAGACGCTGATGTGAGGACCCAGGGGGGCTCAGGAAGGGCTTTAGTTTTCTCGGGCCGCTCCCCAGGTCCACGTCGGGGGGCCCTGGGGGATTCCTTGTCTGATGAGGGCGGCAATGATGTCCGTGGCCAGCGCACGATGTGAATTCCACCGGCTTCCAGACCCTGGATTCTTATCCACTGCCTTCACCGTAAAAAGGTTCACCAGGAGGGCTCGTGAGGGCTCACCAGTGGGGCGCAGAAGTGACGAGCGGGCGCGAGCGAAATGAGGCCCCCCGCTGGTCTAGATCGATGGGCAGCAGGGGTAGGGTTCACTCGGGCGCCGGCTGAAACATCCGTCAGCTTCCACCGTATACGGTCAGAAGCGTGTCACTGACAGATTGGGCCCACAACGCATCGGCGCGACACAGCATCCACGTCCCAGTCCCCAGGCGTCCACGTCTCGATCTTTTTCCAGCCTCCTGCCCCGCAGAGCAGGGCAACGCGCTATCCGCTCGCAGGGCATAGCGTGTCGCCGGGGCAGCCGCCGCGACACGCCGAAATCATCTGCTTTTTGTCGGGGTATCCTGAGTGTCTTTGCACCTCGCGCTGCGCGGTGACTTCCCGCAGCTGTTGAAGGAGCTGCTGCCTTCAGGGTGCTCCGGGTTTCCCGTCCGGTGCACTTCGCGCGCGGGTTTTCAGGGTTGGGTTTCTTGCGAGGGTTTCTTGCGGCCGCGCCCGCACTACTCGAGGGGGCATAGACCACTCGGCCCCCATAACTGGTGTTTGCTGAGCAGTCGTGCGCGTTCACTGAACAGCCTTGCCCTGCTCGATTCCCTCCTCAGGTGCGTTCGCGAAAGGGCTTCGCGGCGTCGCTCGTAGGGTTACGGCAGCCGGCACGGAGGTTCAGAGCAGCCCCAGCTTGGGATGGGGGGACCCTGCTGCTTTCCGCGTTTGGGCCCTCAACCTTGGCAACCCCAGCTTGGGATGGGGGGACCGTGATGCTTTCCGCGTTTGGGCCCTCAACCTTGGCAGCCCCAGCTTGGGATGGGGGACCCTGCTGCTTTCCGCGTTTGGGCCTTCGGCCTCGGAGTGTTCCTCGTTGGGGATATACCTCCACCGGGCACTGTGCCTCTGGCGAGAGGGCCCGGGCTCCGGGGCCGCGCTCCCGTGGCCACGCCCCGCGTTCCCAGCCCTCCGACGTCGCGATCCTTCCACAGCGTGGACCCCTGGAGGTCTCGACCCCTTCCCAGGGGCCAGTTTCTCGTCTCAAGTCGGGCCTGTCCCCCTACAGGGGGAGTTCCGACGAAAAACAAAAGATACCCCCAAAATAGACGAAAAATAATGCAAAAATGGTCTGGGGACTATTTTTTGAGTATTGTTTGACCTTTTTGGGGGGGTATGTTTTGGTGTATTTCTTTATCTGTCGTCGAAACTCCCCCTGTAGGGGAACACGCCCGACATAATTCTCGTTCCGAGCTGTTGCTTGATGGTCCTGGGGCCCGGTGGCCCTGGGGCCGAAACTGGCGAAAGGCCGTCCGTCGTATGCTTCACGACGCGGGGCGGGGGTCGGGGGAGCGTAAGACCCGGGTTTGCCAGGACTCGGGTTCGCCATCGTTTTTTGACGACCGCGACTCGGATTTTGACGAGGAGGAGTTTTGTGGGATGTCTGCAGCGGGAGGCCTCGTCAAAATGCGGGCTCGGCCTCGTCATTTTTTTGACGACCTCGTCGGGGATTTCCGAGTCTCCCGTACCCGGGTCTTACGTCTCCCCGAGGGGGGTGCCTTGTTCTGAGGCTGGTCTTCGTCGCCCCTCTCCGGGCATCGGCTGCTCGACAGAGCGACCCCTCGCTGGAGTGACCTCCGCGCGCGGGCCCACGGCGGCCCCCCGAGGACGGGCCTCTTCGCGCTCGGAGCGGGGCCTCCCCGCGGGCGGCCCCCGAACAGCCGCGCGCCAGAGGCCACTCGTGGGCCGCGCGTCCTCGAGCGCTCGGGAGCTCCGGCGCCCGACCTGCGAAGATTGGCGGTCCCCAAACGTGGTGGTGAGAGCTCGGCGGCGGGCGCGGGGGGGAAATGAGAAGGGGCGGGACTTCCGAGGCTTCTCAGAAGTTTCTGGACTTCTGAGAGGGCTTCTGAGAAGTTCTGTCTGTATTCGAAATAGGCCAAGGAAACGTCTCAGAAGCCCCCCGGACTTCTAAGAAGTCCCGCGGCCTTCTGAGAAGGCCTTCTCCTTCTCATTTCCCCCCTGGGCTCGTCGCCTAAGAACACTTGGTGGTGAGTTTTGGGCGATTTGGGTAATGGTTTTCGAGCGCTGGCTGGCCCAGGAGACGCAAAACCTCGTGGCGACCGCGTGTCCCAAAGCCGGTGGTGACCCAGAGTTATTTTGGGGGGGAATCGGGGTCACCACCGGGTGTCTCACCACTTGGTTTGGAGACCACCAAGAAGAGCGCGACCACCTTTTCGCGCCCCGCGGGCGTGGCCCAAAGGGCCTCCCCTGGAAGAAGCGTCGCCAAGCAACCCCAGGACCGAGACGACCCCAGCAACGAGTCCTCGTCGTCGTCGTCGTCGGCGGCGGCGGCGGCGTCGTCGTGGGCCCGGGGCCAACGATCAGATCGAGAGCCCCGGCTCTTGCGTGCAGCCGAAGACAGGCGGCCGGAGACGGAGATGTGCCCAGCGGGCGCCGCGCCGCCGCAGCAGCCGGCCGCTGGCGGGACTGCCGCGCCGGCCTTCGGGCTGCCCGCGCCGTGGGGCGGCTGCGGTTCGCAGCTGGAGCACGCCGCGGTCGCCCGCGGAGGGGGGGCCGCCCTGGGGTCTGGGCGTCGCAGTGTTTTCACAGCGGGCGCCTCTCGCGTTTTTTTGATCTTGTCGCAGCGTCGGACCTCAGGGTACGTACCAGGAGACCATGCGCACGTTGCGCGACCAGCTTGGGTCAGGGCTGGGTGCCCAGAGTTTTATCGATATGTGCTCTTCTTCCCGGGTTTTTGCCCCAGATCCAGAACGAACAACTGCACCTGGGGAAGCGGTCGCGAATTTTGGGCCGCGGATTGACGTGTTCCTGCTATCGGCGGGTGTGACACGTTTGGCCCTGGCCGGGCCGCAGGGCTTCTTTCGCGTGTCCAGCGCTTGGCCTCCAGGCGTTCCGCATGTGGGCCCAGCCGTGCGCGGTTCCAGCTTCCTGGCAGAAGAAGCAAGAATTACACCAGCGAAAATAGCCCCAATCAGTGGATGGTTTTCGCTGAGGAGATCGACCAGGAACCCGGGAGCCTGGGAACCCAGAGCCCACCGAAATCGGACTGGAAACAATAACGGGGAACCCGGGAACCCTGAACCGGGACCCCGGAACCTTGCCACCAAAATCGGCAGGAAACTTTCGCCAAATCTTTCAACCTCCGCCAGGACCCCTTCAGTGCAAGCGCTGATTGGGGAATAAGAACTATCCAGTTGCGCTGAAGCGCGAATCTGCCACCGCGCTCGGGCCAGTGCCTCTGGGAGAGGGGGGGCTTGGGGAGGGGTGCGGAGGGGCGCCCCCGGGGCAGGTGCCGCGGAAACTGGGCGCCCAGACTTTTGGTTCCTCGCGCTTCGCGGGGTGCACGTCCAGGCCTTACTGAAGCTGAAGCTGGGGGCCCTCAAGGCGAGGAGAGAAAGAGGGGGGAGGAAGTCCACACTGCCAAACCCGCGGAGGGGCCACGAGGGGGTCCAGGGGCCCGGCAGGCCGAAAGGCTCTGCATTGGCCGACGCCCACCCACCAGGGCCTCGCCTCCTCTGAGACCTTGCCGCGAAGTTCTGCCGCGTCGCTCTGCCCGCCCACGTGGCGCTGCCAGCACCACGGGAGGACGCGCCCCCCCCCCCCCCGTTTCATTGCCAGGAGGAGCGTGCGAATGTCCGCGAGGGCGATGGGCATTCACCAGGCGTCAGTACAAGGCACTGCCAAGTTCGAATTCTGATGAGCAGCGCACCAGCGCGCCACCCGTATACGATTCCGTGGGCCTCGTGGCGGTTTCTTGGGGCCTCTCGGAGGTTTCTTTGGGGCCCCTGGGGGTCTCTTGGGGGCCTCTCTGGGGCCTCTTGGGGTCTCTCGGGCCGTCTGGGGGCACCTTTGCGCCGTCTGGCCCTTTCGGAGGCCGTCTGGGGGGCATCTCGGGGCCGCCTTGTGGCTCTCTTGGGGTCCTTCTGGGCCGTCGTCTGGGGGCCTCTTCCGCCGCCTTCCTTGACCGGAGGTCACTGGCAAGTTCGGGAGCGACGCGCCCGCGTCCGCCGCCGCTTGGCTCAAGCGGCTGGCCTCTTAACATATGACTACCTCGTTCTCGAGGCATTGTTTACGTATGATGAATGGAAGCGGTCCTTCGATTACGCGGATTTCCATCCCATGTCCCATCTCTCGTCTACCAACTCACACTTTCAGTACTGATCGGCCATGGGATACGATTGAGCGTCGAAAACGCCACAGTTGGTTCGGCTCACCATCTCATGTTCGACTTGGTAGCGGAGCTGGCCTCATTTTCATTTGGCTAGCTCTGACTCTAATACTGGTATCCACGGCACAAAATGGTGCACTTACGGCGTAACCCTACAAGGTCAGCGCACCGTCGCCGTTACGTACATCATATTCCTCCAAACTCCTCAGCACCAATTCTGAAAATCTCGAGGACGAGCGCCAGCTGACCTCAGGGACAGCCCTCATCGACTTTAGCGTCGGCCGAGGCGAACGTGCCGATTCGGTACTAGCCCGATTCGAAATTGCCAGGTTGGAAGCAGGTTCAGCTGGTTTGAAAACTTCAAAGTTCCAGATTTTGACGCTGCTGTTGTTCCGTGCCCTGGGAGTCGGTATCTCTCGAACCTCACAATTAGGTCCACTACCGATCAACCACCAGAGGCCCCCAAACCAATTACAATACGACCGACTGTTGGAGCGCAGGCGCAGCTACTGACACCTAGCTGAGCGCGCTCCTGGAAACATCGGCGGCGCCTTCAGTGGTCGAGGCTATGGCGCCAGCACGTTCCACGCTGACGTGAGCAACGCAACGGCGGCCACGCCAGGTAACATCTGGGCTGATCAGGAGCCAAACATATCCACAGCGCTGGCGAGAAATGTCAGAGGGGACGATTTTCGAAGCACGCTTGTGATAGGGGGGGGTGCGGCCTTAGAAAGCTGAACAAACTTTCCAAAAAACACGAAACATTCTAACGCACCCACTCCGTGCAAGCACGTTGGCGGATCTTCTTGTAGTTCGCCCTCCTCTGTTTTTGGTGCGTCCTCCTCTCTTCGTGTGCGTCCTCCTCTCTCTTCTTGGTTCCGCCTTCATCGTGGTAGGAATACATCAGCGATGCCGCAGGGGCTTTAACCAGTTTTGTGTTACTCGTTCTCTCTCTCTCTCTCTTCCTCTGTCTCTGGATTGTCGCCGTATGGTGCTTGATTAGGTGAGTGCTCGTTTGGACCACATGGGATGCGC
>CAUYUJ010017609.1:92500-122500 GCA_963575745.1 Prorocentrum cordatum | reverse complement strand
TTTGGGGCAGAGCCCACACGGGGCAAGGAGGAGGAGGAGGATCAGGAGGAGGAGGAGGATCAGGAGGAGGAGGAGGAGGAGGAGGAAGAGGAGGATTCTTCCGTGACGTGGACCCCCACAGGTCCCGACCCGGTCGCCTGGACCGCCTTCTCACCCCGAGCCGCTTTTTGGCGGCACCCAGGTCCAACGAGGGACCCTGGAGGCCAAATGCGGCCAAACACCTTCCCTCGTGATGTTTTCACGACGCGAGGAGGAGGTATGGGTCAAACATGTTTTCCGGGGTGCGTTCAGGCCAAAACTTCGAGGATGATCCAGCCGTGGCGACAAGGAGCCTCCTGGAGGCCAAAAAAGCTTCCCACTAGCATCCAAGACCTCGAACCTCGAAGCTCAGACCTGAAAGTTCGAGCTTCGGGGTTCGAGCGCGCCTTGCAAGCCGCCCAGGCCAGGCGGAGAAACCTTCTGGTCATAACTCTCGCACGGCGCGAGAGGGGTCCGAGGATTTGGGCCTCCCAGATGTGGTCCGCGCAGAGAGGGTCGGAGGGCCGCGCCGCATCGCCGATGCATCGGCGACGCAGCTGGATGTGTAGCTCAGTGCTCTCCATGCCGACGTCGCCAGTGCATCGGCGTCGCCAGTGCACCGCCGATGCGCCGGTGATGCACTGACCCAGGGCGCCCCCGAGGGCGCCGAGTTGTTCGCGCTTCGCGCTTCGCGGCTCGGCTCCGATCCCTCCTCATCCCCCTCTTCTCCCCCAGGGAGGCGGCGCGCGAGCGCGCGAACCTGACTCACGCTCCGCGCTCCGCGCCGCGCGAGAGCGCGCAGTGGGGTGCCCCCTGCTGAAGACGCTGCGCGATGCCTCGACCCCGTGCGCTCGGCCAGACCGTCCGGAGGGAGAGGGGGGAGGGGGGAGGAGGAGCGAGGGAGGGGGAGGAGGAGCGAGGGAGGGGGAGGAGGAGCGAGGGAGGGGGAGGAGGAGCGAGGGAGGAGGAGGAGGAGGAGGAGGAGGAGGAGGAGGAGGAGGAGGAGGAGGAGGAGGAGGAGGAGGAGGAGGAGGCCTCCGGGCTTCCCCTCGCGGCGCGGCGGGGGGCCCGAGGCGGCGGGGGCAGGGCACGCAGGCGGCCGCGCCCCGTTTGTGCGCCGGGGCCTCGCGCGCGCGGGAGGCGGCCCGCGGCGTGCGCGCGCGCGTGTCCTCCACGCCGGCCTCGAGGGCCAGAGATCCAACGCATTGAAAAACTCAAAACGCAAGTTTTCCGCAACTTTCGGCCTAAAAGACCCTCGCCGGGCCCCGGGACCGTCAAGAAACGACTCGGGATGGAAAACCCGTCCTGGGGAATGGGTCGAGACCTCCGGGGACCCCGCATTGAAAAAATCACGACGTCGGATCCCTGGGGAGCACGCCTCGCGCGAGCGCCCGCGTCGACCGCGCCCGCTCCCGCGGGTCGGGGGGGCGTGTTTCTGCGCATGGTCGGGCGCAGGGCGTGCCCTGTGTCGAGTGAGGAAAATAAGCACCCGGACCGGACAACTGGCGTTGACCAAATTGCCCCGGGCGCTTCCTGAGCCGCCATGCCTTGTTCGAGATCCCTTCTCTGGGCGCGCTCGCGACAAGTCTTCGCGTGTCGGGGTGGTCATATGCTGGGGGTGGATATTGTTGACGGCTCCTGTGGGCTCCCCGCCCGCGGGCCCCGCAGGTCCCCGTCTTCACCGGCGGCGGCGCCGTGGCCGCCCCCGCGGCGGGGCAGCCGCCCCAGCCCGGCGGCTCGAAGGGGGGAGGCTCGGGGGGCACGACCTCCGCCGCGGGGGGCTGGGGGCCCAGGCCTCTCTGCAGGGCGCTTCTTGCGGATCCTCCGGCGGCGGCGGGCGTGACTGGGGTGGTGGGTGGGGGGGGGGGGGGAGGAAGGGGCGAAGGGGGGGAGGGGGAAGGGGGGGAGGCTCGGGGGCGTGAGCTCCGAGGCGGGGGCTGGGGACCCAGGTCTCGGGAGAGCATCGTTCTGTTGATCCCCCGGCGATGGCGGGCGTGACTGGGGGTGGGGTGTGGGGAAGGGGGGGAGGGGGAAGGGGGCAAGCTGTGTGCGCTAGCGTCACATCTGACGTCCTGCCCCTGCCTCCCATTCCTTACCATGGCGTAGATCTCCGATCTACTCACACGGCCAGATGTCGAGCAGGGCAATGATCCCAAGAGGGTTACACGATGGATGGAAAAGCATGGCGTAGAAGAGCACGGCAGAGCATAGCATGTCATAGCATGGCGTGGCATTGCGTAGTGAAGCATTGCATCACAAAGCATAGCAACGCAAAGCATGGCATCGCACAGCGGTACACAACACAGCATCGCATTGCATGCCGTGGCATGACACCGGATGACTTGGAGGGTAAGTGGCCCGTCTACGAGAGGACAGGGCCTGTTCGGAATGCCGGCTCCATGTCCTCCGCAACCATGCTCGCCCGATGTGGGCGTGTTCGACTGCCAAGTGCCATCCGGAGGCGCGGGAGCGATGCCAGCGCTGCAGCGGGAGCACGATTTTGAATGACCGAAGCGCGGAAATGAGGGCGGCGCAGCAGTGGGAACACCATGTTGGAAGAACCAGAGACGACCGGATTGAAAAAAAAAATGCACCGGACAAACAAATAAGGACATTTTGAGTGTAAATGACGGTGCTCTCTCGGGACAGAGTCAGGGGAGAGAGGAGAGTAGTATTCATATTGTGTTACTGTTGAGGCCCGGGGGCGTGAGCTCCCGAGGCGGCGGGTGGGGACCCAGATCTCGGGAGAGCGTTTTTTCATCCTCCGGCGATGACGGGCGTGACTGGGGTGGAGGGTGGGGAAGGGTCATGAGGGGAAAAACACACAGACACAATTAATCGTCGATTCCCCAGAAAAAATAGGAAAAGATGGGAAGTGGGGTGGAGTCTTTTTATTTGTGTGTATTCATTTGTCTGTCCTGTGGCCCCTTCAAAGGGGCGTGACTGGGGGGGGTCGGGAAGGGGGGGGAGGTGGAAGGGGGGAGGCCCAAGAGTGTGCGCGCCGAGGCGAGGGCCGGGGGCCCAGATCTTTGGAGAGCGTTTTTTATGTTTCGGCGACGGCGAGCTCGACTGAGGGGGGTGGGGGAAGGGGGGGAGGGGTAAGGGGGGAAGCCCAAGGGCGTGAGCTCCAAGGCGGAAGTTGGGGGCCGAGATCTTTAGAGAGCGTTTTGTTTTTCGACGACGACGAGCGTGACTGAGGGGGGGTAGGGGAAGGGGGCGAGGGGTAAGGGGGGAAGCCCAGGGGCGTGAGCTCCGAGGCGGAAGTTGGGGGCCCAGATGTCTGGAGAGTGTCTTCGACCGTCCGGCGGTGACGGGCATGACCGGGGGGGGGGGGGGATCGGGGGGGAGGTGGAAGGGGGGAGGCCCAGGGGCGTGGTCTCCAAGGCGGGGGCTGGGGACCCAGATTTCTGGAGAGCGTTTCCTGATCCCCCTGGCGATGACGTCAAGAGAGGAAGAAGCACCCCGACCCCGATATTTGGCGTTTACCAGGCGGCCCTGGGCGTTTACTAGACAGCCCTGCCCTGTTCGATTCCTTCTCTGCGCGGTTACTAAAGGGCTTCGCCTGTTCTGGGCGCTCATTAAGAGGGTGGAATTGCTGCTCTAGGACGGGCGTGACTGGGGGGGCAAGGGGGGAGGGGGCCCGTCACGTCGCGATGCGCGCCGGCGCCGTCAGCGAATGCTTAAGTCGGGCATGTCCCTCCAGGAGGAGTGTTCAAGAACAGTAAAATCAGTGTGCGGACGGCTTCCTTTCTTTTGTTTTAACTATGTTCGATGATTTTTATGTTATTATTTTTTTCATCCGAAATCCGCCTGTAGGAGGACAGGCCCGACCTCAGGGAATGCTTAAGAATGGCAACTTCCCAGACGGCGCCGGCAGCGGGAATCATGACTTGACCAGAGGGGGGAGAAGGGGTGGGCTGGCGGGGCCGGTCACGGGCGTTATCGCGAGTGATTTAAAAAATGGGTTCCTGGCGATGTGGTTTTTGTCCATGTGCGGGCCCCCAGGGCTATCAGAAGCGGATCTGAGACGAAGGATTGTTGTTGCGGTCGGGATTTTGGACCGCGGATTGAACAATAATTAGATCGGCGGATATCAGGGATACTCCCAGGCGGGGACTGGGAAGGGTTCTCCAGGTGAGGGCTTTCGGACGAGGTCGTCAGTTCCCGGAGGTTTTCGAGCGTCTGGGCGCTTTCCATCAGCTGCGCCTCGCCTGGAGCGTTCGACGGGTGCCCAGATCTTCCCGAACGGCTGCCGACGACTCGAGTTTTGGCCCAGACAAGCCATCAGCTTGGCAGCGCACGCAAGGGAATGGCGACAGGGGGGCGGCTTTCCAAGAAGGCGCTGTCAAGTAAGGGGAGTCCTTGAGCTATCGGACCTCCACTTGGTAATTAGGGTTCCTCAACAGGTGATAGGCTGGGCAGTCCGAAGAATTAAGAAACGGTGTAAATATCAATTCTTAGACATTCGAACAGATTTTTTGGGGTGGTGCCGGAGGCGCCGCCAGGATTGTCCAGCGACGACCCACTAAGTCCTCGCGGAACTCTGGCTGGGTGAAGTGCGTGTTGGGGTGAGGCGAGGGAGCAGGAGATGGAGCGTTTGGGATGGGGGCTGTGGATAGCTGGCGGGCCAGGGGGAGGGGTATTCGAGGAACAAGAAACCACATAAACATAATCTTTTGGCGCTCCGCGCGGATTTCTTGGCCCCCCCTGGCGGCGCCTCTGGCGCTGGGCCCAGCGCGAATCCAAGGTAACTGCGCGGAGCGCCAAAAGTTGATGAATATGAGGTTTTCTCTTTTTCTAGACATGGGAGATGGGCAGGAGTCGGTACGATCGAGTTGGGTACGGGAACCACGGGGGCGAACACTGGCGGCAGCTCGCGACAGCCGAAGACTCGGCCGACTCACATCAAGCTGAGGTGCTGCGGTCCGCGCTCCGGGTTAAGTGGGGCCTGTCCCCCTACAGGAGGAATATAGTAAAAAATAATCAAAAGATAGTCTGGGGACGAGGTTGTGATCATTTTTACCTAACAGCGAAGACTGATAGGTTTCTAGTGGTGTCAAAAGAGAGCATCTGATGACTCAGAAGGGAGGTCTGGGCGGCATGCGGACAGCGAGGGCCGGGCTCAGGGCCGGGCTCGTTTTAAGCAAACAGTCACACACTTCGTGCTCTTCGACCCCCCAGAACTCCATTCCCGGGCCACATTTTGAATGCCCGAAGCCACCTGTAGGCCACTTCGTGCTCTTCGACCCCCCAGAACTCCATTCCCGGGCCACATTTTGAATGCCCGAAGCCACCTGTAGGCCACTTCGTGCTCTACGACTTCCCAGAACTCCATTCCCGGGCCACATTTTGGATGCTCGGAGCCAACTGTAGGCCACTTCGTGCTCTTCGACTTCCCAGAATTCCATTCCCGAGCCACATTTTGGATGCTCGGAGCCAACTGTAGGCCACTTCGTGCTCTTCGACTTCCCAGATCGCCATTCCCGGGCGACATTTTGGATGCCCGGAGCCAACTGTAGGCCACTTCGTGCTCTTCGACTTCCCAGAACTCCATTCCCGGGCCACATTTTTGATGCCCAGAGCCAACTGTAGGCCACTTCGTGCTCTTCGACTTCCCAGACTTCCAAGACTCATCATCTTCATCATCACCATCGTCCCCGTAGCATTCTTGGCTACAGCCCTGCTTTCGAAGATTTCCTTTCAAAGGAAGTGCGCAGCGCCTACTGCACACCTTAATGCCAGGACATGCTGATAGTTTTTACCGAACAGCGAAGACTGATAGGCTTCTAGTAGGGTCAAAAGAGAGCATCATGACTCCCCAGGGGGGTTTGGGCAGATGCCGGACGGGTGCCCCGGGAATCCGGGGACTTTTTTTTAGCCAACAGTAACGCACTTCGTGGTCTTCGAGTTCCCAGAACTCCATTCATGGGCATGATTTTGAATGCCCAGAGCCATCTGTAGGCCACTTCGTGGTCTTCGAGTTCCCAGAACTTCATTCCAGGGCCACATTTTGAATGCCCGGAGCCAACTGTAGGCCACTGGTGGTCTTCGAGTTCCCAACACTCCACTCCTGGGCATGATTTTAAAGGCTTGGAGCCAACTGTAGGCCACTTCGTGTTCTTCGAGTTCCCAGAATTCCATTCCTGGGTATGATTTTGAATGCCCGGAGCCAACTGTAGGCCACTTCGTGTTCTTCGAGTTCCCAGAACTCCATTCCCGGGCCACATTTTGAATACTGAGGCAGGCTGAGACTGAGGCTGAGGCAGGCTGAGGCTGAGGCAGGCTGAGGCTGAGGCCGAGGCTGAAGGCAGACTGAGGCTGAGGCTGAAGCAGGCTGAGGCTGAGGCTGAGGCAGGCTGAGGCTGAGGCTGAGGCTGATGCAGGCTGAGGCTGAGGCAGGCTGAGGCTAAGGCCGAGGCTGAAGGCAGACTGAGGCTGAGGCTGAGGCTGAAGCAGGCTGAGGCTGAGGCTGATGCTGGGGCAGGCTGAGGCTGAGGCTGAGGCTGAGGCTGATGCAGGCTGAGGCTGAGGCAGAGGCTGAAGGCAGACTGAGGCTGAGGCCAGAGGCTGAGGCTGAGGCTGAGGCTGAGGCAGGCTGAGGCTGAGGCTGAGGCAGGCTGATGCTGAGGCAGGCTGAGGCTGAGGCTGAGGCTGATGCAGGCTGAGGCTGAGGCAGGCTGAGGCTGAGGCTGAGCAGGCTGATGCTGAGGCAGGCTGAGGCTGAGGCTGAGGCTGATGCAGGCTGAGGCTGAGGCTGAGGCTGAGGCCGAGGCTGAAGGCAGACTGAGGCTGAGGCTGAAGCAGGCTGAGGCTGAGGCTGAGGCAGGCTGAGGCTGAGGCTGAGGCGAGGCTGAGGCTGCAGGCTGAGGCTGATGCAGGCTGAGGCTGAGGCAGGCTGAGGCTGAGGCCGAGGCTGAAGGCAGACTGAGGCTGAGGCTGCAGGCTGAGGCTGAGGCAGGCTGAGGCTGAGGCTGAGGCTGAGGCAGGCTGAGGCTGAGGCTGAGGCTGATGCAGGCTGAGGCTGAGGCAGGCTGAGGCTGAGGCTCTGAAGGCTGCAGACTGAGGCTGAGGCTGAGGCTGAGGCAGGCTGAGGCTGAGGCTGCAGGCAGGCTGAGGCTGAGGCTGAGGCAGGCTGGCTGAAGGCTGAGGCTGAGGCTGAGGCTGATGCAGGCTGAGGCTGAGGCAGGCTGAGGCTGAGGCTGAGGCTGAAGGCGACTGAGGCTGAGGCTGAGGCAGGCTGAGGCTGAGGAGGCTGAGGGAGGCTGAGGCTGAGGCTGAGGCTGAGGCAGGCTGATGCTGAGGCAGGCTGAGGCTGAGGCTGAGGCTGAGGCAGGCTGAGGAGGCAGGCTGAGGCTGAGGCCGAGGCTGAAGGCAGACTGAGGCTGAGGCTGAAGCAGGCTGAGGCTGAGGCTGAGGCAGCTGAGGCTGAGGCTGAGGCAGGCTGATGCTGAGGCAGGCTGAGGCTGAGGCTGAGGCTGATGCAGGCTGAGGCTGAGGCAGGCTGAGGCTGAGGCCGAGGCTGAAGGCAGACTGATGCTGAGGCTGAAGCAGGCTGAGGCTGAGGCTGAGGCAGGCTGAGGCTGAGGCTGAGGCAGGCTGATGCTGAGGCAGGCTGAGGCTGAGGCTGAGGCTGATGCAGGCTCAGGCTGAGGCAGGCTGAGGCTGAGCAGACTGAGGCTGAGGCTGAAGCAGGCTGAGGCTGAGGCAGGCTGAGGCTGAGGCTGAGGCGAGGCTGATGCTGAGGCAGGCTGAGGCTGAGGCTGAGGCTGATGCAGGCTGAGGCTGAGGCAGGCTGAGGCTGAGGCCGAGGCTGAAGGCAGACTGAGGCTGAGGCTGAAGCAGGCTGAGGCTGAGGCTGAGGCAGGCTGAGGCTGAGGCTGAGGCAGGCTGATGCAGGCAGGCTGAGGCTGAGGCTGAGGCTGAGAGGCTGAGGCTGAGGCTGAAGGCAGGCTGAGGCTGAGGCAGGCTGAGGCTGAGGCTGAGGCTGAGGCTGAGGCTGAGGCTGAGGCTGAGGCTGAGGCTGCTGAGGCAGGCTGAGGCAGGCTGAGGCTGAGGCTGAGGCTGAGGCTGAGGCAGGCTGAGGCTGAGGCAGACTGAGGCTGAGGCTGAAGCAGGCTGAGGCTGAGGCTGAGGCAGGCTGAGGCTGAGGCTGAGGCTGAGGCAGGCTGAGGCTGAGGCTGAGGCTGATGCAGGCTGAGGCTGAGGCTGAGGCTGAGGCTGAGGCCTGAGGCTGAGGCTGAAGCAGGCTGAGGCTGAGGCTGAGGCAGGCTGAGGCTGAGGCTGAGGCAGGCTGATGCTGAGGCAGGCTGAGGCTGAGGCTGAGGCTGAGGCTGAAGCAGGCTGAGGCTGAGGCTGAGGCTGAGGCAGGCTGAGGCTGGGGCAGGCTGAGGCTGAGGCTGATGCTGAGGCAGGCTGAGGCTAAGGCAGGCGGAGGCTGAGGCCGAGGCTGAAGGCAGGCTGATGCTGAGGCTGAAGCAGGCTGAGGCTGAGGCTGAGGCAGGCTGAGGCTGAGGCAGGCTGAGGCTGAGGCTGAGGCAGGCTGAGGCTGAGGCTATGACTGCGACTGCCGTTGCCACTGCGACTGTCATCGCGACTGCGACTACGACTGCGAGATCAGCAGAATTCTACAACTGGATTCTCATCTGACTCTTAAGGGGAATGCTTCCAGATATGCTCCTACACATCGCTGTTAGGTTGCTTTGCCGGGATAATTGGATGGTTTTTGCTTGACAATTTCTTATGTTTCGTCCAAGGTCCGCCTGCCAGGGGGACGTGCCCGACCCAACACCTGGCGGCAGGCCGCGGCGGCCGAAGACTCGGCCCGAGGTGCTGCGGCCCGCGACGGCCGGGGGAGCGCGCCCGGGCCTCGGCCAGGGCGGGGGGGCCCCGGGGAGGGGGCCCCGAGGCCTCGCTCGGACGTGTGCAGTTTTCCGTCGGCGAGGACCATCGAGGAGCATCCTTGACCATTTGGCGAAAAAGCCACGCACGGAACAGCAAAAGGCACAGGGAATGGACGTCCGAGCGATGGCCAGGGGCCCCGAGCCCTCGTGCTCCCCGCTGTCGCTCCCGCTGTCGCTCCCTAAGGTTAAGTCGGGCCTGTCCCCCTACAGGGGGGATGTTCAAAAGTAGTAGCAAAATCGTATAGGGCGATTGTTTGAGCATTTTTTGAATCTGTTTAGGGTACTTTCTGGAGCATTTTGGATTTTTCGCCCCAGATACCCCTGTAAGGGGGCATGCCCGACCTAACCCTACGGGCTTGTCGACGTTTCGCCAATCGATTTGTGGGGATCGAGCCAGATAATCCAGGCAACAATTCGGATAGATCGAGGTAAACCCAGGCAAATCCAGGCAGATCGAGATACATCCGGGTAAATCCAGGTACATTCAGAGATCTCCAGGGAAAGTTGGAGCAACTCGCGGCCGCTCCAGCGCGAGTCGAAGGACGTCAGAAGTCGTTCAGCTTTTAACGAGTCGCCGCCGCGAGCAGAGCTGGCGTCGAGAATACATGCCCGCGCGACCATCCTTTTTGAACAGGACTCGCTGTCGATGTCGCCGCGGATGTTGCCCACTTGAGGGAAGAAGCCGCCCTCACGACAGCGGCCGCCGCCAGTCAGGGGCAAAATCTACTGTTGGGTATCGTGCCGAATTTTCCCATTACCCATCTCGGGCGTGTCAGAGGAGATTCTTCCTTCTGGGGCGTCGGGGTTGGTCGTCCGGAGGCCCAGGAGCCCTCGCGGGACCCGCCCCGCCATCGTCCTGCCTCCCCTTCGTCGAGCCGTCGACCCGCAAAGGATGATGCCTGCTGCATTTTGACAGCGTGGCCGCCGCTGTTTACATCCGCCTGCCTGCGGCGAGCTCCGCACCGTGCCAGCGCAGCACTCTGTGCGGAGACGCATCGAGCACTGCACGGGCCGTAACATGTGAAGCCGCTTGTCTCTATTCCTCGAGGGCCGTCTTTGGGCTGTCTTGGGCTGCTGTGGGGCCGTTTTGCTGCCCTCTCGGGGCCGTCCTAGTGCCGTCTTGGGCCGTCCGTCGGTCATCTGGGAAGCCTCCTGGCATTGTTTTCGGACCCTCTCGGGGCCCTCTTTGGCCGTCTTGGGGCCAGCAGGCTGCCTTGTGCTTTTCTCGGGCAGTGTTTGAGCCCTTTTGCGGCTGTGCTGGGCCGTCTAGGGGCCTGCTGGGGCCCTCGGATACACCTCTTTCGCTCCTCTCTGGTTCCTCCTAGGCGATCTTGGAGGCATCTTGAGTCGACAGGTCCAGGAAATTCAAAACATGGGAAACCCAATGTTTTCAGGCTTTTGAGTGAGGTTGGGCTTTCTGTTCTGGACAGCGGATTCGCTTGCCCTTTGGTGGCCTGGAAGCTTCTGGCGCCTCTTGGGGTCTTCTTAGCGTTGACACTGTCCTCGACCATGTTGGCGGCATTCTTCCTGGGTCGTCTTGGAAGCCTTGGGGAGCCTTGGAGGGTCTCCATGGATGCGTTGGGCCGCCCTGGGAGATCCGGGAGGGGGTGTTGGTGCAAGCAGCTGGGCGTCATGAGGAAAGGGGGGAGCCTTATGATACCCACTGAACCCTACCAGACAAGATTTGATACTGTACCACGCCTCGACGCGCCAGAGGACGCGGTGACGGATATCCAGCGAGTTCAGCTGCTCTTCCAATATTGCTGCCTGCAGGAGTGTTCTCGTTGAAGAAATGTGGTGCCCCCTGGACAGGGGATTCCGATCCTAAGCTCTGAAGTGTTCCTTCCCCCCCCTTACGACAGGGACCTACTAGAATATTCATCGTGCCGATCTCTGTTTGAAAGCACAATGCTGCTTTCATAAGTATGTGAGACTGTTCTGTGTTCTAAAAGCAGGCTGGCGACCTAGAGGGCTCCTAGTGTCCACCTGGTTCGACGGCATGTAGCGTTCGAGCCTCCCGCAAATTGCTTGGTGGTTGGACTGGCAGTTGTCGGGTCCGCGGGTTCTGGGGTGCCGGGGACTCCTGACGGTGGTTGAGTGCCAGATGACGAGGTGTTGGGTGCTGAGTTTTTCAGTTTACTCGGACGAAGCATGGCCTAGTGAGCTGGAGCTTGAACTCAGCTTGGGCTTGAGCTTGAGCTGAGCTTAGGTGCAGCGTAGCGTAACCAGTCTGAATCGCGAGATTAACCCCGTTGCGCTGGGTTGGCCTACCGTGGCCAAGCTGAGCTTTCGATGTGCATGGGCCTGGGTGCAACCTCACTTGGAGGCCTCAGCCAAGATGTCCTTATCGCAGTTAGGATGTTCGTGGGGACTCGTACTAGCTCAGCACATTCCTATGGATTTTAGGCCTGCTTGCGTTTGTCCTGTTCTCAAGGATCGAGGGTCGGATTGCTGGTATTGTGTACACATCCCCGCTGCGAAATTTGATTCAAGAGGCTTACGCCATTTCGCCGACCCCCAGAAAAGGCGGGGAGTCCACTATTGAGGCATCGTGGGCTTTTTGGACACTATTTGGGAACTCTTGTGGACGTCTTGGGAGCTGTTTGGGAGCCTGGCGGAGCCTCTCGTAGGCAGTTTTGAAGCGTCTTGGGACCCGCTTGGGGTGCCTCTCTGGGGCCCTTTGGGGGGTTTGGGCCTTATTGGGGGCCTCTTTTGGGCCGCTAGGAGGCTTCTAGGGGCCTTTGGGGGGCCGCATGGGGATGAAAGATAGGATGTTCGGTTCGTGTTCTCCCTCTTTGCCTCTCTTGAGGCCTTCTTGGGGCGATCTTTGGCCGTCTTGGGCCCCTCTTTGGGCCGCCTTGGAACCCTCTTGGGCCGTCCCAGGGCCCTCGTAGGGGCCACTCGGGCAGTTTTGGGGCGGTCTACGGGGCCTTTTGGGCCGTCTTGGAGCGTCGGCTGCTCGAGAAGACGATAACCCCAGAAAGAATGAACAACCTAGGGGAAACATGCCATTTTTGCCTCTCGGGGTCCTCTTGGAAAGGCTCGCGGGGCGTCTCGAAGGCCTCTTGGGGCCTCCTGGGGGCCTCTTGCGGCGGAAGACTGGGATGTTCGGTTCGTGTTCCTTCTCTGGGGCCTTTTTGGTGGCCGTCGTGGGCCGTCTTGGGCGCCTCCTGGAGGCCAGCCTTTTGGACAGACTGCAGGCCGTCTTGAGCGTCTTGGAGCGATCGTTCGACGACTCGGGGCCCTCTTGGACCGTCTTCGGGACCTCTTCAGGCCCTCTTGGCCCGTTTGGGGGCCCTCTTGGGCCAAAACGTCACGCGGGGAGACGAGCCCGTCATGCGGGAAGCTGCGGCGAGCCCAAGGAGACTTGTGAATTCGGGGTCAGGGCCCCTTCAGAATCTTCACGCCTACTCCGTGCTCAGCAGCACGGTGGCGGATTTATAGCAATCAACTACTTGAGCAACTAAAGGTCAACCTGGAGTGAGAAAACCCAGTGCGGGACACGCCTGGAGGCCGTAGTTGATGTAAGTTCGCAATCGAGATGCGCGCGGGTCGAGGCCACTATCCAGTCCTTGCAGGTCGGCTCGTCCGCGCACTCATTCCTCGCGGCGAACCCTCGATCACATGAACCTTGAAAGTTGTTGGCGCGCCCCTGCAATGCCGCCCCCTTCTCACCCCGTCAACGTCGCTCATTTCAACGTTGAAGCAGAGCGACACGCGGCCTGGGCCGGCGCGGTCCAGAAGCCACTAGGACCGACATTGGAGGGGGGGCGGCAACAAATACTTCGCACGCAATGCCACCCATGCCCAGAACACCAAATTTATGAATAACTTGTGCCACGCACGCTTGAGATTAATTTTGGCGATGGTAGTCGGAGGACATCGATCACCGAAGGGTGGTGTCCCCGACAAGGCCCCCCCCCCGAGAGCCCCTAAAGTCGCCTCTTGGCATGCTCTTAGAGCGTTTTAGGGCGCTCTTGGGGCCGTCTTGATGACCTTTGATCCCTCTGAGGCCCCCTTGGGCCATCTTGGAGCCATCTTGAGTCTTCCAAAGGCCATCGGAAGCGGAAAAGCCAGACGGTCAGGGAGGCACAAGCGTCAAACCAGGTAAGCGCAAGCGCAAAAGAGAAGCTCAAGCTTCATTCCAGTCCGCCTCCCCCTCCTTCACAATTACTCAATATGAATACTTCTCTCCCTCTTCCCCTGATGACGGTTTGAAAGTGGCCGAGCCCCCCCGCGTATGGTTTTTTTTTACAGGTTTCCCCGGAGTTGTTTTTTCGCCTGCATTTTTCTCAAAATGCTGCTCTCGCTGAGGCGCCGGCCTCATTTTCGGGCCCCGCTCGTTCCGAATCGTACTCCCGCTGCAGCGCTGGCCTCATTTCCGTGCTTCCGCTCGTTCCGAGTCGTGCTCCCGCTGCAGCGTTGGCCTCATTTCCGCGCTTCCGCTCGTTTCGACTCGTGCTCCCGCTGCAGCGCTGGCGTCATTTCCCGTACCATGCCACGGCATGCAATGCAATGCTAGGTTGATACTACGCTTTGCGGTGCTCTTCTACGCCATGCCATGCCGTGCTCTACAATGCATCGCGTACCCTTTCGGGATCATTGCCCTGCTCGACATCCGACTGAGCGAGTAGAGAGGGGATCTGCGCCATGGTAAGGGATGGGGGGAGGTGTAGGACGTCAGATACGACGCGAGCGCACCTAGCTTGTCCTCCTCCTCCTCCCCCTCCTCCTCCTCCTCCTCCTCCTCCTCCTCCTCCTCCTCCTCCTCCACTCTCTCCTCCTCCTCCTCCTCCTCCTCCTCCTCCTCCTCCTCCCCTCCCATCCTTCTCCTCCTCCTCACCCCTCACGCCCGCCTTTCACTCTTCCTCCTCCTCCTCCTCCTCCTCCTCCTCCTCCTTCTCCTCCTCCTCCTCCTCCTCCTCCTCCTCCTCCCCCCTCCTCATCTAGAGCAGAACCAGAAGGAGGGCCACTCCTCCACTCCACTCCTCCTCCATTCTAGTCCTCCTCCACCAACCTCCCCCCCAACCTTCTCTCCTCCTCCTCCTCCTCCTCCTTCTGCTTCCCCCCCGTGGAGCAGGGTAAGGAGTGGAGACGGAAGGAGGGGGAGGAGGAGGAGGAGGAGGAAGAAGAGTGAGTGAGACCAGTCGCGGAGCGAATCCCAAACCATTATACGAACCCCTCCGAGCGAGCAACTCGGCCTTGCTGTGAGCCTTCGGCCATCGATCGGTGTGAATCAGATTTAAATACTCGCGTCGGTTAACATTCAACGCCTCGAGACACTTAAGCCCTAAGTTTCGATTTATCTGACTACCGTAATCACCGCATCTTGCACAACACCATAGTTGCAATTGTTTATGCAAGCGCATTTGGTCACTATTGTGTACCAGCCCCCCGAGATATGCAACCTACTGTTATGGGGAAATCCAAAGAACCTCCCATCAAGATTAACAGGCTGAGAACACTCGGACTGCATCCATTCGGCTCGAGAGGCCTGGGACGCAGAGCTAACGTACACTCGACAACGCCTACCACACTCGGCAACGGAGTGGCTGCTTGCGAAAAGGCGCACGGCAGCAGGAGGAAGAGGAGGAGGAGGAGGGAGGAGGCTCAGGCTCTTTTTTCCTCGGCCCCGCAGCCTTCTCCAGCTGCGCTTCCACATCGAGCGAGTCGACCGTCGCTCGAAGCAATCTCATACGAACATGAAAAGCTGCTTGTTCACTAGAAAGACTATGATGTATGCGGACCTCTGGCGCACGAAGTCGATTTGCCGCAGCTCCCGCCAGCTCGTCGGCCACACAGTTGCCAACAGCCAGCCGCCACGATACGCCTCCGCTTACAACTTGGGAGCCAGACTGTGAAAGTACTGGGGTCACGTGTCATACCATCCTCTCCCACTCGGTGCCGGAGGTCGGCATCGACACCTTCGGGGTTGAGGTACCGTCGCTCGCTCCAGCCATCTGCCACTGCGGCACTGCCCGTGACGCAGATCACGCATCCACTCGAGCTCTTGAGGGCGGCCAGCATGGCCATCGGCTTGCCACGGGGAGCGCTTTGCCGCCCCCCCCAGGAGGCTCTCCCGGCACGGTGGCAGCAATCCCGATCGGGCCGAAGGAGGGCAGCGGCACGACGGTGAGGCCCACGCGCCGAAAGCGTGGGTCAGCAGAGTCGCGGCCTCCGCTGGCATCGCCGAGCAGCCACAGGGGGTGATCCCATGATCCTTCGCCGGAGGTGATGGTGGGGACATCTGTCAAGCTGCCAGACACATACCACTCTGAGTCCAACATTGGTGGATCGACTGAGGTCCAGGCTGCAGGAGTCCACGAAGCCAACAGCATTCAGCAAGAGGAGGAGGAGGATGAGAAGGAGGAGGAGGAGGAGGAGGAGGAGGAGGAAGAGCAGGAGGAGGAGGAGGAGGAGGAGGAGAAGAAGGGGAACGAGTGAAGGGTGAGGGGCGAGGGGTGGGGGGCGATGACGAGGAGGAGGAGGAGGAGAAGGAGGAGAAGGAGGAGGAAAAGGAGGAGGAGGAGAAATAAGATGGGGTGAAGGAGGGGGAGGAGGAGGATGAGGAGGAGGAGGGGGAGGAGGATGAGGAGGAGGAAGAGGAGGACGAGGAGGAGAGGTGGAGCAAGTAGTGGAATACTTGTGTTGCTGATCTGTTTTCAGTTTCTGCTCGGAGATTTGCCGTGGATTTCTGCGTTTGTTTTGGTTTTGTATTCTTGGTTGTCTTTCGAGCGCCTACAATAAGGAATATCTTTGTGAGTCCCCCGCAAAAGATTCCGATCGTGATGCTTTCCACTCGAATCTTGTTTGTGGTGCTTTCCGAAGGATTCTTTTTTTCTGATGTTTCCCAGCAGGAACTGCCAGTAGGGTTTTCCAACGGATTTCTTGCGTGAGGCTCTCCAGTAGAATTCCTTCCTAGCGCTGTCTTCCGTTTGTTGTATGCGTGTGTTCTTTCCTTTCTTCCCGTCGCCAACCCCCGAGATGTATGATCTGTTGTTTTGCTTTGGGGGGCGACCAGCAAGGATGATATGCAAAGCAGAGAAGATACTCAACATCCCCCGCTAGGCCTGTGCCGCCCACACACATGTACATATACATGCAATATATAGATATACATTTACATGTGTGTATGTGTTATGTGTACGTTCATCCACATATGCGGGTATATGTTTATAGATGTATGAGTACATACATACACACACACCAGCAAGCGGCGAACCAAGGAGGTGCAAACGGTAGGCCAGGGAGGTGCAAGCGTCACAACAGGAAAGCGCAAGCGCAAGGGAGAGGTGCAAGCTTTATTCCAAGGAGGGGCAATCGCATGCTAGAGCCGCAAGCGGCAGACGAGGGAGGCTTCAACGGCAGACCAGGCAGGGAGGTGCAAGCGGCAGACCAATGGAGCAAACACCAAACTGAGACAAGCAGGAAAGAACAACATGAGCTCAAGATTTGCCGCTTGCGCCCCCCGCCGTTTCTATTCTACTCCTTCTCCTTGCCCTTTTTCTTTTGCCGCAGTGAGGGCCGAACAAGGAAAGCAGACAGAAGCAGCAAGGCGGGAGGTGCAGCCAGGGAGGCGCAGACGGCAGACCAAGGACGCGCAAACCCGGGAGGCGCAAGCGGCAGACCAGGGAGCCGCAAGTTTCCGACTAGGGAGGCGCAAGCGGGGAGGCGCAAGCGGCAGCGGTGATTCAACCCCATGCAGTCGTGCAACGTTGAGCCGTCGCTTAAATTATTAATCGCCTGCCCGGCTGGTTGGCGCATTCAACAATTCATTGGTGGTCTGACTTATTGATTGGATGGTTGTTGATTGTTCGGTCGGTAGGCAGACACGCTGAATTATTCATTGGTGGCCGTGCTGCTTGATTTATTTGTTGTTGGATTTGGTGTCTCATGGACGGCTGCTTGATTCAGTTCTTCGTTCGTTTGCAACTCGTTCGTTGATCACTCGAAGTCCCAGTCGTTCGGGTAATGTCCGTGGCTTGCTTATCGAGTCGCTCGATCGACAAATTCACTCGTTGCTTTAATCATTCCTTGGTTTGCGCGTTCACTCGTGCACCCACTCATTCACTCGGCTGTCCGCGCACTCGGACGGCGCGCTGCCTCTCGCCCCGTGCCCCAAGTTCTGGCGCCACCTGGCGTCCGCTCGCGCGACTTCCCCTCCATCCCGTCGTCGCCCATGCAGCACGGCGTAACTCCGCCGCCTGGACTTGATTCCGTCACCCCGACGGCTGGCGCCGGCGGCTGCGATTTCGCCACAGGAGGAGGAGGAGGAGGAGGAGGAGGAGGAGGAGGAGGAGGAGGAGGAGGAGGAGGAGGAGGAGGAGGAGGAGGAGGAGGAGGAGGAGGAGGAGGAGGAGGAGGAGGAGGAGGAGGAGGAGGAGGAGGAGGAGGAGGAGGTGAGGAGGAGGAGGAGGAGGAGGAGGAGGAGGAGGAGGAGGGAGAGGAGGAGGAGGAGGAGGAGAGGGAGGAGGAGGAGGGAGGAGGAGGAGGAGGGAGGAGGAGGAGGAGGAGGAGGAGGAGGAGGAGGAGGAGGAGGGAGGAGAGGAGGAGGGAGGAGGAGGAGGACCCAAACAAGAAGGAACGTCAACGGTACGGAATGCGAGCAGCCTGCACGGCACGGAAGATACGGATCCGACACGCCCAACGGCGGCAAAACTCGAATCCGACCCGAGCCGAGCAGGGCTTACGAGCTCGTCGAAGACTGCCAAAACTTGGCCTGTAGGCGGGCCACAAGCGCATCCATTCGAGGATTCCGAATGATCGAGGCGGTGACGGAGGAGGAGGAGGAGACGTCCGCCCACCCAGCCGTCCCACCCACCACCCGCCGAATGAGGTCGCACTCAAGAGGGGTCGGCGCCTGGAGGGACTCCTCGCGTCGACGAGAGTGCGGGTGAAGCCCCGCCTCCAGGCGCCGTCGGTCGTACGCCCGCTGGGGCGTCGAGGAGGGGCGACAAGGCTTGAAGAGGGTCCCACTAGACCTCTCCTCAGCATACGCCCCACATTTACAGCAATACACAAGTACCTGATCGCGTGCCGTCCAGCACGCTCTCAGAGAGTGCCCGCCCATCCCTTCACACTCACGCAGCTTTACAAGGAGCGGAGGGGGGCCTGGGCACTGAGTGAGGGGGCGCTCGTCCTGCTCGGGGCACGACCCAAGGCACCGAGCACAACGCACCCTCCAACTACCCACCCGACACCACTCGTGCCACGACACAACCTGCGTTATGCTCGGCACCTTGATCTTCTTAAAGGATGGGAACGGGAACGCTGGGAGGACCGCCGCCGCCACACTGATCGCAGCGCGGAGGCGTTTGATCATTAGCCCGTGCAACTCAGAGGAGGCGGGAGGGGCACGGGGGTGGAGGGAAAGGGCATCCTTGGCCAACAAATCGGCCAGTTGGTTGCCACGAGCGATCCTTTCCTCGGCTGGTGGGAGCGCGGACATTACCTCTTCGGAGCGATGGGCACGGGTATGACTGACGTGCCCAATATGTATGTGTCCTGGATGCTGCAGCGCGCCACGGCGCAGTCCAGCAAAAACTTGAGAACCGTTAAGCTGGGCCTGGACAGGCTTCTCCGTTAAACGCACAGCACCCAAACAATCAGAAAACGGCATGGTGGTCCCAGGGCCCCGTTGGAATATGGAAAGCAGGGCGAGGGCGAGGTGCTCGGCCGACGGAGCCGTCTGCGGTAGAGACTCCCACACCACACCCTGCATCCTACATCGAACTTCACACTGCTCAGAATTCTCAAGAAAGACGGCGGCATACGCCGCTCGGTTGAGACGAGTGAATTCAGTTCGAGTCGCACTGCCGTCGACACACACATCACATCCCGCGCTGAGCTCCTGGAAAGTCTCCTGGGTCACAGGGTTGCCCTGGGCATCCTGGAAAACAGGAAACAACTCGGAGGAGGGAGGAGGGAAATCGTCGGGGCGAGGTTGGAACACCAGGAGCCTGGACCACAGGAGATCTTCGGGCTCATCACGCGCAACTGCTACAATCTCGCTAGACGTCGCCTCCTCCCTAGCAGCGGCAACGGCTGGGCAGCACCAGAGACGATGATGAATCGAATCGGGCTGGGAGCACAAGGGGCAGAGGCCTGTGGATACAAAACCGTGCTGTGCGAGGCTGTCCTCCGTCCACGTGCCACCAGAAAAAACTGACGCGACCACATGCTTTTGCAGAGCCGAGTATTTCTTGGAACGGACTGCCTTGACAATCAAATCAGCTGAGACCTCCTGTCCCTGCCCCGGAGGGAGAGTGGCAGCAAAACTACGGGCATGGAGGCGAAGAGTACTAGCATGCAACTGCTTAGCAAGCAAGGCAGGCGAGGTGAAAAACAAATCGTGCTCGATCTGGTTGTCATCGAAGAAAGTCTTGAAGTTGGTGAACGTCCATCCTAGGCGATGCAAACACAACATGGCACGATGAATGGGACCAGCACTCTTGTTCCACTGCGACTGCTGCAAGACAGGAAACTTCGAGGCTACGGCATCCCACGTCTGTTGCAAGAACCTCCACGATAATACCACACGGTCAGGTTGCACAATCGAGTTCCATACTGCCTTGCAATGCTGAATGACAGGCGCCACTGCTATCTTCCAAGCTGGGTCATCATACAAGAGCATGCGAGCGGGTAACGAGCCTCCTCGGAATGGGACGAGCGCACGTCGTAGCGTCAACAGCTCTCTATCCGTCATGCCAGTGACAAGGGATCCATACGTAGCCGCAGGGCGCACCCCAGAGATATATATCTTGTGAAGCTTCGCCTTGCCCACAGAGATCCGTCGTCGTAAAGCACGGAGGAAACCAACACGTCTTTTCATAGCTCGAAACCGATTTTTCATCTGACACGTAGCACCAGGAGCAGCACGAGGACGAGCAGGAGCCAGGTCAGCACCGAGCGCCGTGGCAGAGGTCGTCGCAACAGCCGAGCGAGCACCGACTCGAGCAAGCCGTCGATCGAGTTGTCGAACGACATCATGGCAAAACCCAAAGACCACTGCCTTGTCGTGGGCGAGGCCAACCTGGAGCTCCTCCCTATAGACGGTGACGAGGTCCTGGGCTGCCTCCACGAGCGCTGGTACGAGGTCTTCACGGGGGCCCGTCATGGAAACACAGTCATCATCCACGTACACGCCGAGGTCCAAGCGGGGGTGCCGCGCCACGAACCCATCTAGGGCCCCGAGGAGATAAATCTGCACGAAGGCGTCATTGAACACGTCGCCGGCTGGCAGCCCTGAACTAGCAAACTGCACGAGAGGACAGTGGTGAGCTCCCAGTCGAACCAGGCGGGGCCCCCTCCAGAAGTTGAAAAGGACCTTGACTAGGGGCCGCGGGAGCCCACACGCCAGCGCTCGATCACGCAGGAGCACTAAGTTAAACGACTCATAGAACTTGAGGCCATCCCACAGAAACCCCGCCGTCTCCTGATCGACAGCCTGGCCCCGTTCTGCACGGACCGCAGCATGCCACGCCGCCTCCTCGGCTCCCCTGCCTTTACCAAAGGACCAGTACTTGCGGGAAGACGATTCGAGGAAGGGCTCCACGAGAGGACGGCGTGCCTTTTCCCACACTCGCACAAAGGATGCAACGAGCAAAATTGGGCGGTAGCCGCCCTGCGGCTTCTCAAGCAGTGGAAAGAGAAGCCAGAGGAGCTGGGCAGGAAACAGTCCGAGGCGCTCCGTGCACGTGAAAATCACACTGAGCTGCTCAAGCGCTGTGCCGCTGAGCATCTCAACATGCCGCGGGTGAAAGCCGTCTAAGCTTTGGGCCGTGGACTCCGAGAAGGTCCGAGCCGCCGCACGCAACTGCACACACGTGAGGGGCTCCAAAGCCTCGCGATCAGGAATCCACGCCTCGGGAGGTTCAACCTCCGCACGCCAAAAACCACCGAGCTTCACGGTCTCCTCCTGCACTAACTGACACGGCTCAGACGTGAACGACCCAGGGACGGAGGAGGAGACCGTGGGCTCCCACAGCTTCTTGATGCGGGTAAGTCGGTGCATACGCTTGGCCGAGCCACTGAGCGCCGAGATGCGCCACTCCTTCCAGGAACGGTCTCTGGCCTTGGAGTGCTCAGCCTGGACTTCATCACATTCCGCAGCTAGCTCCTCGGCGAGAGCAGCAGCTGTATCCCACCACTCGCTGTCCCCAGACATCTGCGGAGACCATTGAGTGAGCAGGAGACGGACTGACGCGAGCGAACGGTCGAGGCGGGCGCACAAGCCCTCACCAGCGTGCGGGACTCGCACCGCAAGGAGGTGGTGAGCGCCCTCGCCCGAGACCCAATCGACGTCCTCGCGACGCGTGAGAGACAAAAACTCGCTGAGCATACCGCACATCCATTGCCAACAGTTAGCCACCAACGTGCCATCATCGGGCTCCTGTCGGCGATGGACGATAGGCTCCCAGACTGACTGCACGCGAGCTCCTCGCCACCCCGCACGGGTGGCGGGGAGATCGCAAACATCGAGCAGCTCCTGCTCAGCAGCATTGGCAAACAGAGACCACACCTCATTCATGAGAGCCCAAGCCTCCTGGGAAGAGCCATGCTCCGACAGAAACTGAAGCTTGGGCAGGAGGCGCTCTGACAACGCCCACGATGGAGGGGGCCGAGCACAGCCGATCGGGAGGTGGGTGGGGATTCGAGTATGACGCCGAAAAACCAACTGACGGACCTGGAGTGCATTCTCGCGCAGCTCGAGCAAAGCAGGGCGATGCGGTCTGACGTGCCACGCACTATCCACAGAGATACTTGCAGCAAGAGTAGACAGAGCATGCCCTACAACGAAAAAGTCAATCGTGGACGTAGACGAACTGGTACGGCAGGTGATCGCGGCGGGCGCCAGTATGACAGCCTTCAACTTCTGCACGAACCCCGTAGACTCGACGGCAGCAGGTGAATTGTTCCAATCCGCCGCAATGACCGTGAGCGGAGGCTCGACGATCTTGGCACCGATAGCACTGAGCAAGGACAAATTCTTCTCACGCATGCCATCATTGACGTGAAAGTAAGCACACACAATGTTGAACGAGAAACCAGGCAGGTCAACGGTAACCTGTATAGCACGATGTGGTACAATAGCCTTGCACGTCGGGTCGGTCCAGCGCAAGCCGAACCCATCACGAACAAAAACTCCCACGCCAGCCGAGCACCTCTGCGTCTTTGCGTTGAAGTAAGACTCGCTGATGAGGAAACGCCAGCCCAGGGCGCGCACTGCAGCCAAAGACTGCGGCGCGGTGAGCTCGGAGAGGCCAAGCTCCTGGGCGCATACGATGACACTGGTGGTCGTGGTGAGCCGCTCTCGCAGCGTGGACCACCCCGAGCCATTGAACGTCTCGATGAACTGCGTCGCCGTCGATGTCGGCGGCAACACCTTCCTACAAATCGGGGGCGTGGGTAGCCTCATACACGTCAAAGGCAGGCCACATACCCGCGGGTGGACTGCGCCGCGCTGGGCATCACCCACGCCGCGGCTTCTTGGCGACGAGGCCGAGGGACTTGAACAGTTCCTGGAGCTCCCGCTTGTCACCTGCAAACTTGGTGGTGGACATGACCTGGGAGATGCCTTCCTCGTCAACATCAATGTATTCATCTCCATCCGCTGGGACGGGGACCGATTCACCACTGTCGGTGCCCGCGGGACCCGCGGAGGTTGGGCCAGCAGAGGCGGCCTGGGCAGCGGCGGCAGCCCGCACGGCCTCTTTGAACTTGTCGAAGATAGGAGACTCCACCATAGCCTTGAGGTCGGCGTCGGCCTCCAGCACAGTGGTAGGGAGGTCGGGCAGCACGAAGGCGACAGCCTCACTCCCTTCAGGACGCAGGTCCTTGGGGCACGACTCACGCAGCTCAGCCTGGAGGGTACCAACCAGGTCCTTCGCGGCCAGCACCTTGGCCTTGAGCTCCTGGAGATGTTCCTCGGCGGCTTCGACAACCCTGACCTGCGCACTGACGTCGGACTCGAGCTTCTGCTGGCGCTTGATCGCGTCCTGCAGCTTGTGCCCGAGGGTGGTGTGGCGCGCAAGCTGCGGCTTGGCATCATTGCGGGCCTTGCGCGCCGCAGCAAGAGACTGCTCGGCACTGACACGGCTGGGGACATCTGCGCCCAAGCCCGACTTGGCAAACTGGGCCACGATCCCTTCCCAGCGCTGGACCTCAAGCTCGAGCGGGTCGGGCGGAGGGGCAGGCTCGGCGGGGGACTCGGCCTTGGACTTCTGGAGGGCAGCGTACTTGCGCTTGAGCTCAGCGAGCTCGCGGGCGATACCTCCATCCACACTGCCTGGCGGCCCTGACGCCCAAGCGCCCCCAGCACGGCGTCGGCCGCCTGCACCCCCAGGAGCATGAGGTGGACCACCAGCTTCACTCTGCTTGGCCGCCTTGCGCGCCTTGTCTGCGATAGACTGCGGGGCATGGCGGCCGCATCGGCACCGAATGCGCGATGCGTAGTTGGCGGAAGCGCCGCAGGCCGGGCAGCCCCAGAAGGGGCGAATCGGTCCTGGCAGCACATCATGATCGGGATTGGCCATCCAACCTGTGCGGGGGTTGGATGGAAGCGAAAAGAACTGGCTCGCAGGCGCGCTGCCGCTCCGAAGAAAGGCACCTGCAAGGCGCGCGAGAAACCTCGCGAGCCCGAAGCGGCGAGGAGGAGGAGGAGGAGGAGGAGGAGGAGGAGGAGGAGGAGGAGGCCCCCGGGCCCTGCCGTCGCCCGTGCCAGCGGGCGCCGCGCCGCGGGGCGCGCTGCTGGAGCGGTGGAGGACGGGGGGGGGGGATGCGGCTGGAGGACCTCTGGGAGCGATCGCAAACATGGATCGCAATCGGGGGCCCATCGCCGATCTACTGGCGATGTATCGCCGATTCCAGGCCGATGGCTCTCCCTCCTGTGCCCTATGTCAGTGTCCCTGCTTTCGCTGCCCATCAGTGGGGTGGGGGGCGCCGCCACCGCCGCGGGACGGTCCCCGCACGCCGCCGGGCAGCCGCGCGCGTGGCAAACCCGGGGACAGCCGTGGGACGGCCCCTCGGGGCCCCCGTGCGACCTCTGCGGGCCGCACTACAGTCAGGCGATCGCAAGCATGGAGGCGCCGAGGGCTCCTCCTCCTCCTCCTCCTCCTCCTCCGTCTTTTCCTTTTCCTCATCCTCCTCCTTTTCCTCCTCCTCCTCCTCCTCCTCCTCCTCCTCCTCCTCCTCCTCCTCCTCCTCCTCCTCCTCCTCCTCCTCCTCCCCCCCCGCTGGAGGCAACGGCGGGGCCTGATCGGCGCGCGATCGCAAACATGGATCAGGGGGGCGTGGATTAGCGACGGGCCGTTTCCATGGGTAAGCGCGGCTTTCCGCCGCCGAGCGAGGCGGCACCGGCCGCCCTTTGGGGAGGGCCCATCCCCCGATCCATGGATTTGGCGACCGCGCGCCAAGTCCGTGGATCGCTAATCCATGTTTGCGCGCCCCCCATACAGGCGGCCGCCTCAGACCCAACGGCGCCGCCGCATCTGCTGCTGCTGCTGCTGCTGCTGCTGCTGCTGCTGCTGCTGCTGCTGCTGCTGCTGCTGCCAGTTCACCAGCGCCAGCTTGTTTTCCTTCGGCCCTGGAAGTTGGGCCAGTCATCGCACTCCCCCAACCCCGGTGCCGATCCCTCCCTGGAGATCCTCTGGGGCGTCTTTTGGGGCTCGTCTGACACTTTGGAGGCCCCCCAGGAGCGATTCCAAGACGATGCTGGTTCAGAGTCCCCTCCGAAGCATTTTTCCCCCAACCCTCCATCTGGTTGTGTCTTCGCTTGAATAGAGCACTGCTTGCTCCAACCTTCATTCCCCCTCCTCCGTTCTCTTCCCTCCTTCCTCCCACCTCTCTCCTCTTTCTCTCTTCCTCTGGCCTCCTAATTTCCTCCTGCGTTTCTTGTGGGGGGTGCCAACCGCACAACTACCATCCCTTTCGTGGGCTCCTGGAAGGTCCAGCGGAGTGGCGTCCTACGCGCACCAAGACTAGGCCTCGCAGCTTCCTGGGAGGCTGCCACCTGCGCAGCAGTCGCCACTTTCGTGGGCTCTTGGGAGGTCCAGCGGAGTGGCGTCTTACGTGAACCAAGACTGGACCTCGCGGCTTTGGTGACCGTCCTGTACCCTCCTGCAGCTGTTCCTGAACACGCTGCTCGGAGTCACCGGGTCGGCCGCATCCGTGGCCGAGGCGACTGAAGGCACTATGCGGCACCGTGCGCAATCCTCGGATGACCTGTGAGAATGGCATCAGCTTTCAGTTGGCCGTCTGAAAGTGGCATCGCAAGAGTACTTCTGCAGCATCGCAAGCATCGCAACACTGGCAATTCGCACCGCCCCTGCTCCTGCGGTCCTCACGACGCGGCAGGGCTCTCTGTGGTCGCCTTAAGTCGGGCATGTTCCTCTACAGGAGGAATATTCAAACATGGTCAGCATTGTTTGGCAATTTGGGTTATGTTGCTGATTCCTCTTATTTGTCTTCCAAAATCCGCATGTAGGAGGACATGCCCGACCAAAGGGTAGCCATCGGGTGGCCCTACCCTGCTTTTCCGGCTCGCAGACCGATGGATCCTAGGACTCCATCATTAGGGCAACGTTCCAGATTGTTATCTCCATTTGTGGGGGGGGAATTTCCGGGCACGATGGAGGCTGGTTGCTCTCTGCGGCTCCGTGCGGGTGAAGGCTTCTGCTTGTTGGTGTGTGGGCTAGGGGTGGCGATGGTCATTCTGGGGCGTCCTCGCACGGCTGCAGAACGGCGGAGGGCGTGAAAGCATTGCGTTTGCCCCTAGCACCGTTTTCACTGGCACATTCTTCGCGGATGTGCCAGTGGAGCTGCTACTGATCAAGTCAGGCACGACACAGCTATACGCTGTTCAATTATTGTAGTCGTACCCACACAGCGCAATTCGACACCACGCGAGTGATAAGAGCGTTTTGGTTCCGAAAGTAGCGGCTTAGAAGCGACTATAACTTTAACTTATCGCTAGTCGTGGCCGTTTTCGTGGGCGCGCTCACGTGTGTAACGCACGGTAGTTTTGCAGTGCCTTCTGTTGCAGGCATCCTCCACCCTTTCGGCATCGAGGGGTAGCCTGAGGATTCCCAGTGGGTTTACTCCAGAGGTGGGGAGTCCCACCGACCAGCGTGCGGGGGGGGGGACTTCGTGGCTCCCTGGAGGGCGGGCTGCCACCTGCGCAGCAGTCGCCACCATCGTGGGCTCCAGGGAGGCCCAGCGGACTCACAGGTTGCATGGATCTACCTGGAAGAACCACGTGGTTGGGATCTAGCAGGTAGAACCACACATCTGGTAGGTAGAACCACCCGCGTGGTTCTGCTAAGTAGAACCAATGACCCACATAATCAACCGGCACTACTTAGTAGAACCACCCGCGTGGTTCTACTAAGTCGAGCCACCCGATCTTTTACTTCGTACGCAGTTTGCACGACACCGCATTCAAAACGCACATCGCGGCTCTGCGTTCACAGTGTTGCCCAATTGTCATTGGAAATGCATTGATTTGAATGTGTGGTGCAACTAGCGATATTATTGTCCCCGTCGAGGGTTGCGACAGTCCTTCTGTGCCATGGCATACGTGTTGCATCAAATATCTTTAGTTGGTGGGAGATGAGACGTTGCTACGCAGCGCCAGGCCAAATCGCCCCGTCTGCGCAGGCGCCGAAGTCCGAGAACCGGATTGGGGCCAGATGGCCAAGACGAGTTTCGAATCAGCGTTGAGGAAGAGGAGGAGGAGGAAGAGGAGGAGGAGGAGGAGGAGGTTCGGGGGGAAAGCAAGGCATAAGATGTGAACTGGGGGGAAGAGGGTAGAGGAGGAAGGATGATGATGATGAGGAGGAGGAAGGGGAGGAGGAGGAAGAGGAGGAGGGGAAGGAGGAAGGAGGAGCTTTCTGTCGACCCCACCAGAACGAGAGGAGTGCTCGCTCGTCTCGAGGCCGCGCAACGCCATGCCGAAGGCAGAAAGGGGGTGAGGGGGCGAAAGAGGAGGAGGAGGAGGAGGAGGAGGAGGAGGAGGAGGAGGAGGAGGAGGAGAAGGAGGAGGAGGAGAGGAGGAGGAGGAGGAGGTGGGGAAGGAGGAGGAGGAGGAGGGGCGGAGGAGAGGAGGAGGAGGAGGAGGAGGAGGAGAGGGAGAGAGAGAGGGGAGGGGAGGGCGGAGGGGGATGGCGCGAGGACACGATCAGCAGGAAACAGGATGGCGAGAGGAGGAGGAGGAGGAGAAAGAGGAGGGGGAGGAGGAAGAGGGGGAAAAGGGTGATGATGATGATGAGGAGGAGGAGGAGGTGGAGGAGAAGGTGGAGGAGGAGAAGGAGGAGGAGGCGGCGGCGGAGGGTGATGAGAACAAGTGAGAAGGAGGCG
Source organism: Prorocentrum cordatum (assembly GCA_963575745.1). Taxonomy (NCBI): domain Eukaryota; class Dinophyceae; order Prorocentrales; family Prorocentraceae; genus Prorocentrum; species Prorocentrum cordatum. The sequence continues at coordinate 95,228 of CAUYUJ010017609.1, read as the reverse complement.
AGGAAGGCAGGATGAGGACGACGAGGGCCAGGAGGAACGGGCGAGAACGGAGGACGGAGGGGAGGGGGAGTAGTAAGAGGGGGAGGGGACGGAACGAGGGGAGCTGGGAGGACGGAGTGGAGGGGGAGAAGGAGGGGAGGGGAGTAGTAAGAGGCCCCGCTCAGAGGGCCAGCCGCGCGCCGCGGGGTCGGGCGTCGAGGTCGGCGGGCGCCGCCGGCGTCGGTCGAAGAGCACGTGCCGCTTGGATTGGGTCGTCCTCCTTCGGAGGCGTTCCCCGCCCATCTTCTCCTGGGGTCTTCACGGGGCCCTTCTTGGGTTGTCGAGGGGCCCGCGCTGGTTTTCGTGGAGGGCCTCTGGTGTCCTCCTTGCCCATTCCCCCCCCTCGTCCTCTTCCTCCCTCCTCCGCTTCCCTTTCAAAGCGAAGATCCTCGAGTGTCCAACTCTAGAGTGGCTTGCAACGGAGTGCAGAGTCGCAGACCGTCTTGAGACACATGGTCCTGTGGCGCTCGAGTGTTTGGAGCCTCCCTGCGATCGCAAGCAGGTTTTGCTTCACATCCTGAACCTCGGCCAAGGCTTTTGTCATCTTGTAGGAAGCCTCTCGCAGTCCTTCCCCACTCTCTCTTCCCTCCCACTCCCTCCATCCCTCCCCCCCCCTCCATCCCTCCCAGCGTCCAGCATCTGGACATTCGCCTGCGAGCAAGCTTGGAACGTGCTGGAAATCGAGCCTTGAAGAACGTTCAGTGAGTCTTGAGGATCGGAGCTGAAGACCGAGACTAGTACCTGCTCTCGCTCTTCATTTTCATCGTCCTTGCTGCTATTTCCGCTGCTCTTTTCCGAGCCCTTGTCCTTACCCATGCTCGATGTTGAGCGCGACCGGTCGCGCGGGGGTCTTCATCGAACAGATGTTAGCTACCAGCGTGACCAGTAACATATTCTAATCTCCCTCCTCTCTTCCTCTCTCTCTCCTCTCTCTCTAGTCGTCGTCATTTGCCCCTCCCCGTCGCATTAATGGACGGTCCATCCCTGTTCATCTCCGTGCGATGGATTGCAATGTATTGCAGTCGAGTGCGGTTAATGCGAAGGAGGGAGGGGTGCGAATGACGACGACGCCGAGTGGTAGGAGTGGAGTGGGGTGGACAACATTTCACCGGTCGAAACTAGCCGCCGCGGCGGGCGTGATCTCCTAGAGGAACGACCGCGCCAAAGCCCTAGGGTGCTGATGCGGCCCAATGGCGATAGGCCACACAGGCTCCTCCCCTCAGGCCCCTTCGGGCCTAGGGATGGACGTGGAGTGCCGCCCTAGAAGGGGCAGCTGGCTTGCTCAATGCTGCTTGTGGGTCTCGACGTCGACACCAACGCCAAAGCCCGACGACCATGGACGACGACGACGACGACGATTGACGACGACGGCCGAAGACGATAAAGGCGACCGACGACCAACGACGATGACGCCGACGGACGCCCGACGACGATCACGACGACGGCGACGCTACCGACGACGACGACGACGACGTCGACGATAACGACGACAACGTCGACGACGACGTCGACCACGACGACGAAGACGGCCGCCATCGATCGACGACGTTTGACGAGAACCGACGAAGACGACGACCAACGACGACCACGATGGCGGCAATGACGAACGACAACGGTGACGACGACGACCGACGGCGATGACGACGGCCGACGACGATAACGACGACGATAACGACGGCCGACGACCGACGACCCACGACGCCGACGCCTTGTGACTGTCACGGCGCTGGTGACGGAAGATGCAGCCATCTCCCCACGTGATTGCCGAGCGTGTGCCCCTCGAAGTACGGGTGGCGCGCGGAGTTTCTCACGGCGTGTCGGCGATGGCGGGCGCAGTGCCTGGTGATTTGCGTGCGGGGGTCCGGGGCGGTCGAGGTCGGGAGTGCACGGACGGGGGGGCATGCGGCGTAGCCAAGGTATATGCAGCTTTGGCTCAAGAGGAAAAGGAGGAGGAGGAGGAGGCGGACCAGTGTAAACCCAGCAGGCATCAACGATGTTGGAACAAAGCCTCCCTCCAAGTTCCCTCTTCACAGGCCCCTACAGGGGCTCATGTCCACTGAGGGAACAGCCTCGTTGGAAGACAACTGTTTGAAAATTCGGAAGCATGCCAAAACATTGTTCTCGGGATTCCAACGCCACGGATCAACCTGACTGTTGCGTCTTGACGATCCTGAATCGCGCCAGAACGCCATTCCTGGTATGTTAATGTTGTGAGTCAGCGAAACTGGTGCACCCTCAAAATCCAGATTTTTTCTTTAAAGCCATTTCTGGTACGTTGATCATGGAACTCCGCGAAAATCTTGCAAATTTTTAGAACGAATGCGCGCGACGCTAAGGCGAGAAACATAGTTTGAAAAGGAACCGCCCTCAATCGGTGAAACGCTTGCAGACGTTTACGACGAATGTTCGCGGCGGTCAGGCGAGAGCCACATTTTGAAAACCGGCCGCCCTCAATCCGTGAAGCTCTTGCAATTGGTTGCAGCGAATGCGTTCTACGCTAAGGCGAGAGCGACAGTTTGAAAACCAGCCGCCCTCAATCCGTGAAGCCCTTGCAAATCTATAACACGAATGTGCGCGGTGCTAAGGCGAGAGACGCATTTTGAAAATGCGTCGCCTTCAATCCGTGAAACGCTTGCAAACATTTGCAACGAATGTGCGCGGCGCTCAGGCGAGAGTCACATTTTGAAAA
>CAUYUJ010017609.1:30000-90000 GCA_963575745.1 Prorocentrum cordatum | reverse complement strand
CGTGGGGAAAGTGGGGAGAGTGGGACCGTGGTGGGACAATGGTGGGGAGAGTGGGGAAATTGACACACTGGTGGGGGCTTGGTGCAGTGGGGACAATGGTGGGAACAGTGGGGACAGTGGGACAGTGGTGGGGACGGTGGTGGTGGGGACAGTGGTGTGGGGACAGTGGGAATGTGGTGGAAACAGTGGGACAGTGGAGGGCACAGTGGTGGAGGGTACAGTGGTGGTGGGGATAGTGGTGAGGGCGGTGGCCAGGACGGCGGTGGGACAATGGGACAGAGGTGCAGTGGGGACAGTGGTGGGGACAGTGGTGGGAACAGTGGGACAGCTCAGTGGGACAGCGGAGGAGAGTGGGACATTGGGGACTGGGGATAGTCGGGCAGTGGTTGGGGCCGTGGAGAAAGTGGGGAGAGTGAAACCGTGGTGGGAACAGTGGTGGGGACAGTGGGGACAGTGGGGACAGTGCGACAGTGGTGGGGGCACTGGTGGGGACAGTAGGGACGGTGGTGGAACCCCTGGGGGCAGTGGTGTTGAGGACAGTGGTGCTGGGAACAGCAGTGGGGGATGTGGTGCGGACGGTGGTAGGGACCGGGAGTCGTTTGCTGGCGGTGAGGGGGGGGGGGGAGGGTTCGAACCGGTAGTGACACCCCCCCGGGGGGCATCGAACCGGTTGACCCCTCTCGGTTTTGGAGGGGGAGGGGGGGGGTTCGAACAGGTAGTGACCCCCCCCGTTTTTCAGGGGGGGGTTCGAACCGGTAGTGACCCCCCCCGGTTTTCAGGAGGGGGGTGGGGGGGTTCGAACCGGTAGTGACCTTCCTCTGGTTTTCTTTTGGGGGGGGTTCGAACCGGTAGTGACCCCCTCTGGTTTTCCGGAGGAGAGGGGGGGGGTTCGAACCGGAAGTGACCCCCCTCCGGTCTTTTGGAGGGGAGGGGGGGGGCGGGGGGGTTACGGGAGGTGGGGGGGTTTTGCCAAGGGGGGGGGGATTTTCGGAGGGAGGGGGGTGACCCCCGTGTTCCGGAGGAAGAAGGGGGATCATTTTCTACAGTGAAGCGACGGTGGATCACGCTCTCTCTCTCCCTCTCTCTCTCTCTCTCTCTCTCTCTTATACACAGACACACACACACGCACGCACGCACCCACGCCCGCACAGTTACGGCGGCAAGTGCGCAATCGCGCGTGCGCTCGTTTGTTTTTGCGCGGGCGCGTGTGTTGGGTGCCAAATAAGAGGGATATAGAGTTGTCCCAATCAGTTTTAACACTGAAGCTCGAGAGTATCACTGGTCAGTCCAAGATGTTGAAGCTGTTTTCGGGTAGCCTGTTGCTCGGGACAGTATGAGGTCCTTGGGCGCCCCAGGACACGTACAAAACGCGACTGGTGAAGACGTACAAAATCCACAAGCATCCAGGACCCGTCACATTCAGACACGCACGTGTACGTGCCCGCCAGGAGGTACTGCTTCGCTAGACTCTCGCATTAGTTGTCGCTTGTGTTGAGGGCGTGGATCAGAGCATCCCTTCATACTGCGAAATACTCCCAAGAGGCTGCCCGTCGATTGATGAACATGCCCATGCTTGCCAGAGACAGGCTTGTGAAAAGACATGACAGAGTTTTTGTTGGTAAGGCGATTGTCACAACGTCGTCGACGACGCGGGAAGCAGTTTTGCGCCCCCAGCCCCCCCCCTGAGAGAGCTAGTGGGTAGGACATTCAATGCATTTGTTCCAGTTCTCTCTTTGGCCAACTGTACCAAATGAGATTCGGGGTCGGGCACGGGCCTTCCTCACTCGGGGAGGTAGCAGACCTTGATATCTTGCATCGCGTGGAGCGCTGGGCGGTCCGACAGCTGAGCGTCTATATCGGGGGTGGACAGAACCCCCAACAGTGACACGTCGATTCGTGAATTGGCCGTTTTCGGTTCTCGAGATGGCGCCGTGGCCGTTATTTTCCAGGCTTGCGCCCGCCAGGTTTGGGCCTCAGGTCGTTTTCATTAAACCACGTTTTACTAAAGGGGGGTCTGTCCATCCCCGGCTATAGGGTATAGTGGTATGTCAGGTTCAAAGACGGCATCCTGGTGAGCATCGGGGACCCTGCGTTAGGGGGCTCTTTTTGCAGGGAGCTCATGGTCAGGGCAGGGTTACGGCTGATGATGTCGAGTGGTTGGATCTTCAGGTTTTCAGGCACGGGGGTCGCCTAGGAACCCGCCCTGGGCTCAAACCGACCACTCTAGCTCTACCCCTCCTTAGAGACAGCGCGCACCCAGCACATACGCACAGATCATGCCCGCAGCGCGCCTCACTCATATGAGAAATTGTGTTCTCACCCGGTCGTTCTTCAGCAGTGCTTTGCTGAGTACTGCCAGCGGTTCACGGACCAACGCGTCCAGAGAGAGAAGCCAGCTCAGCCATCGCAAAATTTGTGGTTGAAGCTCTGGTCACTCCTGAGCTACAAGGCGTGGTCGAGATAGCTCTCGGGGGATTCCTGCTGTCCAAACAAACCTCACAGTAGCATCCTGGAGCAGCTTACCAGCAGACCTTTCGGACAGCTTGGCAAGATTTGCCGGCCCGAGCATAGGAGGAACTATGATTAGGTAGGTGGGATGGTCATATTTGTCACGCAACTGTGACACATGAGTGTGCTTGCCTAGGACTCTGCTCACCTACAGGCCGTGTTAAGCAAAGTTGTCGAACACGATCTTTGTGAATAGAGCATGCTCTGCAGCACATGTGGCTCCAGCCCGGAGGGCTACCAACGGCGAATGTCCCCTCCCGGGGGGGGAGGAGTCTTCAGTGGGTGAATCCGCGAAGCCCAGAAAAAAGACAAAGCTCCGACAAAAGTAGGAGCGGCCAGTGTTTGGCCGTTTTGGGCCTTCGGCGGCCCTCAACGGGCCCCGGGACCTTCAAAAAACGACTCTGGATGAAAAATCGGCCTTGGGGAAGTGGTACAGGCCTTTGGGGTTCCACGCTTCCCAAACATTGAGCGCCAGATGTGTGGGGAGGGGCAGAGGGAGGAGGAACCTCAGATCTTCGCGTTGCACGTGTCTTGCGACGGGGGATTTTGCATTCTTTCGGGCCCAGGGACCATCACGGATCGATCTGGTTCGAAATTGACGCAGAAAGATGGGGTCTAGGGCTCTCGCGAGTTTGGAAGTGACTGCGGTTTTGGGTGAATCTAGAGTCTGCTAAATATCACACTTCAATGTTCACAGTTTTGGTGCGTCCAGGTGCCACAAGCAAGCTGTGGCGCGGGAAATCGAGAATGATTTTCGTCTTGCTCGCGTTGCGCCAGACCGAGCTCTAGTTATTTCAGCTGGTGCTAAAATATCAGCCAGGCGCCGCCCACTTCTGGTCCTGGGTGGGGTTTGCTTCAGACGAGTGCTCTGGGCCGCGCTGTCGACATGGTCGAAATCGCTCATCACCGAGAGCTCTTGGACCATGCCCCTTGTCTCTGCAGACCTCCATGGGGCCCCCCCGAGCTCCAGCCTTTTCTATGCCCGTTCCGAAATAGATCTTTGCATCGAGATACTTCCAGGACGCCATGGAACAAGACATGGCCGTGGTGGACGAGGACGCTTTGAACCCCCCTCTGAAACTCGACATCTGCAAGTATCTGCTCGCGGAAGGTGCCCTTGTCGCTCGCAATGCCATCTTGCACTCGGAGCTCGACTCCGAACTCGGCTGCATCATCCTTTTCCGCTCCATCGCGAGGGCGGTCTGGCGCCAAGACTTGGAGCTAGGCCGCGCGCCGCTGTCCGCCCGCGTGCTTGCGAGGGACTACCTAGACCTCTCTGATAGCTAAGTCGCTGGACGAGAACACCCCGGAGAACCCGTCGCAAACGTCGTCAGCAATTCCGTCGCCTTCAGAAGAGAGCCTCCATCTGGGCCCCGTTCGATCGACATCTGCGTTTAAAAAGTATCGGGCTGCCTAGTGGGACATGACTGAGCCTGAATCGATGTTTCAAGCCATCAACGCCTACTGGGGTGAAGTATCTGGGCCAAAGGAGCTCCAGCATCGCGAGGGTGAGGTTTGTCTGGGAAGATTTGGAATGCGCCTGGACTCCTCGGGCATCCCTCCCCCGACGCTTCAGGGCATTAGACGCCGACTTGAGGCGCTTGAGAATTGAGCGCATGGTCCCGACTGCTTACTTTACGCGGCGTGGCGGCATGGCCCCCAAGGTGCAGAGTTGCTCGATGAGTATCTGTGGTGGATCTCACGGGGCAACAGACCTCGCTGCGGGTTCAATAGTGTCTTGGAAGATTTTTATTCCGAAGGGGGAGGAGGAGGGGGGCCGCCGCGAAATCGCGAGAGAAGCGAGCGCCCTGGTGCCCCTGGGGCTCAAGAGTTCCGAGAACAAGATACTCACTCGCTAGTGTTGCGATTCACTCCTCCTCCATCCAGATGGCATCCGACAGCAACGAATCCCAAAAGGATTTCGCGATAGGCCGGCAGTTTGGCCAGAATGTCATCGAGATTGACGCTGTTGTTAGGATTGTTTCGATGTCGCCGACGGTGGAGGTGGACTTGCCGGCCAGTTTGTCATGCGACTTCGCTCAGGCCGTTCCCTCGGTGTCCCACTGCTGGCTACGTCGCACCCTGGGGAAGATGAACCCTCCTCCTGAGCTTCTCTGGTTTATCTCGGTACTGCATGATCAGACCCACTGTTTTGGGATGGTTGGCGGTTCCTCTCCGCGGTTTTTCGCGACCCTTTCGGGAATTATCCAGGGATGCCCAGCCAGTGGAACACAGTTCGCGGCATCGCTCAACCCGTCCGCTTCGTGGATCTGAGGCGCGGCCCGATGCTCGCTTGTGCCGACGAAAACAGGGGGGTTACCAATGAGTTAAAGAGTTTCTCGCTGTGCTCCTCAGGATTTCCAGGAACGCCCATCTCCTGGCCGCCTATGCATTCGAGGCTTCAAAGTGCTACGTCGCCCCCCATCGCTGGCCCTTTCCCGCCGCCCGAGCTTGCTCGGTGTTAGCGCGAGGCGATCGCGGAGATCGTGCCTGAGCGGGGTGGCTTTGTGATCGCTCCGTGCCTGGATTCTTTGGGGACGCGGACGGGTCCGAATTTGCACTCTTGATGAGGAGGAGGCGGAGGAGGAGGAGGAGGAGGAGGAGGAGAAGGAGGAGGAGGAGGATGAAGAAGTGGAGGAGGAGGAGGATGATGAGGAAGAGGAGGAGGAGGAGGAGGAGGAGGAGGAGGAGGAGGATGCAGAAGAGGAGGAGCAGGAGGAGCACACCTGGGGAAGTGGAGGGACCGAGGGCGCCTGCCAGCCAGCGCGGGCACCCCCTGGAGCGTCGCCGTCTCCCTGCGTACCTCCCGCTGCGTTGCGGCCCCGACCTGCGCGGCCCAGTTCATCCTCCCCCCTTGGCTCGCTCTGTGGGCGAGACGCAGCGATGCTCGAGCGAATTCTTCATTATCCCCACTGCGCGTTCTCCAGAGCTGGGTGGTTCACGTTGAAACAATTTGGAGTCCCGACGATCCGTGGTGTGCATCTCACCGCTCACGCCGCGGACGCCAGAGCCGCCCTCTCCGTGTTTGACGGCGCGTGACAGCCGCGTGTTGCTCGCCTTCGAGACAGGGCTTTGCTGGCCCTCCCGCTGTCCTACGCCTGCCTCGGGGATCTCTCTCCCGAGTGGCGGGGTGGACCTGCTATTTGCCAGGTCCTGGGGGCGGCTGCGAAAGTGCCCCAGGGGACTTCGAATGCCGCTCTCTTCGCATCTGGGTTCCAGCGGATTCGCCCACTGATGAGTGATCAACATATGATGTCCTGCAAGGGCCGCCGCGCGTGTAGGAACAGGATTCAGAGGACGTTGCCTTTTGCGCTGTCGGTGGCCTCGTTTCCCGCGGATGCCCTGCAGCGCCTTTTTGGGCGTCGTCTTCGGACCTGGTTTCCTGGAGAGGAGGTTCGGATTTTCCGGATTCGCTGGCCACTGGTCGCATCCGTGATGGGTAGGTTCAAGGTCTCCCACGCGTTGGCAATGATCCGTGCACTGAGTAGGGCTCGGCTGACCCAGAGGAGGCTTCAGCAGGCCGACTCGACCTGCTCCCTGGGTGCCAGGCGGCCGACTCCCTCCCGACACTACGGTGGAGGCGTTTGTTGAGGAATAGTCCCAGGAGGCGCCAGACCCTGGAGGATTCCTTATCCACTGAGGGCGGCGGTGGTATCCATGGCCGATCCACGATTGGAGCTCCACTGGGCTCCAGACCCGGGATTCCTTACCGAAGGGTTCCTTATCCAATGCCCCCACCGTTCCGTAGCCATTTTGGCTCAAGCCTGTGTTCCGCCCGCTTCAGCGCGCGCGGGACCGCTTGGGATGGCACTGGCGGAGTCGCCCCATTGCGGCGATTCCAGCATAGAAGCATGCGGCCGGCGATCGAGAGCGACGCGGACGGCAGCACGGAGGAGGGCCTTGGTGGCAGCCGACGCGGGGCTTGCAGCAGCTCGTGATCAAGTTCGAGCACTCAAGGAGCAGCTGCGGCACAAGACGTCGGAGTTCAACCAGCTGCTGCGGCACCTGGGCTACGGGGATCACCCTGACCCTCATGCAGACGAACTGCGCCAGCGGTGGATGGGCATCGAACCGGTTCTTCGAGCCCAGATCGAGGCCCGCGATGGCGTGGCGGCCGCCCCGCTCACCGACGTGGACATCCTGCGGCGGAATGTTTCTGAACATTCGGCGGTCGCGCCACGGGCGGCGGCCAGCGGCAGGGAGCTCAGGCGCTTCCAGAAGTCCGCGAGGCTGGCGCCGCCGCGGGCGCTGCGGCAGGAGGCGCGCGGCGTGCAGCTCCGCAGGGAAAACCCAGCTTTCATTCCAAGTGCGGGAAGCTGGGAGCCGTTGCACGGCAAGGGCGAGGCGGCGGCTGGCCTGCGCTGCACATGCGGCGCGGTGGTCTACAGCCAGTGGGAGCCCTTCGATACGAAGACGCTCGGCAAGGACGGCCAGCACGCGCAGCTTCTCGGCAGCGAGCAGAGCATCGGCAGTTGCGAGATGCAGGAGACGCTCGACGGCCTCGCGGAGGACCAGGGCAGCCAAGGGGACGGCGGTGCCGATCCCGAGATAGGGCAGCAGTGCATCGCGCGCGATGACGAGGAGCTGCTGCAGGAGGACTGCCTGGCAGAGAAGCTGGACTGGACGGCCTCGGCCCACAGGCTTCTGCTGGTTTCTGCAGAGGCCACGGGCCAGCAGCCGTTCGCACGGCGGCGTGCGCGCCTGGATCGAGAGCGCCGCGACCGTGACGTCGCCCAGCTCTGGGCCTCGTTCATGGAGGTGATCGGGCGGTGAGCGGGCGCCGCGGGACCCCGCGCCGGTCCCGCGGCATTGAACGCGTGCATGAAACCGCCGTGCTCGCGCGGCGCCTACACAGATAAAAAAAAATGTCCCCACCGTACTAAAGGTGCCCGCGGCTCCGCTCTCTGGTCGTGGAAGGGGTGGGCGCGGGAGCGGTTGGCGAGGGGTGGGATGGGATCGACCCGTTGGGCCCGGAGGCTCCGTCGGCCGAGCGTCTCCAAGGTCCCATCTGTTTCTATCTGGTGCATGCCAAAATCCGAGCCGCGTGTGCTCAACGCATGCGGCCCCTCTCCCAGACGGGAGCATCTGCCCTTGCGCCTGTAATCAGCGCCCAATTGCTGCGCCAGGCGGGGGCGGCGGCTGCGGCGGAGACACGTGGTCCGCGGCCCGCGCGCGAGGGATGAAGCTTGCTCTCCAGCGGCTACGCGCGCGGTAGGCGGGTTGTTCTCGAAATGCGACTCTCGCGCCAGCGCCGTTGTTGTATTGCATGCCATGGGTGTGCTGATGCAGTTGATGCGCGTTTCAAGCTATTGTTCCCGCCTCTGCGTCGCGAGTTCGCTTGTGCAGCGCGCTCGCAATGGGGGGGCGGGCGAAGCCCGGCTCATTTTCCACATGTGGTTCCGCTTCGCCGCCGCGCTCGCTCGTTTGAGACGCTTCCAAAACATGCGCGCATATAGAAGACGGGCGTTCCAATCTGCCGTCGCCGCCCGTTCTCCGCGCATGTCCACTTTGGACGTTCAAGCGGTCGGGCTCATGGAGTGCACCTTCTGCATCGTGAAGTCAGCATTCGTCCCTGGAGGTTCCCCACAGCTGCACGGAAGGAGGGCGGCTTCGTGCTCACAGTGCGGTCTTTGCCTCAGCATCGTGCGGGGCAGATCCCACCTGGACAGGTGCGGGCAAATCTGAACATGGACGTGGACGCACAGTTCAACGCGCATCAGGATCCCACCATGCAGATCCACGGGGCCCGCAACTTCCGTGCGCGTTCGCATTTGGTAAAGCGGCAGTATTGCGATGTCTTATCAGGAGGGGCTTGCCACGAGGAGATGCACGGTGGTATCGGTGGCGCGTGCTGGGTTTACTCTGGTCCTTTTGTTATTCCTCCACCTCCTCTTCTCTCCCTTCCTCCAATTCTGAATTCGCAAAGAGACGACGCAACGCAAGCGAAGCGAACAGCCAGTGTTGGCCTGGGACAGTGGCTCACGACATCCGCTGGTGCACGTGCAGCCGCAATCTGGGTTCGGCAATGAGAAACACAGGTGGCTGGAATTCTGGCACCCAGCTGCAAGCACACACGTCGACAGAGGAACTCGGCCAGCCAGGATTTCAGGCAATGGGCCAACCAGGAGTTCAGGCTGCGCGATATCAGCGACGAGCAGCTTGGGACATGCGGCCGTTGCGAACAATTCGAAAAGAGGGGACAGGGGAGGAAGAGGAAGAGGAGGAGGCGGAGGAGGAGGAGGACGACTACGAGAATGAGGAGGAGGAAAAGGAGGAAAAACAACACCAAGAGGACCGAGGCGTGCGACGAGCAAGATCATGACGATGAGGGTGAAAATGTGTGCGCGGGGGGGAAAACGGGCGATGGGGGGGGAGACGAACCGAACGTGTGAGGTCGGAAGAGGAGGAAGAGGAGGAGGAGGAGGAGGAGGAGGAGGAGGAGGAGGAGGAGGAGGAGGAGGAGGAGGAGGGAGGAGGGAGGAGGGAGGAGGAGAGGAGGAGGAGGAGGAGGAGGAGGAGGAGGAGGAGGAGGGGAGGGAGGAGGAGGAGGAGGAGGAGGAGGAGGAGGAGGAGGAGGAGGAGGAGGAGGAGGAGGAATAGGAGGAGGAGAAGAAGGAAGAGGCGCGCACGCTCTTGAGCGCCGCCAAAAGCGGTGACCGTGCCCAGCCCAGTCGCCCAACACAGGGATCTGATGGCTCACACCCCTGGGCTTGTACCGGGTACCTGCTTCCAACACCGCTCTCCAAGAACACCGGCGCGCCCGCGCACCAGCCAACTACCGCTACCATGTCCTTCAACATAACTTTTGCGACCGACTACGACCAGCGCGGCCCATACGACCACGGCACTTCCGCGCCCTTCGTAACCACCACATGTTCGGCGACACCACCACGACAGCCACCACAGCTACCACAGCGCCAGTGGCATCCACCACCATTCCGACTAATACGACTACCACCATTACCACCGACTTCCACGACCACCAAAACGACCACAACGACCGCCCCCCGCCCAACGCCCCACTTTCGTTTTCCCCTTCCTCTCCTACCCCTGCCGCCCCTGCCGGGCCGCTCCTGCTTGCATTTGTTTTTGCGTAATTTGGTTACGAATTGAATTTTACACAGTCGGAATAACACGGGGCCGTTCATCCAAGATGCTGTGTCCAGGAGGTTGCGCTCTTCGTGTTTGGGGACCCACGGCCATAACCCTAACGCCTGGGGGTCCCCATTGGTGACGGGGTTGGTGACCCATTCGGGTGACCCCGGGCCCTTTGCGAGGAGGAGGAGGAGGAGGAGGAGGAGGAGGAGGAGGAAAAAGAGGACGAGGCGGAGGAGAAGGAGGAGCAGGAGGAGGAGGACGACGACGACGACGAGGAGGAGGAGGAGGAGGAGAACGACGAGGACCAGTGTAAACCCAAGAGTCATCAAGGATTTGGAATATACCCTCCCTCCAAGCTCTGTCTTCATAGGCCCCATACAAGGGTTCATCTTCATTGAGGGAATTGCCTCGTTGGGGGACAGCCGTTTGAAGACATTGAAGCGTGCCAACACACCGTTGTCGGGATTCCAACGCCACGAATCAACATGACTGTTGCGTCTTGACGATCCTGAATCGTGCCAGAAGTCCGTTCTTGGGACTTCAACACCGCGAATCAACTTAATTGTTGCTTCTTCACAATCCTGAGTCCTTCCGCAACGCCATTCTTGGTACGTTGACCATGGACATCCGTGAAACCATTGCAACTGCTTAAGGCGAGAACCACAGTTTGAAAAGAAGCCGCCCTCAATACGTGAAGTTGTTGAACATGTTTGAAACGAATGTGAGCGGCGCTAAGGCGAGAGTTACATTTTGAAAACGACACGCCCGCAATCCGTGAAGTTCTTGCATGTTTGTTAGTTGAATGGGCGCGGCGCTAAGGCGAGAACCACATGTTGAAAACGACCCGCCTTCAATCCGTTTGGCTTTTGCAGATGTTTGAACGGGTGCGCGCGGCGATAAGGCGAGAGCCACATTTTGAAATCACCCGCCCTCAATCCGCGAATCGATGGCGAAATTAAAAGTTCTGAGGTCATTCATGATCGAGAAATCTCAGGCGAAACGCCTTGCCCGCCCTTTCGACCGGCATCGGGGTGCGACGGGGAGGAGTTCGTTGATGTGGAAAAGGAGTGGAGGAAGAGGAGGAAGAGGAGAAGGCGGAGGAGAAGGAGGAGGAGTAGGAAGAGGAGGGAGAGGAGGAAGAGAAGGGGGACGAGGAGGAGGAGGAGGAGGACTAGGAGGAGGAAGCGGAGGAGGAGGAGGAAAAGGAGGAGGCGGAGGAGAAGGAGGACGAGGAGGACGAAGAACTGGAGGAGGAGGATAATAAGACTAAAAAGAACAATGTTAATAATAACAGCACGAACAGTGGTAATATCATTAAAGACGAATAAAAGGAGTAACCATATTATTATTAGTATTACCAATACTCATGATACTCATAATAGCAATAATACTGATAATAAGAAGTAACCCTAGTAATGTTAATAATGTTGGTAATAAGAATGTGATTAATAATTCTGACACAATAATCATAAACATAATCATAAGCACATCCATACCTATACTACTAGTAATAATAAACGCATGTGAAACTGAGAATAATAATACGAATCATATCCACAAGAACAGGAAGGAGCAGGAGGAGGATACACAACAGCAGGACATGGAGGAGGGGGGGAAGAGGAGGCCGACCAGCAGGAAAATGACGAGGATCATGAATGTGGAACGGGGGGAACGATCAGTGCGATGGGGGCAAGGGGAGGGCATGCCGAACGTGTGGGGACGGTGTGTCAGGAGGAGGAGGTGGAGGAGGAGGACGACGACGAGGACGATGACGAGGATGATGATGATGGGGAGGAGGAGGAGGTGGAGAGGAGGAGGAGGAGGAGGAGAGGAGGAGGAGGAGGAGGAGGAGTATTTAGGAGGAGGATGAATTTGGAGGAGGAGGAGGAGGTGGAGAGGGAGGAGGAGGGGGAGGGGAGGGGGAGTGGAGGAGAAAGGGAAGGCGAAAGGGGACGAGGAACAACAACAGGAGGATGAGGAGGAGGAGGAGGAGGAGGAGGGGGAGGAGGAAGAGGAGAAGGTGGAGGAGGAGAAGAAAGAGGAGAAGTAAGAGGAGGAGGAGGAGAAGGAGGAGGAGGAGAAAGAAAAGGAGGAGGCGGAGGAGGAGGTCGAGGAGGAGGAGGAGGAGGCTGAGGAGGAAGAGGATGATGATGAGGAGGATAATGAATTTGGAGGAGGAGGTGGAGAAGGATTAGGAGAGGGAGGAAAGGGGGAGTGGAGGAAGAAGGGAACGGGATGAGGAACAACAACAACAACAACAACAACAACAACAACAACAACAACAACAACAACAACGACAACGACAACGACAACGACAACAACAACAACAATTACTAGCACGTGGGGACACTCCGTTCTCACCAGTGCCAGGTTTTCATAGGAGGCGGGCAATACCCCCACTTTGTGGGGGGGCCGGTTCAAGCTCTACCAAATTTCCAAACGACTCTTCGCCACCACCCACACCCAGCTTCCCGCCCTATGACGTTCGGACACTTCACTTCGTGGCATGCGGACGACCGTGGCTACTATTCAGGGCCCCGCGGCCGACGACGACGGCGTGCGCGCGCGAAGAAAAAACGAATGTGTCCCGCATGGTATTATTTGACAGGGATGATGGCCCTGGCAGGTGCGCAACCGTTGTTGCAGAAGTTCGAAAAAGTTGCTCGCAAAAGCCCGTTTGACAGAAATGTTAAAAAGTGTTGGGTTTCCTACGAATCCGCAAGAGCGCGCGGGATGAAATTTTGACATTTTTTTTTTTGAAAAACCATTGGTTTTTTGATGTTTTTATGTTAAAATCGCTACGAAAACTAAGGTTTTGGAAGGATTTCGTCTTGCGCGCGCGAATGTCCACTTTACCTTATTTTTTGCAAGGGATTCTTGAAGTTTGGTTATGTTAGAACAAGAAATGTCCACTTTGCCTTATTTTTTGCAAGGGAAAACCGATCGTAACAACACAACCGGATCTGGTATACCCCGTTTTGCCTGAGACTTCCTCACGAAAATGATGAAAATGTGGCTGCGGCCTAGGCGCGGCGGGGGGGGCGCGCACCAGGGGTCCCAACAATAATTATTCTTTAGAATTAATAATGTTCAACAACAACAACAACAACAACAACAACAACAACAACCAACAACAACAACAACAACAACAACATCAACATCAACAACAACAACAACAACAACAGGAGGAGGAGGAGGGGGAGGAGGAAGAGGAGGAGGTGGAGGAGGAGAGGAGGTGGAGGAGGAGGAGAAGGAGGGGGAGAAAGAAAAGGAGGTGGAGGAGAAGGACGAAGGAGGAGGAGGAGGAGGAACAGAAGGAGGAGGAGGAGGAGGAGGAGGAGGAGGAGCAGCAGCAGGAGGAGGAGGAGGAGGAGGAGGAGGAGGAGCACCACCAGCGACATGAGGCGGAAAGCAAGGAGGATGGCGAGGACAGGGAAAGGGGCCTCCAAGACATCCCAGCCCAAACTCACACGCTCCCTCCACTGAACACCTACTCTCTCCCCTTGGCCCTTGCAATCTGGCATGGCCCTATGGTCAGGAATGGGAGAGAAATGGAGGAGAAGGGGAAGAGGAGCATTGGGCAGAGGGGGGCGGAGGGGGGAAGGGGGAGGAAGAGGAAGAGGGGGAGAAAGAGGAAGAGGAGAAGGGGGATCACTGACCAAACTGCCAGGACTGCGAACGGGCCGCCTTTGCAAAGTCGCTGGATGGGAGGAGGGATGCTCAAGGGGGGACACCCGTCACCTGGGGAAGCCCCAACTCGCAGCCTGTTATTGCGTGTTGCTAACGAGGGTGGGCCTTGGCTAACCACCCAAAAGAATGTCGAAGCAGGAGTGGCGCTCTTCATAATGCATTACCCAGCGCCTGCGGCGGTACACTGCGGAGGGGGTGGGACAGGAGAGGGGTGAGGCCAGCGGAGCAGGGGAGGTGAAGTGGGCGAAGGGCAGGAGTGGGCGCACCTGGAGGGGGGCCACGAGGATGGGGGTAGGCCCCCGCCGTTGAGGAGGGCAGCACGCGGGTGCTCGGACCTGGACACCAGCAGAGAAGGGCAGCGCGCCTCGTGCACCTCCTCCCCTCCTCCTTCCTATCCTCCACGCCCCCTCAACCTCAGCCTCGCCCTCCCCCTCCAGCCCCCGGCCTGGCAGGGAGGTCCGGACTCGCCTCGCCGCCCGCAGCGTGCGGTTGCCAGCTGGTTCTCGCCGCCCCCCAGCTGCGGGGGAAAGGGAGAGGGGCGAGGACGAGCCAAGGATCCTTGACCAAGCTGCCAGGTCTGCGATCGGGCCGAAGAGGGATTGCCAAGGGGGAACACCCCTCGCCTTGGGAAGCCCCAGCTCGCACTCAGTTGCTATTGGCTGCTAGCGAGGGCGACCCCTGGCTAGCAACCGACACAATGGCAGAGCAGAGATGGCGCCCTGCACCAGGCAGTGCCCAATGAGAGCGGGGAAGGACAGAGCGGCAATGCGACAACCACAAACCCCGCTCCCTCTTTTTCTATGAGGCCGTGGTTGAACCGGTGCAGGAGGTGGGGGAGGCGGAGGTGGCCACGCGCCTGCGGCGGCAGTCTCTGCCTTGGGCCTAGCGCCAGTTTGCGGATACCCAGCGCGTGACAAAACCACAAAGGTATGTCCCCCCCGGCCCTACGGAAATCCCGCGCTTCATCCCGAGGACACGGCACGGCAGCTTGCGGGGCATGCTCAAGGCCCAGCATGATCCTGCGGCGTACCCAGCCCGCGCCAACTGTGGTCGGGGGACAACAGGTGAAGAAAAATCCCCCCTCCCATCTTGTAGACGCTCTCGACCCCCGCCCCTCGCCCCTCGCCTGCCCCCTGGTCAGGCGGGCGGTCCCAGAACAAATTGTGAACATTTGCTCCTTGGAGGGCGTCTTGTTCACGAGTTGTCGGGGGCGCCCCGTCTGGCCAGAGGGCGGCTCGAGCCGACGCCGAAGGCGGCCCACTGACTCCACGGCGGTCTTCCAGGGAGCCACGCTGGGCGGCCTTGCCGCGCCAATGCCGGGGGGGTGATCGAGGCGCGGAGGGCGGGGTGAACGGCGCTTCGCGCTGTAGGTTCGACCCTCCTCTGGGGGGCACGGGGTGAGAGAAGGGCAGAAAGATCAAGCGATCGCAAACGTGGATCAAGGGGGTCCCGTTTCCACAGGAAATCGCGGATTTCCGCCGCCGAACGGGGCGGCACCGGCCGCACTTGGGGAGGGCACCTCCCCCGATCCATGGATTTGGCGGCCGCGCGCCAAATTCACGGATCGCTAATCCATGCTTGCGCGCGCGAGGGAGGGAGGGGAAGGAAAACATGGCAGAGACAGGCGGGACTGCGCACCCGTAGAGAGGGGCAGCGGAAGAGGCAGTGGATCGGGCCTGCTGGGGGTTGGGCGGAGGGGCGGCTGCGTTCCTGAGCCCACAGGCGGCCTGGCGCCCTGGCAAGTGGACGCCTGCCCCCCCGCTCCCCCCTCTTTGCTGGGGTGAGTTTTTCCTGCGCTGTGGGTACGACCCCCCCTGTGGTGGGGAAGCACAGAACTAAAAGCTCGGCCGGAGGAAGCACGGCGAGGCAGGAGAGGATACCGTTCATCGTCTGCCTCGTGGAGAGGGGGGCGGAAGAGGCTGTGTATCGGGCCTGCTGGGGGTTGTGCGGAGGGGCGGCGGCCCTCCTGAGCCCAGAGGCGGCCTCGCGCCTTGGCAATTGGGCGTCTGTCCGCCCGTTCCCCCCTTATGATGGGGTGGGCATTCTGGTTTGTGCTGTAGGTGCGACCTCTTTCTGGTGGGACGGCATAGAATTTAAAAGTTCAGCAGGAGAGGGAGAGGCGAGGCAGGAGAGGATACCACCCATCTGCTCAGTGGGTCTCAGCCCTAGCTTGACTTGCGCTTGGTCGGGGAGACTACTCAACACCCGCTGATACACCCCGCCCTGGCCTAACAGGTGCGACGCTGCGGATGCCAAGAATTCTGCAGCAAAGGTTGAGCCGGTCAAGCCGAAACAACGGACCAAGGGCTGCTTGGGTATGCTACGCATAGATTTAGCCCGCCGTCCTGACATAGTTCCCGAGATCGTGCCTGGTAACTTGCGGCCTGGGATGTCAGAACTCAATGTGTGTGTGTTGAATCGGTCTAGCCGGAACAACAGACCGCAGGCTAGTGGGTAGGGCACGCAACGCGTAGCCTTAGCCCACAGCATGGCCGAGTCCCAGTAGGGCCCTGGCAGGTGAAGCTCGCTGAGCTCATAGCCTAACAGGACGGCGTTGCGGATGCCAGGGATTCCGTCGCGAGTATTGAGCCGGTCAGTTCGAAACAACGGGCCGTGGGCTAATTGGGCATGCTGTGCATAGCCTTAGCCCACAGTCCTAGCAGAATTCCCGAGATTCTGCCCTGATGATGAGGATGAAGATGATGATGCTGCTGACGTGCGCCAGCTGGTGGCAGGGCAGCGACCTACACCGCAGTGTTTTTCCTTTTTCGGGGCTCGCGCTGGGAGCACCGCGTGCCCGTGGAGAGGGGGGCGGAAGAGGCTGTGTATCGGGCCTGCTGGGGGTTGTGCGGAGGGGCGGCGGCCCTCCTGAGCCCAGAGGCGGCCTCGCGCCTTGGCAATTGGGCGTCTGTCCGCCCGTTCCCCCCTTATGATGGGGTGGGCATTCTGGTTTGTGCTGTAGGTGCGACCTCTTTCTGGTGGGACGGCATAGAATTTAAAAGTTCAGCAGGAGAGGAAGAGAGGCGAGGCAGGATAGGATATGTGCGGCGGAGCGGGTGGGCGGGGTTGCAGGGGACGGGGTGGAAGCTACGTCGGAAAAGGGACAGCACGTGGGAAGAGACTAGGGTGGAACTTGCCGCACTATCCGTGCACATAGTGAAGAATACTTGCTTCGGGCCTGGGTGAGCCCAGCAACCTACTGGCCTGTGTCGCTCCGGTGGCGAATCCCCAGTGAGCTCAGGGGAGGTGCTCATCGGAGATTCCCAGTCTCCTTACAGGCCACCCAGTGCGTCCTCCCCGAATACTCGACTCTGGGGTTGTGCACACCTTCGGCACCGGCAGGAGGAGGAGGGGGAGGGGTAGGGGGGAGGAGGAGCAGGAGGAGGAGGAGGAGGAGGAGGAAGAGGAGGAGGAGGAGGAGGGATAATAATAATAATAATAATACTAATAATAATAGTAATAATAATAATAAAAATATTAATAATAATACTACTAATAAGACGAAGGAGAATAATAAACATAATACTAATAGTAATAATATTACTAATAAGAAAAATGATAAGAGGAGGAGAAGAAGAAGAAAGGGCATGATGCAGTAGGAAAAGACAGGGCCCGATTCTGTCATCATGACGCGTCCGGGAGCGACGAGGGTTTCCAGCGTCTCCATGTGGCTACGGGCGGTGGCACCGGGCAGACAGCCACAGTGTTTGACATGCGAAGCCGACCCTGACATCGACATTCAGGCTGAATATCAGCGGCCGTGTCATGAGGTTCGCCTGCGCGTTGGCCGCTCCCCGGGCGCCCGGGCTTCTTACCGCAAGAAAGCCCACTGTCCGAGCCTTCGTACGTTCGGTCGTGCCTTCAGAGCAGCGAGCTGTTCCTCCACTGCTCTTCTCCCGCCCTTCCCACCTCCACTTCCGTTTTTGTTGTCTTCACCCCGTGCGGGGTTTGGTCTTGGACTTGAAGGATATGGAATTCGCTGCTGATCCGAAGCACGGAGGAAATAGGTGGGCGTGCAGAGAAGGAGAAACAGCAAGAGCGTGTTTCTTTACTGCTTGGGGCATATTGGGCATTAAAGCCCCCGGCCCCCCCTCCCCCCCTTTAACGCAACGCCCCTCCCCCCCAGCGCGTTCTGGGCATTGCCGCCACGCGCGCGGCGGGGAGGGAGGCGTTGCATTAGACCCCCCGTGGCCCTCCCCCATTGTCGCCGGAAATAAAGAACGCGCTCGTGGAGGCGGACAATGGCGGGCGGGACGCGAGGGGCAAGGGCAGACGAGAGACTAGGGGACAAAAGGGAAGAAGTGGTCACGACTTGTTTGGGGAGGGCGCGACGGGTGTTCGGGGCTTGTTTCCTGGAGGTCGCGCCAACGAGAATTATGCCCCTAGTCGTAGAGGTTTTTTTTTCGATCTACATGTATATGTGCGTCTTTTTGTGTCTCTCTCTATCCCTCTCTATTTGTTTTGTTCTCTCTCTCTCTCTCTCTTTCTCTCTCTCTCTCTCTCTCTTTCTCTCTCTCTCTCTCTCTCTCTCTCTCTCTCTCCATGTCCCTATGTATTCCTATTTATATATTTTTACACGGCTGGGGACCCCGGAAAAGCGGCACACGGTGCCCCCCCCCCAACGAATTTCGCCCTCCCCGAGCCTTTGGGGCGCTCCTGCAGAGTGCTTCGCGTCTGTCCTGCGAGTGCGACGCGAAAATAAAAGCCCCCACGACGGCCAAAGAGGGCTCCGAGACACCCAAAGATCGGCCCAAGACGCCCAATCTGGGCCCAAGACTGCCCAAAACGCGTCCAAGACGCCCCCAGAGACCCCCAAGAGGCCTCCCAAGAGAGCCCCGAGAGGCTACAATTGTTGATTTTCCGGTGTGTTTTTCTATGTTTTTGGCCTTCTCGCTTTTCCCGCTTCCCGACACTCCACAATGGCCCAAGAGGCTCCCTAGATCGCCCCAGTACTGCCCAAGAGGCCCCCAAGAAGGCTCCAACACGGTCCAGGAGGGCTCCGAGACCGCCCAAGAGGCGCCCAAGACGGCCGAAGAGAGCACCAAGACGGCCCCAAGAGAGACCCAAGAGGGCGCACAAAAATTCAAAAACTAAATTTTCCGCCGCGAGAGGGCCCCAAGAGGACCCGAAAAGAACCCCATGAGGCCCCAAGACGCTTCCGAGAGGCCCCAAGGAGCCCCCAAGAGGCCCCCAAGAGGCCCCAAAAAGATCCCAAGAACCCCAAAACACTTCCAAGAGGCTTCAAAACTGCCTCCCAGAGGGCCCCGAGAGGCGCACCACGAGATCCCAACACAGCGGTCTCCCCCTCTCATTATCCCTTCTCTTTGTCGTCGCCTTCTTCGTCGTCGTCGTTGTCGTATCAAATGGCTAGGACGAGGACGAGGAGGAGGGGGACATGGAGGAGGGAACGAAGACGAGGGGAGGGGGATACGCGGGATTGAGCACCTGGACGCGGTGCCCTTGCCTACCTTGCCGGAAAGGGCCGGCCGAATCCGAGGAACCCCTGGGGAATTTCAAAACCTGCGCCGCCTCTTGCACTACCTTCGGGCCCCCTTGGCGGCTTGGGAAAAACCGTTCCTAATTCGGGGGGGTTCTCGCACCCTTTGCCGCTTGACTCGCAGAGAGGCCGAGCGGCACCGCGCCGCGCCGCCAGGGATGGGGAGAATGGACAAAAAAAGAAGCGGAGAGGGGGGTGAGGAAGAGGGGGAGGAACAGGAGGAGGAGGAGGGGGAGGAGGAGGAGGAAAGGAAAGGAAAGGAAAAGGGGAAGGAGGAAGAGGAGATAACGGAAAGTAGTCTAATCCGCTTCGCCAGAGACATGCTCGCAACTCCGACCTCAGAAGCACCTTGCTTCGCATCGGTCCAGCCGTTTTCGCTTGAGGCATCATCGCAGCTCTGGGGCCCGAGACGCTCTCAGTTGAGGTATTCCGGGCGCTGTCGCCTGAGACACTCGCAAGTCTCACTTCGGAGGTGCCTTGCGCCATGGTGGTTCGGCCACTTCCGCGTGCGACTTCTCGCAACTCTAAGTTCAAGGATGCCCTGAGCAGAGGTGTTCAGACCACTCCTCGCTTGAAACGTCCTCGCACGGCTGACTTCAGATATGCCCTCCCCTGAGCGGAGGTGTTCGAGCCATTTTCACCTGGGACGTCCTCGCAACGCTGACTTCGGCGACGCACTGTCCCATGGTAGTCTGACCACGTCTGCCTGAGACCCTCGCGCCTTTTAGTGGCGCGATGATATGAGCAACTGGTCAGGCCACTACCGCCTGATATACGCATGTGCATGCGCGCACATAGATGTACATATACATACAAACGTGTATATATATATATATATGTACATATGTACTATGCATTCATAGACGCATGTGTGTGCGCATGTACGCACGCTCGCACTCCGCTAGCGTGCAAATTCAAAAGGGCCAAGGTGCATGGCGCGCAGCGCCAATGCAGTCTTGTATGTATGTATGTATGTATGTATGTATGTGTATATATATATATCCGTATATATATCCGTATATACCGATATGTGTATCATATGTTGTTATATCTCTCTATGTCTTTCTTTCTCTCTCTCTCTCTCTCTCTCTCTCTCTTTCTTGGTTTTAGACAGAGAGAGAGAGAAATACTCTCTCGTTGTCTTCAGACAGAGAGAAAGAGAGAGAAAGCGAGAGGACGAGAAAGGGATAGAGGGAGAGATCGACAAGCAAGCTGGGGTCCCGTCGACAGCTGGCTCTTGCGGTTGCGGAGGCCGCCATCGCACGCTTGGCGGTGTTGCATACCTTGGGGAGCAAGGGATGTTGAAACAACCACCCCCCCGGCGCAGAACGACTGAGGCAGGAGGCGGGATGTTGAGCTGGCGATGCGCCACGTCTCTCGGCGCCCCGCGTGCGAAGAAAACCCAGGCCCTCAGGTCGGCAAGGCCCCAGTTGGCAGGCAGGAGGCGAGGGCTTGACCGCTCAGCGGCTTGCGAACGACGGGCCGTCCCCCGCCACCGCAGCCAGGCACCGATGACGCGTGGCCGCGCGGGGAGTCGGCTTGGCTAGGAGTGGGCCTATGGCCCAGATGAGGACCCTATACAGGCGCGCGTGGCACTGAGAAAGGTCATGCGACACCTGGAAGGGTAGCGCCCCGTCATGCGTAGGCGCCCCGAGTGCTGAGAGTGCGGCCTGGGGGTTCGGGCGATTGCACTGGGCCCGGGCCGAGAGCGCGTCCAGTTCTGAGGTCGACGGAGCGCAAAGAGCGACCACTCGCCGGAGTGATCTTCGGCGTGGGCCCAAAAGGGTCCACCGATCGCTAAAGGCGAGGCGGGAGCAACAGCTTCTGCGCAGCCGGGCTTGGCCACCCCGTTCCCCCCTTGAGCCGCGCACCAACAGTTATTCTTGCCTGGGGCCACGATGTCCCAGGCCATATGTTGTCTTACCATGTATTTGATCGCCGATGTTAAAAACGGTGTGCAACCATTGGAACTGTTCTGGCCGCTACTCTATCCCGACAAGATGTTGCAACTGTTGTGGTTTTGCTGCTGCTGACTATCTTCAATGTCCTGCTCTTCTTCCTGCAGTGCGGGCCCTCCTCCCCCTGCTTCCTGCTTCTTGGGGCTCTGGGATCCTGTCCAGTGCTATGCGTTGGGAGTGTGGCCTGATATGCCTACTGCTCAACTAGCCAGCATTGACGATGGCATTGATCTTATGCGTTGTGCATTCAACTCTCGTAGGTATAGCAAGCTTCCTGTCCGCGGCATTCTGAAGGCTCATGCGCGTGCGATGGCCCGCCGTAGTGCCCGAGTGCGGCAAGTGTTGCAGGGAGTGTGGGACCTGGGTCCACTCTCTCCTCTCCTCCCCTCTACTGAGCGCAACTCCTCCTCCTCCTCCTCCTCCTCCTCCTCCTCCTCCTCCTCCTCCTCCTCCTCCTCCTCCTCCTCATCCTCGTCCTCGTCCTCCTCCTCCTCCTCTTCGGTTTCCCGCGTTCTTACCACCTTACCTCCTCCTCCTCCTGTTTCCTCCTCCCCTCCTCTTCCCCTTGCTCCTCCTGCTCCTCCTCCTCCTCCTCCTCCTCCTTCTCCTCCGCCTCCTCCTTCTCCTCCTCCTCCTCCTCACCTCTCATGCCTCCTCATCCCCTTGCTCCTCGTCCTCTGGTGCTGGCTGACGAAGCCGGAGCAAGCCGTCGGTCGGATGACTCATGACAGGAGGGGGGGCTCCCGCTCCGAGACCTCCTCGCGCTTCCCCAAACAGAGGAAGCTCCCGCTCGAGACTTCCTCGCGCTTCACCAACAGAGGACCCAAAGCGGTGACCTCACACATTGTTCATTTCTAATTCTTCGAGAGTTTTTTGATCTTCTCTGGGGGCCAAGATCCTTTCATTTCTAATTGTTTTATCCTGGGCTTCTTCCTGGCCGCTAGGGGGCCAGGAACAGTTAGAAATGATCACGATTAGGAATGAGCACGATTAGAAATGAACGACGCGTACACGTCTTCCGATGACCCGATCCGCTTGGGTTCAGAACATGGGACATGGGGGTGGGAGCCCCATAGGGAGGCGGCACCTGCTCGAGGTCTCCTCGCCGTTCGCTCCCAGACGAGGCTCCCGCTCGACGCTTCCTCAGGATGCATGTCGCTCACAGACCCTCCTCCTCCTCCTCCTGCTCCTCCTCCTCCTCCTCCTCCTCAGGCTCCCGCTCGAGACATCCTCAGGAGTCAGGTCAGGAGCCCCAAAGTGACGATAGCTACAGGTATTCCGATGACCCGCTCGATTCGAGCCAGGTGTCCCCGGCTTCTCGCTCTATTCTGGAGCCCCCGCCCCCGCGGGTCCTCGTGAGGGGTGATCGTGAGGCCGCGGGAGCCTCCTTGGAAAACGCCAGCTGTGCCCTGCATGTCTTCACGGGGGTCCTGCCGATTCCGAATCGCGGCCCGGGAGCTGGACGTTCGCATCCCTGCCCGAGCCAGGAGGGCGCACGCATCGACGCTGGGCCCAGGCCAGCTGGGCGCACGCATCGACGCATCGATCTACGACTTCTTTCTTTCTTCCTCTTCGCCCGCTTCTCTCCGCCCTCGTCGCCTCGCGCTGCGCCTCCACTCGCTGCCACGTCGGCTCTCAGCATGTAGGCGACAAAGTTTGTCACTATCCTCGGGGGCACCAACTCAACCATCCACGTTCGCCGACTCCTCAGGTCCGGACGTTGTCTTCGAGCGATCCCCACGAGGGCACGGCAGCGTATGGTTTCGAGATGTGTCCTCTACGTTCGTCAGTTGTGCCTGTCCTAAGAAAGCATCCGTGGTCGATGCCCTTTGCGCATGCAGTTATGGATTCATGTTATTTTCTTTGTGCTTTTGTTTGGTCTGCTCCGTATGTTCTTTGTGTCTGTCCCTGTGCCCCTGTTTGTCTGGCCTTCAATATGCTCCTCGTGTGCGTATGTTATTTCTGTCAGCGCTATGCGTGTTCTGTACATCTGTGCTGTTCCTTGTTTCCGTCGTTTGTGTGCCTAGCCGTTGGATCCGTAATTCGCAATTCTTCTTTCTGCCAGGAGTATGTGCATGTGTATGCAGTTTACGCTTGTATCAGTATAGTTCTGGGGCGCATATCGTTGCAAAGTGTGCGTGTGTTTGCTTGGTGTCTGTCGGCTGTGCCCGTTCGTTGTATGTGTTGTGACGCAAATATATGCGTTCGTTTATTCAATCGCTTCGCTCACTCCGCCGGCCCGTATTGCATGATCGCTACTGCTTCGGCGCGGGCTCGGGGCCATTTCGGCGCCGCCGGAAGGAGGAAGATGAGGATGGGGAGGGGGAGGGGAGGAGGAGAAGAGGATGAGAAGGAACGGAGGAGGATGAAGATAAATATGAGGAGGAGGAGGAAGAGAAAAGGGCGGAGGAGGAAGCCTCTCGATGGCATCTTGCGGCGCTCTTGGGGCCAAACAGGGCCGTCGTCCAGATGCTTCTTTGGGAGGCCCTGGGGTTTGTTGAGAGGCCGTTCGGGGGCGCCTGGGAGACATTTT
Source organism: Prorocentrum cordatum (assembly GCA_963575745.1). Classification (NCBI taxonomy): domain Eukaryota; class Dinophyceae; order Prorocentrales; family Prorocentraceae; genus Prorocentrum; species Prorocentrum cordatum. The sequence goes on along the minus strand of CAUYUJ010017609.1, from coordinate 66,716 downwards.
TGAAGCCTTGTAGGGCCTCTTTTGAGCCTCCTTGGAGCCTCCTGGGGTCTCTTGGGGGCCTATTGGCGGCATCTTGGGCCATCTTGGAGGCCTCTCGGGGCCTCCTGGGGCCCTCTTGGGGCGGAAGGCTTGAGGTTTCGGTTTGTGGTCCCCATCTTGGGCCCATCTTGGGCCCCTCTTGGGGCCGTCTTGGGGCTCTCTTGGGCCGTCTTGGGCGTCTCTTGGGCCGTCTCGGGGCCCGTTTGGGCATGTTTGGGCTCTCTGGGGGCCTTCTTGGGGGCCTCTTGAGCCGTCTTCGTGCGCTCTTGGGGGCCTCTTGGGCCGTCTTGGAGCATCGGAAAGCCGAAAATGCGACAAGGCCAAAATCCTTCCAAAACCATCGTGAAATTGATGATTCTGGCCTCTCGGGGCGCTCTTGTGAGGCCTCTTGGAGGCCACTTAGAGCGTCTTGGCGGCTTCTTGGGCCGTCTTGGGATCATCTTCGGCGTCTTGGAGCGCCCTTTGGGCGTCTCGGGGGCCTCTTGGGCAGTCTTGGGGGCCTCTTGGGGCCCTCTTGGCGCGCTCTGGGGGGCCTGAGAGGCCGTACCCAGGAGGAAAACCATCTCTGAGTAGACCTTCCCGGGACCTTCCCGGGACCTTCCCGGGCTGCGGTCGGCGAACTTTTCGCCGGGGGACCCCCAGGGGCCGCCCCGCGCGCCCGAACTAGAAGAATTGTGAACCAGTTACCGGAGATCTTAGCACGCCTCTGGCCCGTTGGGCCGGCTAATTCAAGCTATCACGTATCTCGTCTGCTCTTTACGCTTGTCGTCTGATCTTCCTAGAGTGCAGGCTCGTTGTACTCACCACCCACCAAACCACCCCAACCCAACCCGAAGGCCCAAATTTATCCTCGATTTCCAGTGGGGGGGGGTCGGGGAACATTGAAAAAACACATGGAATCCGTACCCCCCCCAACCCGAAATTCGGGTCAAATTCGGGTCTTCGGGTTGGGTTGGGGTGGTCTGGTAGGTAGTCATGTACAATCTCGCCGTGTGCAGTGCGTGCCCTTTTATGCACCTATGTTGTATGCGTGCTGTTCCCCATGCATAGTATCCGCGTTTTTGCTCACGCATGTCACCAACAGGGCGCCTTTCATCATAAGACATTCCCAGCTCTTCGGCTGGTGAAAGGCAACTTTTCGCCACACCTCGAGCCCCAGATCCCTCACGGATCGATCCAGCGCCAAAAAACAGAGACGCAGAAAGATGGGGCCGTGAGCTTTGGTCGCGATGTGTCACGCCGGCGTGATTCACGACGTCAGATCGCGTGGCTCCTGGCCAGGCCCCGCCCTGGGCCCAGGACTCGTAAGGCCAGGTCCCCCTTATAGGTGATCGAGTTGGTGCCCCTGGACGCCCCTCTATCTTGCAAGTGCGCGGCATGCGCGTGACTGTTTCCCTGTGCAGTGGGCGCGAGGTCGGGACGCTTGACGCACAGCCGTGGTGGTGCTTGCGCCATGTGCTCGAGGCGACATCGGAGCCGGGCCTGGCCAGCGGCAGCTGGCGCGTCTTCCTCGGCGCCGTGGAGCTGCGCGGGGATGCGACGCTGGCCCAGATCGGGGCACAGGACGGCAACAGCTTGACGCTCGTGGTGACGAGGGAGCTTCGCGTAGCGGTTGCGCACGCCGACCTGGTTGAGATCTATTCGGGTGGGCCCAGCGAGTATCAGTGCTCGTGCAAGCTGGAGGCCCACGATGGCGCGGTGCAGTCTGCGACTTTTTCACCCGACGGGGGACTGGTATTGACGGCCTCCGAGGATCAGGCGATCGCAAACATGGATCAAGGGGCGTGGATTAGCGACGAGTCCCGTTTCCATGGGAAATCGCGAGTTTCCCCTGCCGAGCGAGATGGCACTGGCCGCATTTTGGGGAGGGCACCTCTCCCGATCCATGGATTTGGCGACCGCGCGCCAATTCCATGGACCGCTAATCCGTGTTTGCGCGCCCCCGAGAGGATCAGAAGGCGAGGATCTGGTCCCTCGCCACCGGCAAGCTCCTGCGCACGCTGGAGGGCCACGGTGACTCCGTGGTGTCCGCCACCTTCTCGCCCGACGGGCGGTGGGCGCTGACGGCCTCTCTGGACCGGACGGCGAAACTGTGGTCGGTCGCTTCCGGGGACCGCCCTATCTCGGCGGCGCGCACAGGAGGGAAGATTATGGCGCCAACATCGCAGAGCGGATTTCGTTCGGAAAACGATAGGGTGGGCCCAGAGAGTCCTGGAGAATTTCGCTCCGGCTTTCGAAGTGAATCTCGTGCGGGTTTTTGTTGGCCAGGAATGAAGACCAAACAAAAATCCACGTGAAGTTCACATCGTTGTTCGCTCGCCGTCTCGGGGCCCTGCCCTGGCAGAAACCCGCACGCAGAAATCCGCTGCAGCACGTCTGCAAGGTGGGTGCAGCGAGGGCAGGCAGAGGGGGCGGGCCGCCGGACCTTGTCAGAAGGCTCGGAAGGCCTCCGGCCCTCCGAGAAGTTCTCCAGGTCTTCTCCGAGGAGGAGGAGGAGGAGGAGGGGGAGGAGGAGGAGGAAGGGGAGGAGGATCAGGATCAGGATCAGGATCAGGATCAGGAGGACGAGGAGGGGAAGCGGGAAGCGGTGCAGCGGCAGCAGTCGAATCGATAGCTGCAGCACATGATGGGGGATCGCGGGAGGGTGGGCAGAGATGCCTACCCTCCTGCTAGAATACGGCGACCGTAAGGGCGCCAGGCCGGGCTCCGAAGGGTGGCGCTTGCAAACCAGGCGCCGCAGAGCGCGGCCGCTACATTGCGGCACGGGCCGACGAAGGGCAAAATATTGCCAGGATATGGAAGTGGGCCACACAAATGCGCGGCCCCGAGGAAATTAGTCAGATGAGCCCGAGTCAACCTCCCCAGCACCACCACCCTCAACGATGCTCAAAGCTGCCGCGGCAGCAGGAACAGAAGAGCACTGGGCGGTGGCGCTAGCACGGTCGGGAGATTCGGGCCTGATCTCGAGCTGTATACCAGTGCCTGGATGTCGGGCACTCTCAGCACGAGCAAGCTTTCTGAGGTGACCAATGCGTGTCGTCTGCACCTGCGAGACACCTCGGCACGTCCGTCTTAGTCCCCGACAACAGCCATCGGGTAGCACCAAAAAGCACGCACAGTCAAGGCAGATAATTATTCTCCCATTGCGCACAGGTCGGTGCTGGAGGTCGCTAAAAAGTCTGAGGTATTCTGCGTCCGATCCCGAGGGGCCCCTGGACCAGGCATAGGAAGAGGTGAGCCCCAGGTCGACAGGAGGCTCGAAGGAGGAGACTCCTGGCAGGGGCCCAAGGATCGTGCTTGCAAGCTCCAGGGCAGGCCCCGCTGCGGCCGTCGAGTCTGACGCGGCAGCCAGGCCTTGCTCTGCTAGTTTGTAAGAAAACATTTTGGCCTGCCACTGCTGAATGGCCGTTGGCCTGCATTCACGACTTCCCCCCGTTCGCAGACCCTTAAGGGTCTGGTCGGTGGTCGCTGCCATGTTGCAGCGCCTACATCTCCATTCGCCGCGAGCTTCAACATAACAAAGTTCGTGCTGTGAGAGCGAGAGCCTCGGCGCTGTGCTGGGGGCCTGCCTGGGGGGCGGTTGCGGGACTTCAGCCTGATCTCCCACAATGCTAACTATCTGGGTGGCCCTCGCTAAAAAATCCCAGGTTAGCTGATGCCTTTTAATCTGGGCCTTCTCGGCCTTGACATAAACATCTGGAACCTGGTGCATACTCGACCCTAGTCTGGCGAACAAAAATCTGCCCATACATTTCCAAGGTAGTCTTGGATGTCTGAGCTCGTGCACGAAAGTATTTCCTCTGGCTCTCGGTGCGCTGGGACCCAACGGAAACTTGGCCTTTGTAGGCCTTCGCCTTGAAGCTCGAAAATCTTGCGCCATATATCTGCGTGCACATTACGGGCAGCCGCCAGATCTGGATCCCATGAGCACCCTTCGTGAACGAGCTGGAGGTGGTCAGTGACCACTTCGGCCCCTTGGGGTGCAACTTCGATCGCACGCAGCGCCGCGTACCTCTCGGCGCGGGGCACCGTCTGGCGCACAGGCAAAGGCCCGTAGAGAGCCCTGTGGGGCACGCCCCACTGGTCCACTTCGACGGCAGCCCATCCACACCGTCTAAGTTCTGGGCTTGCGTTCGCAAGCCCTGAACCGTCGGTATAGATACGCCTGCCCCAGGGTCCCGTCGTTGCACCCCAATGAACCGTGGGAGCCTCGGGGATCTCTGGTACACTGAGGGAATAAAAAGGGAGCCCATACGCAAGCTCCAGAGTGTCCCAGTCAGCCTGTAGTCCCGAGTACCCCGAGTCCCTTAAAGTTTCTCTGTGTTCTATAATGTCATCAGGAAGGGGCTCAACATCAAGATCCTCTGGGGGCTGGGTTAAAAGTGGGCACTGGTACAGCTGGTGCCCTAGCGTAGCGTTGGGGTTCGGGCAAAAATCACAGGCGGGCGCCACTCGATATCCTGCAGCACATTTCCTCGATGGCGGCCAGCACCCTGAACCCAGTAGTAGCCGCGCACAGCCTCTCCTGACATCGTCCTTGATGCGTAGTATTGCAAGTCTGAGGCCTCGCCGCCATACTTCTTCAGAACCAAATGCTTCAGGAATATGCGCCAGTATGTGTTTCATCTGCCATCTTCCTATGGACTCCTGCAGCAGTCTCCTGACCTCCATGGGCGGCGTGTGCAGCAGTGAATTCATTGTTCCTCTATCATCGACGACTTGGTGCGCAGAAATCATAGCCCAGCCAATTCTTGAAAGCGACAGCAGAGTCGCACTCATGGGTCCATGGCACTTGGCCCATGTGAGTTTATTTCCAGATTCACCCTTCATGACCAAGAAAGCTCTCTGAAGGTCGGCAACTGAACATCTGTTGTCCCCATATCGTGCTGGCAAATCTGACAACTAGCAATATCGTCGCGTCGTATATCGGGTCGTAGTATTCATCCGCCTGTGTGGAACGCCAAGCTGTGATAGGCACGTGTTGGCGCGCTCCCGCGAGTGCAGCCGCACTAGATCGAAGTGAGTTGAGGTTGGCATCAGTGGTGCCACCCACCCCTGCTCCATGTGCGGCAGCTGGTAGCAGTCCTGTTCTCCACAAGGTTCGGACTCTGTGGTTTGCGCCTCTCACAAGGGCGCGAAGCTTGGGTTTCCTAGCCATAAATCCAGCCATCCTTTTCTTCTCAATCACTCGTTTGGCCTTGGGCCCAGAAAGATCATGTCCGAGGTTCCGCATATGAGGATACATCTTCATCCTGAGTCGTTTGACGAAAGGCGTGGTTACTTTCTTGGCAGCCGCATTTGTCGCCACACATCCACTCTGAGCCGCTTGGGTAACCAATCCCAGCTCAAAAGCACCCTGCGTAAAGTACTTGACCGCCGCAAACAAAACCTTGGCTTGTTTGGGGTCCACTCCCGCCCATTGAAATCCCGCGTCGCCCATGAGCATGCGAGGCACGACTGTGCCGTAGAGGTCCCTCATTCGAAGTAGAAGCTGGTGCAATAACAAGTGGACCATCGTTGTCGCGTGTGTACATCCTGCTAGGATGCCTTGAAAAGGTACATATTCATAGGAAATCGACCCCCACGCTCGTACCACTTGTGGACATTGGTAGTTGGCTAAGATAAGCCAGAGGAGTCGTAGTGGGTATCGCAGCGCGTGGGCGAAGTCAACTAGCTTCTGCAATTTGATCATCTCGGAACACTTGTACATGTCAACCAACACTGTTACTGACGTGTGTCTTTTGTATCGTGCAACTTCTGCTTGCAGGTTGCGTGAGAAAGCTGAATCTGATGATGCTGCAGCAGGCCTCGCTCCCCAGAAGTCAGGACTCTGGTTATCGCGCCCCCATCTCCTCGAAATAGGTCTGCGGAGTCGGGCCCATATACGCACAATCGTATTTATCAATGCCACCAGTCGGTGTCCTCCTGATGCTTTTGGCAATCGAGCAAGGCGTGTCTGTACCCTTTTATCTGGCCCGCAGCATAGCCTCTCGCACGCCTGCAAGAGGAGTAGAAGTGTCTGAAGACCATCGTCTGATACAACGTCCATCGCCTTGGGATTAAGGTTGACGTGTCCAAGTAGTGCGCAGGTCCTCCACTCTGACTTCTGGAAGCTGGCTCCATGTCGAGAAGTCAGGTGGCAACTTCAGTCGTATTGAGGCATGTGTGGCCCAGATCTCAGCCCAGGTATCCATGCAGGAATCTGCCATCTCGGATGGCTGCGGCTGCTGGGTGTGCTCGAGCACTTCCTGCAGGTCCCTGAGCTTCGAGAAACGGTGCGCCTGTCTCGCTCCATTGTTGAAAGATGCCTTTGCCCACTCCGTCCATTCTGCCGTTTTGAATGCTCCTATAGCTTGGACCACTCTCTCCACTTTGTCTATGACGAACTGTGCAGTATCAAGAAACTCGTCGCAGCAGAACTGGTGAGAAAGGTCGCGGACTCGAGCGCGTTCATCCTCGTCTAGGTGCTGCATGATCCATTTTGCTTTAGAAGCTCTGTGGAAGAAACCCTGGAGGTCCCATGCTAGCTTAACAAATAGCTTGAGCTCCTTGTCGTTGGCAACCATGTCATCGGTCATGCCGAGCGCAGCGTCGTATGCTCGGAAGGTAGATAGGGAGCGTGCCCAGCTTGAATAATCATCAGTAGTGTGGTGCGTCGGAAGCATGTGGCGAGGAAATTTACCTGGTACTTCTACATCTGTTTGGAGTTTTTCCACAGCCAGGATCATCCTCAACTTCATAGCTCGCATGTGCCGAAACCAACGCCCAATCAACTTGTATGCCTGGAGCCTCTGAGATGGGTTGTGTTCGGGTGGGGCCACTTTCTTCCAAGACCAAGTTGGGGGCCCCGCTCTGCCCAGGTAACGTGCTCGGTCGTGGCCTATGATATCATGCCTGTCTAACATTTCTTTTTCTATCTGCGTCAGGACCGCATCCCAGGCTTCGGCGAGGTTATTAGCGTTGCCGGCCCTAGCAATGAGCTCCCTGGCCATGTCCCACTCAGCGACGGTCGGGAATCTCGCGCATCCTGGCTTTGGTATCGTGTCAACGGACGCAGGCTGATCTGGCACTCGAACCCACATCTCATGTTCTGCATCCTGCATTGGAACTCTGACCGGCACATGTGGAAACAAGTCCGAGTCTTCATGCACAAGAGCCCTGCCTGCGCGACCCGCAACCCTCGGATGCATACACATGTAGTCGTACATGGTTCCAGGTTTCGCCTGCAGGCATGTGGGGCAATTGGGGTGGGTGACAATGCCCTCGATGGAGTTGAGCCAATGCCGCAGGTCATCCACGTGCATGTTCCAGTCTCCCGCCAGCAGCCAAGGCTGCTCTCGGGCCTCGAGCTCACACATATATACATACATATATATATATATATATATATATATATATATATATATGGCGGCCTGCCTAAGAATCTCCACATTGGCGTCCGAGAGGTCCTGGCCATCGTGCAAGTAGATTGATATCATGGCGATGCCATGCTTGATGCCCCAGTGCACGTGGGCCGCGAGGGCCCTGCCTGGAATCAATTCGGCTGAAGACCTCCCTGGAGCGAGGGTCACGCGCACCCTGGTCGGTGCCAGGATGGCCAATCCTCCATGCGTTCCTCCTTTGGCTGACTGCGGGGCTGGGGCCCATAGGCCTGCAAATCCTGCTCGAGCTGCTTGATGCTGGACGTCTGCGAGTCGCCCTTGGTCTGCATGGTGTTCTTGTGTGCGTATTACACATGCCTGAGCCCACGGCAACTTTAACATGTCAATTAGCGGCCCATGCGATGTCACATTGGCCGTCACAATCGAGATCACGGTCCTGCTGCACGACGAGTCAGGATTGGCCATTGTAACAGAGGCCTTCTCTGGAGTTGTTGGCCTTTGTACTGCAGTACCCTTCGCAAGTTGAAACTCCATGGCGCAGGTCACCACCATGATGAGGCGCATGTATCTGCAGCTGAGGCCCTTGACCGTCCTCTGGTTTGGCCCTTCCTGATGGTCCGAGGGTGAACTTGGATGTCTCAGCGTTTTGGGGCCCTTGCGAGGTCTGTTGGCCCTGTGGTACCCAGGGCCCGTCTGACCAGCAGTCCTCACCAGGACTTCGGCCCCAGGGCCCGATTCATCCGTCTGAATCCTACCTCTATCGATGGCAGGGGCGGCGCTGGGACTGGGGATGGCATTTGGCCTGCATCTGATGTTAGACCTCACGCTCGCGTGGTAGATCCTGGCTCTTTTCCCAGCGTACATCGCGATCCACCTGATGCAGAGGTACGTGAAGTAGACGTCACTAAAGACCACCAGCCGCATAATAAACCTTGCCAATCCTGCAAGTGGCTGCGTGTGAGCCCATCCCAGGCTCAATAAACACCTGGACATGGGATTTGTTCCATCGCGTGCCGGCTGAGCCTGCGATTGCCAAAACTGGCCAGCAGGAGTTTGCGCTCTGACTGGCGACGAAAAAACCCTGCCCAGGCTCGAGGAGCACCTGGGTGTGTGATTTTGCCCAGCACGCGGCGGCTGAGCCTGCATTTGCCGAACCTGGCCTGCAGGACTTTGCGATCTAACGCCTTGCCGCAACGTGCGTTCTAACGCCCGTTCTGACATCGGTAAAGGAAGCCCACGTTGTTCGTTGCAAACGCCCTGAGCTTCCCATTGAAGAAAATCCAGCACGCACATCGTAGTCATATGTATGATGCCAGCGAACCTGACGACTCTGACCTTCCGACTGCGGCTGGGTCGAGGCAGTCGTATACCTCTTGTTGGCACACGTCGCTCGCTGCAAACTCCGTGTGCGCTGCGTCCTTGACTTACGTTTTTTTTCCTTTTCCAAAGCTGCACCGAGCTCAACATGAGGAGGAGATAGAGCTGTGGTCGGACGGCCCAGCCCTTATTGTGTCTTGCGCCGCTTGGCCAATGCTTCAGCAGCTTCAGCATATCGCTTGCACATCTCACGCACACTGTCGTCGTCCTCAGGTGGTTCTTCATCAGTGCATGCTTGAAAGAATTGACGCAAGCTACTAATATCATCAGTATCCATTGGAACGGGAACTCGCACGGCTTCATCTTGTTTGGCAGCTCGGTCAGGTCCTTGGGACCCCCCAGGCTATTGGCCTGGCGGTCCTGATTCGTCAGCTTGTTGTCGTGCAGACGCTGAGGAGGCCTTGGCTGCACCGGCTCTTGCCTGTAGCTGTCGAAGTGCTTCGAACGTGGACTTGGCCTGGTCAAGGAGGGTGGCGTCGGCCCCTGCGGACTCGAACAGCTGGCCGAGCTTGTCGACTGGCATGTCCAGGGCAGGCACCATGGTCTTGAGAGAGTACGATTCTGGAAGAGGCGTCGGCAGCTGTGCCGAGACCGCAAATCGCTGATGCTCCAGCTCAGTGATGTCAGTAGCCAGTGTGTGAATCGACTTCTTGACGCCGTCAATATTGGCTTCGAGCTCCACCTTCTGGATCTCCAGATCTGCCAGTGTCTCCTCCTGCTGCAACCTGCTCTTGAGCAGCTCGTCGATGCGAGTGGTGTAGTGGTGCATTTGGGCGGAGTGCGGCTTGCTGTTGACGATCTTAGACTTGATCGCCGTGCGCTCGGCTTCCAACTGCTCTTGCGCCGCCACCACAGCAGGCTCCGTGAGGTTGCCCAGCGCCCTAAGGGTCTGGCTGATCTCATTGAGGCGCTTCTGGTCGGCGTCGGTCTTGTCACTGGTGTCCGTGTCCAATGTTTGCCCATTCTTTGCCGCCAGAACTTGCTCTCGAAGCTTCGCAATCTCAAGGTCCTTGGCCTTCAGCTGCTTGTCTCTCTCGACTGCACAGTTGGAGACTGCTGCCTTCTGCCTCTGCCTATCTCGCCCCAAGGCTGGGGCCCTGAAACTCGGCGCCGTCCGCAGAGGCTTGGGGCCTCCAAAAGCAGCACCTTTGTTGCACTGGCAACTTGAGCAAGCATTGAGGTCGCCTCTGTTCCACCACTTCTCACCTGTCCGTGGATGAACACACCATCGGCGTAGCCACGGCGCGGCCCATGCCTTGCGGGAACCAAGCTTCGGCATGCGTCCGCCATCCGCCATGAGTCAGTGTCTGGAAACAGAGCAAAATCGGGGGAGGTACGGTCCCGAGCGTGGAATGCGTAGTGAGAAAAGCGGCACCTCCAGCCTGGGCAGGCACTGGGGAGGTGCGGGAGCGGTGAGGGCCGTCGGTTCCCTCCTGCCAAAATGTCAAGTCCGAGCCAACGCTACGGACTTGAGCCAAAATGGCTACGGAGGGGGGGGAGGAGGGGGAGGAGGAGGAAGACGAGGAGGAGGAGGAGGAGGAGGAGGAGGAAGGCCAGCGGGCTTCTGAGAGGCCCCGCCGCCTTGCGAAGGGGCCTGTGGCCCCTCACTTCCCCATTCGGCGCGCCGCCGATGAGCACGCTCGATGGACACCAGGGCGGCCTGGTGTCCGCCGTCTTCTCCCAGGACGGGTTGCGGGTGTTGACGGCCTCCGTCGACCAGACGGCAAGGATTTGGTCCTGGTCCGGGGAGTCCTGGGAGTGCGCGTGCACGCTCAGGGGCCACCAGGACGAGGCCTGAGAGGGCCGAAATCCTCGAGGGTTTGACGACGCTTCTCCAATCGACTTGCTGTGGGGATCAAGCTAGATAGATCTAGGTAAATCGAGGTATGTCCATACACTGAAGCACATCCAGCTAGTTAGAGGTAACATTATACATCTACTGTAAGGGTTTACTCCTGGAACCTGGGCCGTCTTGCGTCTGAGACGAAACGCTCTAAACTGCTCGTTTGCTCCCTCTCTCTCTCTCTCATGTCCTCAGGTGTTTAAGAACATCTAACCAGCCTCTCTGGTCCGCAAACGTGCTGCCCAAGTATTTCCAGGATTCGGATGCCTCTGCAGGGAGCACAGCGCCTCCTCCTCGCGGCCAGCACCGGCGCGTGGTTCGAACACTCGCCGCAGCGGGCCTGGATCGGTGTGTCGGGCGGTTCCTTTCGGAGGTGCTGGATGATTTCCAGGCGCAGCGCTCCGAGTGCGTGCGGCGGAGGTCAGGGGCCGATGGGTCACCGAGGACCTCATCAGGAGGGGTCCCTGGGTACGTGGAGGTCGCGACAGCCATCGCATGGAGTGTCGCCTCCTACTCATCTCAACGTAGTGATTGGCTTCTTCCTCTCGTTGCCGGGCTGCTGCGCAGATGGCTGCCGCGGCTGCCGCACAGCCTGCCCTCCGCTCAGGGCTCAAGGTGTTGCGAACCGGACCTCTGGCTCGAAGCTCTTCCAGAAGATACTAAGTATCTTCTGGAAGAGCTTCGTCGCGAGCGACAAGAGGATCCATGGGGAGGACCCGCTGGCGAACATTTGGCTTTGGTGGGCATTGACGGGCGGCGGCCACATGTACCCTGCGAGATCTGCACGCGCTCCGCTTGCTCGATGCCGACGGGGAGGTGACTGGCCCCATGCATGGCCGAGGTCCGACGCTGGACCTCGTCCTGTCTTTCATGCGGGCCGTGGTAACGGGCCGCTCGACTTGCCGCTCGTCCTCAGCGCCCGCGCCGTCGCCGACGGCGAGGAGCGCAAGGACGGGGGGAACGGGGAACGGGGACAGGCTCGGTGCCCCGGGGCTCTCCAGTCGCCGCCGCCCGCAAGGTCTGGAGGATCTCCTGCTCTTCGGATCTCTTCGGATCAGGCCTTCGCTCGTGGTGCTGAGCATCGCCCTGGTGCTGGTCACTGTTCCTCGCTGCTCAAAGGGGCGGTCCGACACTGGCGGTGGAAGACCCCCAACGGCGCGGTGCAGTGCTATTCGGTCGTAGCGGATGCCATCTGCGACGATGCCGACACGCGGACCCTCCCGGTGGCGTGGTGGAGCAGTGCTCGTCGATGGCGCTTCGCGGAGGCGGTCGACCTGGTGCAACACCGCGACCACGGCGTCTCTCCGCTCGAAGGGGCGCTTCCATGCTCTGGTTCTTGCACGAGATCGCCCACAGTGGAGGTGGGTGGGCCGTGCAGCGTCTGGAGGGTTTCTCCGAAGGGCTCAGGCGACCCGTCCTCCTGTTCCTCCTCCTCCATTTCCTCCTCCTCCTGCTCCTCCTCCTCCTCCTCCTCCCCCTCCTCCTCCTACTCCTGCTCAATCCTCCCTCCTCCTCCCCCTTCCTCCTCCTCCTCCTCCTCCTCCTCCTCCTCCTCCTCTTCCTCCTCCTCCTCCTCCTCCATTCCTTCTCCTTACAGATGACTAGGGCGGGCCAGGCGTTTCGCTTGAAACTTCCTCACCGCTCATGACTCTGAAGTTTTAAAAGTGGCAACAGCTTCACATATGGAGTGCGGGCCGTTTTCAAAATGTGGCTCTCGCCTTAGCGCCGCGCACATTCGTTTTCAACATTTGCAAGAACTTCACGGATTGAGAGCGGTCCCTTTTCAACATGTGGCTCTCGCTTTAGCGCCGTGCACATTCGTTTTCAACATTTGCAAGAGTTTCCCTGGTTGAGCACAATCGATGTCAAAATTTGCAAGAGCTTCTCGAATTTGAGGCGGGTCGTTTTTAAATTGTGGTTCTCGCCTTAGCGGCGCGCGCATTCGTTTTCAAAATCTGAAAGAGTTTCACGGCTTGAGGGCGGGTCATTTTCGAAAGGTGGTCCTCGCTCTAACGCCGCGCACATTCGTTTTCAAAAATATTCAAACATTGCAAAAGTTTCACATGTTGAGGGCGGGTCGTTTTCAAGTGTGAATCTCGCCTTAGCGCCGCGAGCATTCGTTTTCAAACCTTGCAGGAACTTCACGGATTGAGGCTGGTCGTGTTCAAAATGTGGATCTCGCTTTAGCGCCGCGCACATTCGTTTTCAAAATTTGCCAGAGTTTCACGGGTTCCCATGATCAGCCTACCACAAATGATGTTATGGAAGGATTCAAGATTATGCGGGCGCAACAGTTATACTGATTCGCGGTGTTGCAGTCCTACAAATGGCGCTCTGGCACGATTCCGGAGCGCCAACACGCAGCAGTCAGGTTGGTACGTGGCGTTGGAATCCCAAGAACCATGTTTTGGCATGCATCAGGGTCTTCAAACGGTTGTTTTCCAGCGAGGCAGTTCCTTCAATGGAGATGAACCGCTGTGGGGGCCTAAGAAGAGGGAACTTGAAGGGACGGTTAATTCCAACATCGTTCATGACTCTTGGGTTTGCACTGATCTTCCTCCTCCTCCTCCTTCTCCTCCTCCTCGTCGTCCTCGGCTCGCCTACGGCCCCGGGGGAAACCATGCAGCAGCGTCATTACAATTGGACCCAGTATTCCACTCGGGCGGCGACCGCTCGGTCCACGAGCACCTCTGCACCACGAGGGTCTTTGAGTTGGCGGCCAAGGTCGGCCAGCTCAACATCCCCACTCTGGTATCTCTAGATGTTCTCAGGAGGCGCGCCATGCTGATCGAGCAGGCGCACCGCAACTCTCCAGGCATCCCCGACTACGCATGGGCCGGCGACTTCCTGGGCTGGGGGCCAGGCCGTGGCAAGGCCCCAGTGGCGCGTGATCTCGTGAAGCACATCGCGGAGAATGCTAGTGACAAGGCTTCGGTCTACAAGTAGCTGCGGAAACGCGACGGGTTGCGTGTGAGGAGACCGCCCGCGGCCCCAAGAAGGAGGGCCAGGGCGGCGATCAATCGTGATGAATGACGACGGCCCCTTCTGCGGCCCGAAGGGGGGCCGGGGGCGCCCCTGGCATCTCACTTGGGCTGCCTCGCTGAAGGCGTCGCTGGAGAGCGCGATGTCCCGCGAGATCTTCTTCCGCTGCCGCATGTTCCTCAGGGGCCTGCTGCTGGTGCTCATCCCTTTCGTGGCGTGCGTCCGCGTGCTCAGGCTCGGTGGCGCCCCAATGACGAGGTGAACGAGGGCATCTGAGCTTTCAATTGGCCCGCGGGGACTTCCACGCCCAGCACAAAGTTTTCGTCGACTGGGCAGCATCCCACCATCGACCACCTCTATGACACCATCAACTCTTCTCGGCCGCCCACCGAGGCGGTCTCTGACGAGGAAGCCACGAGTGCGCTTCTCGGGAGACTGGCCCCTTACGCGGGGGACGATGACTTGACGGCGGTGCCCTGCGACCGCGCCTTGGTGCCGCCCCCTAGCGACGGGCGGACCTCTGCCTCCCTGGCCATGGTGTTGCCGCCAGACGCCGCGAAGATGATCGTAGATTTTGGCACCACTCTGCGCAGGGGTGACAGCCTGTGGGGGGTTGAGGTGGGGCAGGGTCTCGCGCAGATCGGCCTTTGAACCGCGGCTCCGATTCAGCCCCCGCAGCTACATCAATTTCATCGGAGACTTGTTCAGAGGTGGGTTACTCGACGGGCGACGTGCCTGCCATGTTCGAGGCAGGATATCAGCATTTGCTTGCACGACAGAAGTCGGGCAAGTAGCGTCTCCTGACAGACTGCAGGCGCGTCAGTGCCCGCCTTCGTGAATGTCCACATGCGCCGATGGACTTGGGGAGTTCCTGGGCCGACCTTGTGATGGACTCGGACGCTGACATGTATGTACCCGTGAGCGACGTGAAGGATTGTGTCTGCGCCGGCGAGCTCCCGCCTGGGTTTTCGAACTTCTTCTGCCTGCCCGACATCGCCAGCAGCGAGCCGAAGCCCATGGCCAGCGGAGATCCCGCCATCGGCGATCACTGGCACGTCGACGCCATCGCCCCAGCCATGAAGGTCACGCTGGTGGGCCACACATGGAGCGTTTCCTTCGCGCAAGTCTTGCGCGCGCACCAGGTCAGCCAGCTCAGAAATTGGGTTACAGGTGCGGTGATGCGTGGCCGAGCGCCGCCGCCCCCCTTCCGTGCCGGGCCCAAGATGGCGCTCCCCAGGTTGCGACAGCTTCGCGGTTGCAGCGGCTAGCCCAGTCTTGGCGGACTCCCTTCGCCAGGACTGCAAGCAGAGGATGAGTTCGCTCGAGGTCCACGAGGAGGATGAGGCCGCCCTGGGCTTCGTGATCGACGGCTTGACAGGGGAGCACCGACCCAGTCCAGCCAAGGCCCGGCGTCTCCGCCATGTTTGCCGACGTTCAAGCTGCCAGCGACCTTGGCTCAATTTGGTTCAGCGGTCGCTAGCTGGAGCAGTTCTTGGGCCGTTTTTTACGATGCAGCGCGCAGAGGCAGTCCGCGCGCGCTGGGGCAAGCCTGGTGACGACATTGCGAATTGCCCGGATGCAAGAGGGGAAGGGAGGGCGGGGCAGAGGGGGGCGGCCGCAGGGCGGGGGAAAAACTAAAGCGCTCACGCAGCGGGGGCCGCAGCGGGGCGTCCAGGGCGGCGTGGCCGGTGCTGCGCCCTCGGCAACGGGCACGGGGCGGCGTCGCGCCCGCGCCTGGGGGCCGGGGCAGCGGTTGCTGCGCGGGGGGTCGAAGACCAACGGGGCAGAGGGGGGCGACAGGGCCAGTAGCAGCGGAGCCGAAGGACTTCCCAGGTAGCAACATGCCGCGGGATGAAGCACAGCGGACTACAGGGGGGGCCGTGCTATGAGCGGTGACCGCCGTGGCAGAAAGGGCCGGATCTTCAAGCTGATTCCAGTACGTTCTGATCGTGGTGCAAAAGATGTATGTGTATATCTATACATATATATAGAGAGAGAGAGAGAGAGACAAAAGAGAGAGAGAGAGAGAGAAAGAGAGATCTATGCAAATCTGGAGCAAATTTTGGAAGCTCCAGAACGAGTCGAGGGACAGCTGAAGTCGTCAAGCCCTCCACGGTGAAGTTCGGGTCGGACGAACGAGGGAGGATTAGGACAGGGGGTCGGTGCGAAATGTGCTGCATGCAGTTGGTTTCGGCCCTGCCGCCAGGAGTTTTACTCGATTCAACGGCGCCTCGCCTTGGTGCGCCGGGAAGACCATGTGCGTGAGCTGATTCGCTAACCTTCCTTTGCTAGCCCATCATTCGAGAAGGGGGTCGACTACAACGTGGTTTTGCCCCCAGATTGTTTTTCATCGAATCCATGAAATATGTGAGGTTTTCCGGTAGATTCGACGAAGACATCAATCTGGGGGTATACAGATTCTGTACTCGATCCCCTAGTCGAGTCCTGTTTCGCCCAAGCCGAAAACTGGGACGGAACGAGTGGGGGCGATCACGGATTGATTTCGGGGGGCAGGACTTGCCGATTGCGTCAGAGCGCATCGCCTCTCAGTGGCGAACGCCGTCTGCTCACGCAGCAGCCGCTGTGGATTTCGGACGGCACGATGATACCAAGAGCGTGTTTCTTTTTTGCTGGGGGCATAATGGGCATTATAGCCTCCGACCCCCCCTCCCCCAATAACGTAACGCCCCTGCCCCCCACCCACCCCCCAATGCGCTCCGGGCACTGCCGCCGTGCGCATCGGGCACACGGCGGGGGGGAGGCGTTACATTATTCCCCCCCCCAGGCCCCCTCCCACCCACTATAATGCCCACTATCGCCGAAAATAAAGAAACGTTTCCCACAAAACTTTCGAGCTGTGATTGCGCAATGTGTCCGCCTGGCTCCAGGAGGTGTCGTGCGACTTCTAGATTCGAGCCTCGGTGGCTACGGTTCGCAGCACACATTCACGCAGTGATGCGTTCATTCCCGGACATCCGACGCGGCCCCAGCGTCCCGACCCCGTCACTGGGGCCGGTTCTGCACCATGGGCCCACTGCTGCGGGTGCCAGGGGCCCACAAGCGGCCCCCGGGAGGCCGAAGCCGGGGAAAAGACATGCCGGGATTGAAACTATCGGCGTCGGAGTTTCTGCGTTTCGGGCGTGGCAAGAGGTGCGTTCTGCCGTGTTCTCAGTGGACGGGCAGATGGCGTTGACGGCTTCCTCTGACAGCACGGCGAAGATGTGGTCCGTCAGCTCCGGGCGGTGCGAACGCACCCTGCAGGGCCACCAGCGCGAGTTGCGCGAGGCTTCTTTCTCGCCCAACGAACAGCAGGTGCTCACATGTTCTACGGACTGGACGGCGAAGATCTGGTCCGCCTCCAGCGGTGAGTGCCTGAGCACGATCGGAGACCACAGGTACCAGGTCAACGGGGGACGCTAGACCTGCACCCGCACTGATCCTTGCCTGGCTGATTCTGGGTCCAGGATTGGCCTGGCCAGCTGGATGTCGCGATCCGTTCACGACGTGCGCCCCTGGCGCTCTCGACCCCACCCCGGGATCCATGTTCCGTTGCGTGGCGCTTTCTGGGGGCTGTGGGGCCCGCACAGTCCCCCCTGGCTGGACTTCCTCGGCAACGCACGCGGAGGGCAGGGGGACGGGGAGGGGCAGGAGAGGGCAGGGGAAGAGGGAGGTGGCGCGGGGCAGGGTGGGGGAAGTCTTGGCATTGCTCGGACGCGTGCACATGTTCGGCGAGGAGCATCCTGGATTATCGAGCAAAAACAGCAAACTCACGAAACCGAGCAAAGCACCCGGAATGGACGCCCGAGCGCTGGCAAGAAGCGGGGGCAGGGGCGGGGCAGGGGCAGGGCAGGGGAAGGGGCAGGGCAGGGGAAGTGTTAAGTCGGGCACGTCCCTCTACAGGAAAATATTCAACAACATAGTATAAATTATCCCGGCAAAGCAACCTAACAGCGATGTGTAGGAGCATATCTGGAAGCATTCCCCTTAAGATTCAGATGATAATCCAGTTGTAGGATTCTGCTGTTCTCGCAGTCGTAGTCGCATTCGCGATGACAGTCGCAGTGGCAACGGCAGTCGCTGTCACAGCCTCAGCCTCAGCCTGCTTCAGCCTCAGCCTCAGCCTGCCTTCAGCCTCAGCCTACCTCAGCCTCAGCTTCAGCCTGCTTCAGCCTCAGCATCAGTCTGCCTTCAGCCTCGGCCTCAGCCTCAGCCTGCCTCAGCCTCACCCTGTATCAGCCTCAGCCTCAGCCTCAGCCTGCCTCAGCATCAGCCTGCCGCAGCCTCAGCTTGCCTCAGCCTCAGCCTCAGCCTCAGCCTGCCTCAGCATCAGCCTGCCTCAGCCTCAGCCTCAGCCTCTGCCTCAGCCTCAGCCTTAGCCTGCTTCAGCCTCAGCCTCAGCCTGCCTCAGCCTCAGCCAGCCTCAGCCTCAGCCTCAGCCTCAGCCTCAGCCTCAGCCTCAGCCTCAGCCTCAGCCTGCCTCAGCCTCAGCCTCAGCCTGCTTCAGCCTCAGCCTCAGCCTCAGCCTCGGCCTCAGCCTCCTGCCTCAGCCTCAGCCTGCAGCCTCAGCCTCAGCCTCAGCCTGCCTCAGCCTCAGCCTGCCTCAGCCTCAGCCTCAGCCTGCCTCAGCCTCAGCCTCAGCCTCAGCCTGCTTCAGCCTCAGCCTCAGTCTGCCTTCAGCCTCGGCCTCAGCCTCTGCCTCAGCCTCAGCCTGCATCAGCCTCAGCCTCAGCCTCAGCCTGCCTCAGCATCAGCCTGCCTCAGCCTCAGCCTCAGCCTGCCTCAGCCTCATCAGCCTCAGCCTCAGCCTCAGCCTCAGCCTCAGCCTCAGCCTCAGCCTCAGCCTCAGCCTTCAGCCTCAGCCTCAGCCTCAGCCTCAGCCTGCCTCCTCAGCCTCAGCCTCAGCCTCAGCCTCAGCCTCAGCCTCAGCCTCAGCCTCAGCCTCAGCCTCAGCCTCAGCCTCAGCAGCCTCAGCCTGCCTCAGCCTCAGCCAGCCTCAGCCTCAGCCTGCCTGCCTCAGCCTCAGCCTGCTTCAGCCTCAGCCTCCTGCCTTCAGCCTCGGCCTCAGCCTCAGCCTGCCTCAGCCTCAGCCTCAGCCTCAGCCTCCATCAGCCTCAGCCTCAGCCTCAGCCTCAGCCTCAGCCTCAGCCTCAGCCTCAGCCTCAGCCTCAGCCTCAGCCTCAGCCCTCAGCCTCAGCCTCAGCCTGCCTCAGCCTCAGCCTCAGCCTCAGCCTCATCAGCCTCAGCCTCCTCAGCCTGCTTCAGCCTCAGCCTCAGTCTGCCTTCAGCCTCGGCCTCAGCCTGCCTCAGCCTCAGCCTGCATCAGCCTCAGCCTCAGCCTGCCTCAGCATCAGCCTGCCTCAGCCTCAGCCTCAGCCTGCCTCAGCCTCAGCCTCAGCCTGCTTCAGCCTCAGCCTCAGTCTGCCTTCAGCCTCGACCTCAGCCTCAGCCTGCCTCAGCCTCAGCCTGCCTCAGCCTCAGCATCAGCCTGCCTCAGCATTCAAAATGTGGCCCGGGAGTGGAGTTCTGGGAACTCGAAGAACACGAAGTGACCTACAGTTGGCTCCGGGCATTCAAAATCATGCCCAGGAATGGAGTTCTGGGAACTCGAAGACCACGAGATGACCTACAGTTGGCTCCGGGCATTCAAAATGTGGCCCGGGAATGGAGTTCTGGGAACTCGAAGAGCACGAAATGGCCTACAGTTGGCTCCGGGCATTCAAAATCATGCCCAGGAATGGAGTTCTGGGAACTCGAAGACCACGAGATGGCCTACAGTTGGCTCCGGGCATTCAAAATGTTGCCCGGGAATGGAGTTCTGGGACCTCGAAGACCACGAAGTGTGTAATTGTTTGCTTAAAAAAAATCCCCGGCATTCCCCCGGATCGCGCCCAGACCCCCATGGGGCGTCAAGATGCTCTTTTGACCCTATTAGAAACCTATCAGTCTTCGCTGTTAGGTAAAAATAGTCTGATGATTTGATGGTTGAGTTTTTTTCTTCCAAAATCCGCCTGTAGGAGGACATGCCCGACCGAAGGGAAGCAGGGAAAATGACAGGTGCAGGGAAGGTGAGAGGTGGAGGGAGTGGGGGGGGAGACTATCCCCGAGCGGGCACAGGGGAGTGCACCTCGCCAGCCCCCGCCCCCCCCCGACTGGAGCAGGTGGCCCCCCAGGGAGCGATGGTCGAAGAAGAAAAAACCACATAAACATAAACTTTTCGCGCTCCGCGCGGATTTCTTGGACCCGCGCTGGGCCCCCCTGGCGCCGCCCCTGGCGCGCTCCGCGCGCCAGGGAGGGGGGTCTGGCGCGGATCCGGGAAATCCGCGCGGAGCGCCAAAAAATCGTGTTTATGGGGTTTGTCCTTCTTCTAGATCGTGTGGTCTCTGGCCCACACCCGAGGCCGGAGTATACGCACCGTCGCCGCCTGGGACAGCGTTTGCACTGGGCGGTGGATCTTATAATGCGCACGGTCTGGCCTCGAGCGATGCCCAGACGCCGTTCTGGAGTGGGACACGCTCTCCGGGGATCGGGCCCTCCGTCCTGCGTATCGCCTCTCGACGGCCCCAGGGCCCGATGACGGCCCCCAGGCACCCACAGCAGCAGAAAAGGCCGCCGTGCTGATCTTAGTTCGGCGTTGGGGGCCTGGGCACATCGAGACGTGGTCCAGGAGCGACGCGAGCAGAGACAGAGGAGACCCCCGCCAAGAAGCGCCCTGCTTGCCTCCAGGCTGCCCTGGGCTTCTTGGGTCTCGAGGGTTCTGCGAGGGACAGCGCGACGTTCCCGCACTTGGGTTTCCGGTGGAAGGTTTCTCGTGGTCGGGCCATTGGGAGGAGGAGGAGGAGGAGGAGGAGGAGGAGGAGGAGGAGGAGGAGGAGGAGGAGCAGAAGGGGGAGGAGGAGGAGGAGGAGGCCTGCTGCAGCGCCCTCCTGCTGCTTCGAGGGGCGGCCGTCCGAGGTCAGCTGCGCCGTCTTCGCGCCGGACGGGTCTCAGGTGCCTGGCTGGGCCCCGCCGGGCCCGACGGCAGCGGCGACGCGCTGGCGGCGATGTGGGTAACGGCGATGCAGGTTTCGGCACTGCAGGTGGGACTGGCTCGTGGCCAAACCAAGTTTAGGTCATGGTGGTTCGCGCGTTCCTGCAATTCCCGGCGTCGTTCTCGCTCGATCCATTTCGCACGTTCGACATGCAGGGCAGTATGCTTCGTGATTTCCTACCATTTGTTCTGCGCGAGCTCGGTGCCACAAAAACCATGTTCCCAACATCGTCGTTAACCAACATCGCCGTTAGCGCGGCCTTGGGCGGCAGCGGCGACGCCGATGAGGACGTCGACGCCCGGCCCGGAGGTTGCCGCGCGACTCAGGAGGGCTTCGCGGCCACAGCTGGGCGCAGCTCGAACGACCAGACACGGTGGGCCCCGGGGAAGGGTGCCGGGACCGGTTTTGAGAGGATGTTGGTCTGACGGCGGCGACGGTGACGACGGAAATGATGGCGACGGCGCCTACGGCGCCGACGATGACGACGGCGACTATGGCAACGCCATCGACGACTCGAGGCGCGCGAACTGACCACCTTCTCACCCATTCTGGGCCGAGCTGGCCTGGCCAGAGAGGCATTGACGTCGATCCCGGGCCCGGCCCGCCTGGCATCAGTGAGGTAGTCAGCCCACGCCCCCCGAACGACGGCAATGACGTCCACGGCGGTCGGCGGCGAAGGCGGCGACGCCGACAGCGACGGCGAGGTCCTCCTCCTCTTCGTCGTGCTTCTCCTCCTCCGCCTCCGCCTCCTCCTCCCCCTCCTCGGCGAGGTGCTGACGGGCTCCACGGGCGGGGTGCTGAGGTTGTGGGCGCCCTCTGGCGGGCGGTTCCTGCGCACGTGGAAGGGGCACAAGTGCTACGTGGCGTCCGCCGCCTTCTCGCCCGACGGGCAGGCGTGGCCCGCCGTCGTCGCTGCAGTCGTCGTTGCCGCCGCCGCCGCCGCCGATGCCGCCGCCGCCGCCGCCGCCGCCGCCGCCGCCGTCGTCGTCGTCGTCGTCGTCGTCGTCGTCGTCGTCGACGTCGTCGTCGGCGTCGTCGTCGTCGTCGGCGTCGTCGTCGTCGTCGGCGTCGTCGGCGGCGTCGATGTCGGCATCGACTCCGCTGCCGTTGCGAGCGGCGTCCAGCCGCGGAGATGAGAGCCTCCGTAATGACTCGCTCGAAGTTCACCGGAACGGACACGTCGACGCCCTCCGCCGTCGTCGTCGTCGTCGTCGCCGACTCCAGCCGCAGCCGCCGCCGCTGGAGAGTCGAGGTTCGATGATCGAGGTTCGAGGAGGAGGCGGAGGAGGAGGAGAAGGAGGGGGAGGAGGAGGACCAGAGTAAACCAAAGCTGTTCCGACGATGCTGCAACGCACTCTCCCGTCCCAAGCCCCCTCCTCTTCACACGCCCCTGCAGGTCTTCCGCTTCGCCACGGGAAGAGCCGCCTTGAAAGACCGGCACGTTTGGGCCTGCCACCTTGCCGAGGGTGCCACTTTGAGACAGGAGTATCTTGCATCTTTCTGGCGGGTCATCAGGACAGCCACAACTGATCATGAACGTTCATGACAGCCAAAACTGATCATTATTCTTATGGACGTTCAGGATCATCTTGATCACCACTATCGTCATCATCTTCATCATACTGCTAGGATCTCCGGGAAAACGTTTATTATCCCGCCTGGACCCCGAATCTTATTTTCCATCTTGAGCTGGCGGTTATCTTGCATCGTTCTGGCGGGTAATCAGGACAGCCAAAGTTCATCGTGCACTTCAGCGAGGTGTCCAGCGAGATTCCCTTTTCGAGGAAGGACCGCTCCCCACACCCGCGTGACTGTTGCATAAGTCTACGCGCGCGGTCATGGCCTCAGGGAAAACTCAGTCGGCAGCTCCATTTTGAAGCATCCGGGGACGTACCCTGTATACCCAAATTCGATGTAATCATGATGCGATGATACCCAGGAGCGTCCCATGCAAAAAAGCACGTTGAAGGATCCGCAGTATTTTTGAGTGCGTCCCCAAAGAACGTCAGGCCACACAAACGTTCCCATTCAAAGCATCACTCTTGTGACTTGCATCATGGACAGGAAGGCGACCGCGAGCAGACGAATGAGCAAACACAGTGGGGCAGAAGCATACTTACATACGCAGACGGGATACTTTGGGAAATGGTGAGTCCCAATCACGTTCTCCTTCTCTCCCTCTCCTTCACCTCCCCACGAACGTGGCGACAGTTTCGCAGTTCGCAGGCCACGAGGGTGAGGCGAGGCCTCATTCTAATCCATGTAAGGCGTCATTCACCTGGGCCCCCAAGAGCCCAAGAAGGTGGCCACTCACAGTTCGCAGCCCCCGAGGGGGACGGCGAGGCCCCAGTCTGATCCGCGTAAGACGTCATTCCGCTGAGCCCTCCCCAGGAGCGCACGAGCGTGGCGACAGTGCCACAGTGCGCAGGCCCCGACGTGGACGGCGAGGCTTTGCTCTCGTCCGCGCGAGACGTCGCTCCGACGTGCCCCGAGGGGCCCACGCAGGTGGCGACAGCGTCACGATGCGCAGGCCCCGAGGGGACGGCACAGACTCACTGTGATCCGCGCAAGACGTCACCCCGCTGGACCTCCAGGCGCCCAGGAGAGGGGCGGCAGGTTGATGGTTCGCAGGCCCCGGAGGCAGTCTGATCCGCGTAGAATGTGGCACTCCGCCGGGCCCCATGGGAGCCCACGAAAGTGCAGACAGCTTCACAGTTCGCAGGCCCCGCGGGGACGACGAGACCTCACTCTGATCCGTGTGTAGTCGCCACCCCGATGGGCCTCCAGGCGCCTACGATCGGGGCGAAGGTTTCACAGCTCGCAGGCCCCGACGGGACGGCGAGGCTTCATGCCTGATCCACGTACCACATCTGTTCTGCTGCAGTGCAGCGTTGACTGGTTTAGGAATGATTTGCTGTGGCTCGCGCTGCAGGCAGTTGCAGCGCGAATTGGAATGGGCATTCTCAATGTAGGTCCGCGCGCGAACGCCCTTGAGAGAAACATCTTGATGTAGAGAAGAAATCGAGCACGAATTGCCATGGTTCGAAAAGATGCTGACTTACATCGGAACCTGCATCATACTTGAATTCGAAGGGAATTTTAATACGAGGTGCCAGCAGCTAGAACGGATCCTAAATCACAGCGGACATCAAATCATACTTGCAAGATCATGGAGCTGTAACGGGCTTTGCATTTTGAAAGCCAGAATCAGTAAGGAATTGACGCATTTAAACATAGAGTTGGGACGGACTCCGAATCACAGAGAAGGGCCGGTCATAATTGCCAGATGCTGGAGTCGGAGAGGAATTAACATACAATCCAGAGTTAGACGGGATGATACATTCAAATCCAGAGTTAAAGCGGATTCCGATTCTCAGAAAATTCAATCAGAATGGCCAGATCATTGATTTGGAGTCCTTGTAGAGGCAGTCACACAGTGGAATCCAGAGGCACAATTGATTTCAGACAGTAGAATCAAGTGTTAGAGAAGGGTGCACAATCTAATACACATTCAACTCAGAATCGCAAGTTAATGCAGTTGTAAAGGACTCTACACATTTGAATCCGGACCATGTTTACACCTTAAAGCCCAGAGTTAAAACATGTTTCGAATCACAGGTACATTGAAGTCAGGATTGCCAGATGATTGAGTTGGAGAAGGACTTACATAATGCAATTTCAGAATTGGGGCGATAGGAGTTCCGAATGGCAGATAGTCAGATAAGAGTTCCTAATGGCAGAGAATTTGAAAATCATAATTGTTGGAGACTTGGGATGGAGAGGCAGTCACACAGTGAAACCCAGAGTCATGAATGATTCCCCTCATTAATCAAGAGTTAGAAACGATTCCGAATCTCAAAGAAATTCAAGTCGGAATTGCCAGATAATTGAGTCGGAAAGGAATTTGTAGGTTTGAATCCAGAGTTCGAACGGGTGTTATACGTTAAATCCAGGGTCAGAGAGGATTCCGAATCGCCGAGAAATCCAAGCCAGAATTGACGGATAATTGAGTTGGAGAGGAGCTAAGTACAGAAACCCAGAGTTTTTAACATGATTGTCCATATGAAAATCCAGAATTACAAAGGGGTCCGAGCCACGGAGAAATCCAATTCGGCTTTGCTGGAGACTTGAGTTGGAAAGCAGCCTATGGATTGAAATCCAGGGTTAGAAAATAATCCGAATCACAGAGAGATTCAAGTCAGAATGGCTAGATATTTGAATTGGGAAGGAATTTACGTATAGAAATCCGGAGATAGAAGGGATCTTACACATCACAGTCCAAAGGTATACAGGGTTCCAGACCTCAGAAACATTCACATCAGAATTGCCAAACAGTCGAGTTGGAGAGGAATTTGCAGATTGAAATCCAGCTTTCGAAAGGTTTCTACATATTTGATAGAACCTAGAGTTAGAGATGACTCTTGATTCACAGCGAAGTTCAAATCAGCTTGGGTGGATTATTGATTTGGGAAGGGAATCACGCATTGCAATCCAGAGATGCAGGGAAAATAAAGAGTTAGAGATAAATGCCTACCAGAATTGCCAGATAATTGAGATGGAGTGGAATTCACACATTGAAATCCAGATTTAGAACGGATTTGGAAGTAAAGCTCAGTGTTAGAAAGGATTCCGAACCGCAGAGAAATGCAACTCAGAATTACCAGATAATGGAGTTGGAATGAAATGTACGTATTGGAGTCCAGAGTTAGAGATGATTCTACACATGAGAATTCAGAGTTGAAGAGGACTCCGAATCACAGACACATTCAAATCATAATGGCTTGATAATTGAGTTGGCGATGGATTTACGCATCCAAATTCAGAGTTACAAAGGATTCGACACATTGGAATCCAGAGTTGGAAAGGAGTCCAAACCATAAACGCATTCAAATCAGAATTGTCAGATAATGGGATTGGATCGGGAGTTACACATTGAATTCCAGATTTAGAAATGTGCTCCAACACATTGGGATCAAGAGTTAGAACGTATTCCGAATCGCAGAGAAATCCAAATCAGAATTGCCAGATGATTGAGTTGCAGAGGAATTTGCGTACACAATTCCAGAGTGTAACTCATGATGCCGCACATGAAGATCCAGAGTTACATGATCCCGCAGCACCGGTAACTTCAAAAAATTGTCAGATAATGGAGTTGGAGAGGAGTTTGCACATTGAACTCCACGATTGTATACATTAGAAACAAGAGTTAGAGCGGACTCCGAATCGCAGAGGAAGGCAAGTCATCCTCGCTAGAGAATTGAGGCGAAGAGGAGTTCGTGGACGGCGACGGCGTCATTCCGCTGACCGCCCCCCGATGAACCCACGAAGGTGGCGACAGGTTCACAGTTCGCAGGCCCCGAGGGGACAGCGAGGCCTCATTCGGATCTGCGCAATGCGTCATGCCGCAGGGCCCCCAGGAGCCCACGAGCGCGGCGACGGCTTCGCAGCCCGCGGGCCCCGAAGGGGACGACGAGGCCTCGCTCGGATCGGCGTAGGGCGTCGCCCCGTGGCCGCCCAAGGAGCACGCGAACGTTCGCAGGGCCCGGCGGAACGGCGAGGCTTCGTCAGGATCTGCGTGTAACATCGTTCCGTTGCCCCCTCCCTCCCCCGGGTGCCCACGAGCGTGGCGGCAGTCACAGTCCTCAGGCCCCGAGGGGACAGCGAGGCCTCGCGCGGGTCTGCGCAAGGCGTCGTTCCGTTGGACATTCGGGAGTCCACGGAAGTGGCGACAGTTTCACAGCTCGCAGGCCCCAAGGGGGCGGCGATGGCGCATTCTGATCCGCGTAAGGCGTGACCCCGCTGGGCCCACAGGAACTCACGATAGCGGCGACCGTTTCACAGTCCGCAGGCCCCGAAGGGGACGGCGGGGCCTCATTCGCATCCGCGCAGGGCGTCTCTCTGTTGTCCCCCACCACCCTCCGTGCGCCCGCGAACGTAGCGACGGTGCTCGCAGACACCGAGGGGGACGGCGGGGCCTACCCCGCGTTAGACATCACTCCGTCGGGCCACCCGGCGCCCATGGCAGTGGCATCAGTTTCACAGTTCACAGGCTACAAGGGGACGGACGGCGAGGCCTCATCTTGATCCGCGTAAGTCGCCACTCTGCTGGGCCAACCCTCGCCCACGAAGGTAACAACATGTTCACAGTGCGCAGCCCCGAGGGGACGGCGTTGCGTGAATCAGATTCGCATGGGGCGCCATCCCGTTGGACCTCCCAGTCGTCCACGAACGTGGCGACAGTTTCGCCGTTCGCAGACCCCCCCAGGGACGGTGAGGTCGCATTCTAATCTGCGTGGGGAAACGCCCCGTTTCCCAGAAGCCAGCGAAAGTGGCGACTGTTTCGCAGTTCGCAGCCCCCTCCCAGGGACGGTGAGGCCTCATTCGGATCCGCGGAAGTCGCCACCCCGCTGGACCCCCCGAGAGCCCACGACAATGACGACAGGTTCGCAGTTCGCAGGCCTCGAGGTGACGGTGGGGCCTCATTCTGCCATCTTGGAGGACAACGGTTAAACAAGAAGGGAGCATTAAGAGTAGCGTTGCCCCTCGGGAGCCCCAAAAGTCGCTTCTCGGGGCGCTCTTGAGACGCTTTCGGAGCGCTCTTGGGCGCTTTTGGGGCCGTCTTGGGGCTCTCTTGAGCCTCTATTGGGCCCTCTTGGCTTATCTTGGAGCCATCTTGAGGCTTCGGATGGCCATCGGAAGCGAAAAGGCGAGACAGCAAAACACATTGAGTTCCCCAAGGTTGTGGAAGTATGTTGTCCTGTTCAGGGCCTCCTGGTGGAGCTCTTTGGCCGCTCGGAGCCGTCTTGGAGCGGTCTTGGGGCCTCTTGGAGCATCCTGTGGGCCACCTTGAGGCAGGATATCTTGAGCCATCTTGGAGGTCATCTTGAGCTCTCCCAGGCGCTCTTGGAGCCATCTTAATCAGTGCCCCCCCAGGAGGCCAACATGTGGCCAAAACCTTAGTGAAGTCAATGATTTTGGCATTCTCGCCGAGGCCTCTTGGGGCGTCTTGGGTGCCTCTGGGAGGCCTCTGGGAGGCCTCTTGGGGGTCTCTTGGGAGCCTCTTGGGGGCATCCTGGGGGCCTCTTGGGGGCCTCTTGGGGCCTCCTGGGCACCTCTTGGGACTCTTGGAGCGCCCTTGGGAGCCATAGGGGCCATCTTTGGGCCATCTTGGAGGACATCGATCAAACAAGAGGAGAGCCTTACTTAGCGGGGCCCCCCCCAAGAGGCCAAAAGCGGGCCCTAGTAAAACCAATGATTTTGGCTTCCTCGCCGAGGCCGTTTTGGACGCTCTGATACTTCGCGTCTGGCCCCGTCCAGGTCCAGGGGAGGGGGTAGGGGGAGGGGTCAAGACCCCCTCCCCGCCCGCAAGCCGTCTCGCTCACTCCCACCCGCCCTCCCAACACATACGTAGCACCCGAGTCTGGCCCGAGCCTCAGCATATTCAGCAGTCGTCTTTGGATGGGCAGCTACTGGGGGCCAATCCGCCGCCGCCGCCGCCGCCTCCGCCGCCGCCGCCGCCGCCACCGCCACCGCCGCCGCCGCCGCCCCCCGCTGCCAAACCGCCGCCGCAGCCGCTGCCGCTGCCGCCACCGCCGCCGCCGCCGCCGCAGCCGCCGCAGCCGCCGCCACCACCGCCGCAGCCGCCGCAGCCGCCGCCGCCTCCGCCAAGTGTACTATGTATTGTTTTTTGACAGGGATGGTGGGGGGGGGGGGGCCGCATCGGGTTGGCAGCGCATGTTCCGAATTTGGAGGCAGAGTCTGGCTTGCATTGTTTTTTACAAGGAATGGTGTGGGGGGGTCGTCATGGACCCTGGTTGGCCCCCAGTCGCCTGGGGGAGGGGGTGCTTATCAATGTGGAACAGTGATCAAGCTACCCACCCGCCCGCGAGCCGTCCAGCTCACTCCCACCCGCCCTCCCAACACATAAGTAGCACCCTGAGCCTGAGCATGTTCAGCGGTCGCCTTTGGATGGATGGACAACTACGGGGAACCAAAGCCGACCCCAGGTGCGCGACGCTTGGGCGAGGTGCGCCACGCGTGCCAGGGGCGCCACGCGCGCCAGGCACCCCTGGGGCCCGAGCGTGCCAGGCACGCCTGGTGCGCCAGATGTGCCATGTGCTCCGAGTTCGCCATGTTTGCCGCACACTCCAGCCGCGCCAGGTGCGCCACGTTCGGGGCACGTGCAGAGAGCGTCAGGTGCGCCGGCGCACGTGACAGCACGCATCGGGAAACATGTCGGCCCCCGCCATTCTTGTCGAAAGCCAATGCCCATCATTGTGTCTGGTGGGCCTGCGCACAGCAGGCCACGCGCCACCACCCTCGCCGTCCCTGTCAAAAACCACTTGACAGTGATCGCGGGATGGTCGCGCACGATCCAGATTTAGCCGAGGTGCATGTTGTATTGTTTTTTTGTCAGGGATGGTAGCCCTGCGCGCAGCAAGGAATATGCTGACACCCTTGCCGTCCCTGTCATTAACAATACAGGTGCTCGCGGGTCTCACGAACATGACTCAAGACTTTGCCCTGAAGTGTACTTTGCATTGTTTGGTTGACAGGGATGGTGAGGGGGGCCATCGGGTTGGCCGCGCATGCTCCAAATGTGGAGGCAGAGTGCGGTTTGCATTGTTTTTGACAGGGGTGGCGGGGGGCGGGCCCGCATGGAGCCGCCATGGTTCTGGGTCGGCCGCAGGCCAGGTGGGGAAGGGGGTGTATATTCATAAGGAACAGTGATAAACCCCTCACCGAAGGGGAAGAGGAGCAGACGGAAAACAAAACATCCTAGACCACCTACGCCCAAAAGGGCTGGTGGGACTTGAGGGTTTTCACGTGTCGGGCTCTGGTAGGCGATACTCGCTCGACACTGCTTCGATACTTTCCTGGGTGTTCGAAAGTATTTCGGGGATGTGGTCCTTAAGTATACGATGGGAGCAACATAAGGCTAATCCCGAACATGCCGCCAGCGGCCCCCCTCAGGAGCGCCGCCGCCTACACGCTGGCGTCCTCGATCGACCTCTCGACCTCGCTCGTTCGTCACCTTGTGCAGAGAGGCCATCACGACCGCCGAGTAAGTAGCGGGAGTCGCCCTCCGCGCGCGGCTCGAGCTTGTCGACACACCCGGGCCAGAATGTCGGCGGTGCACCCGCGCAGGCGGGCTCGGGCCCGCCCGTCCATGGGGTACCCGGCCAGGAAGGTCCCCAGCTCGCCGCGCTCCCCGCTGCCCCTGCCGTTGCTCTGCACCCACAGCTCGTATTCCGAGTCGCCCTCCGAGCCGCCTTCTTCGAACTGGGCGGCAGGCTCGTCCCCCTCCTCGTCCCTGGCCGCGAGCTGCGTGACGAGCTGCTGCACAAAGTCCACCCGCTGCTCGGCCTGCCGCCTCTCCTCCTCGCTGTCGGAGGCGCTCTTGCCTTCGTCCTCCGAGGCGCCGAAGGCCTCCTCGTCGCCCTCGCTGCCGTCCTTGACCTCCGCCTCAGCCTGCAGCTCGGAGGCCGCTGCGGCCCGCCCAGCTTCCAGCCGGAGTTCGGCCTGCTGCTTGGCCCACTTCACCGCACTGCGGTCAGCCGGCGCCACAGCCGCCGTCCAGTGCTCGCACGGGGCGGGCGTCCCCTTGCGGCGCCTGTCTGTGGCGCCCCGCCTGCATCCGCCGCCTTCGCTTTTCTTCCTGTCCAGCCTGAGCTTCGGCATCGCCATCGCCGCAGTCTGGCCAGTCTGCTCCTCCAGCCCCTCCTCCGTCGTTGTCCCCCCTCGAGCCTCGCGCCCCCGAGGGCCTCGAACGAGAAGTCGTGCTCGAAGCTCACCTGCGCCACCACCGCCTGCGCCTGCCGTGGCGAAGCTTTCGGCCACCGCCCCTCCCGCCATGGCATGCCATCCGCCGATGCCTCCCCATCCGCCGAAGCCGCAGCATTCGCCGCCCCGTCCAGGACGACGACGACGACGACGACGACGACGACGACGACGACGACCACGACGATGGCGACGACGACGGCGACGACGACGACGGTGACGATGGCGACGGCGACGGCGACGGCGACATCGACGGCGCCGGCGACGGCGACGGCGACGGCAACGGCGCGACCACGACCACGACGACGACCACGACGACGACGACGACGACCACGGACGACGGACGTCGACCACGACGACAACGCCGATGCCGACGCCGCCGACGACGACGACGACGACGACGACGACGACGACGACGACGACGGCGACGACGACGATGTCGACGACGACGACGAGGATGACGGCGTCGACGACGACGACGACGACGACGACGACGACGACAACGGACGACGCACGACGACCACGACCACGATCACGACGACGACGCCAGCGCCGACGCCGACGACGACGCTGACGCCTACGCCACCGGCGCCGAAAATCACGACCACGACGATGGACGACGACGACGATGACGACAACGACGACGACGGCGACGACGAGATCGATGACGATGATGACAAGGATACGGAGACGACGACGACGACGACGACGACGACGACGACGACGACGGCGACGGCGATGACGACGACGACGACGACGACGACGACGACGACGACGACGACGACGGACGACGGACGACGGACGACGGACGACGACCACGACCACGACCACGACCACGACCACGACGCCAGCGCCGACGTCGACGACGACGCCGACGCCTACGCTGCCGACTCCGAAGGCCACGACGCCGAGGCCGACGCAGCCGCCGCCGACGACGACGACGACGAGGACGCCTGCGACGATGCCGACGACGACGATCCACCCCTAGTAGGATTTTACGAAATAGGTGGACCGAGCCCTCGTAGGATTCTATTAATGCTGGGTCGGGCCCTCGTGAGAATCTACTGGAGCTGGATCCAGCCCTACAGAGATTCGATAAAAAGATGGACTGAGACTGCGCAGGATCCAAGTCGAGCTGGATCCAACTCAAAAGATGTCGCATTAGTGTTGGGTCGAGCTGTCGTAGAATTTCATCAGACCTGGACCCCGCCCTGCTATGGAGCTCCTAGAGCCAGATGTAGCCGCAGCTGGATTCTATCAGAGCTGGAGCGAACCCTGGTGATATGAAGTTAGAGCTGGATCCAACCCTAGTCGGTAGAGCTGGATCGAGCCCTGGTAAGATGCCATCAGAGCTGGTTTGAACCCTGGTAGGATTCTGAGAGAAGTGGATCGACCCCTAGGTGGATCTTTCCAGAGCTGGGCGGAGCCTTAGCAGGTTTTTGTCAGAGACGGACCGAGCCCCATTAGGATCCGATTAGATCTGGATCCAGGCCCATAAGAATTCTGTTGTAGCTTGATCCAGCCTCTGTGGGGTATTCTGTTATGGTTGGATCGACTCCAAGTGAGATTCCTTCAAGTCAGGAGGGGAAAAAACACACAGACACAACTAATCGTCGATCCCAAGACAAATTATAGCCGGAGTGCAGTATCCCCAAACAGGGTTCTTAGACCCACTGCGGTTTCCAAGGTCGATTGCGTGCCCGTCCAGTGCGGGCTGGCATGGCATGTTAAAACATGCCTCCTCCTCCTCCTCCTCCTCCTCCTCCTCCTCCTCCTCCTCATCCCGAACGGCATCTCGGAGCCCAGAGTTGCGAGGATGTCTCCAGCGTAACGGGCTGGACCACCTCGCGCGCGGCATTTCGGACCCCAGAGTTGCGACGATGTCTCGGGCGAAACGTGCTGCGAGGAAGTCTCAGGCGAAACGGGCCGGACCACCTCGAGCGCGGCGTCTCAGAGCTCCGAGTTGCGGGGGCCTCCTGGGGCCTCGTGGGACCTCCTGGTGACCTCCTGGGGCTTCCTCCTGGGCCTCCTGTGGCCTCCTGGGCCCCACCTCGGGCTTCCTGAAGCCTCTTGGGGCTCCCAGGGGGGGATATCTAACATGTGGCCGTCGGGGCCCCCCAAAATGGGGGAGGGGGGGGGCACAAGAGCAGGAAAAATCAACGAATCGACACCGGATTTGTATTGACTTGACACGTTCTGATAGGGGGCCTCCTGGGGCCTCCTGGGAGCCTCCTGGGAATCTCCTGCGGACCCCTGGGGCCTGTCCTGGGCGTCCTGCGGCTTCCTGAAGCTCTCTGGGGCCTCCTGGGGCTCCCAGGGTCCCAGGGGGGATATGTAACATGTGGTCTTCTGGGCTCCAGGCTGGACCACCTCTTGCGCAGCATCTGAGAGCTCAGAGTTGCGAGAATGTCTTGTGCGAAACGGGCCGGACCACCTTGCGCACGGCATCTCAGAGCTCAGAGTTGCGAGGATGTCTCAGGCGAGATGAGCCGGACCACCTCGCGCAGGGCATCTCGGAGCCCAGAGTTGCGAGGATGTCTCCAGCGTAACGGGCTGGACCACCTCGCGCGCGGCATTTCGGACCCCAGAGTTGCGACGATGTCTCGGGCGAAACGTGCTGCGAGGAAGTCTCAGGCGAAACGGGCCGGACCACCTCGAGCGCGGCGTCTCAGAGCTCCGAGTTGCGGGGGCCTCCTGGGGCCTCGTGGGACCTCCTGGTGACCTCCTGGGGCTTCCTCCTGGGCCTCCTGTGGCCTCCTGGGCCCCACCTCGGGCTTCCTGAAGCCTCTTGGGGCTCCCAGGGGGGGATTTCGAACATGTGGCCGTCGGGGCCCCCCCAAATGGGGGGCCACAAGAGCAGGAAAAATCAACGAATCGACACTTGACACGTTCTGATAAGGGGGCCTCCTGGGGCCTCCTGGGAGCCTCCTGGGAATCTCCTGCGGACCCCTGGGGCCTGTCCTGGGCGTCCTGCGGCTTCCTGACGCTCTCTGGGGCCTCCTGGGGCTCCCAGGGTCCCAGGGGGGATGTGGTCGTCTGGGCCCCCAGGCTGGACCACCTCTTGCGCAGCATCTGGGAGCTCAGAGTTGCGAGATTGTCTTGTGCGAAACAGGCCGGACCACCTTGCGCACGGCATCTCAGAGCTCAGAGTTGCGAGAATGTCTTGTGCGAAACGGGCCGGACCACCTTGCGCACGGCATCTCAGAGCTCAGAGTTGCGAGGATGTCTCAGGCGAGATGGGCCGGACCACCTCGCGCAAGGCATCTCAGAGCTCAGAAGTTCGAGGATGTCTCAGGCGAAACGGGCCGGACCACCTCTCACGCGGCATCTCCGAGGTTAGAGTTTCGAGGATGTCTCAGGCAAAACGGGCCGGACCACCTCGCGCAAGGCATCTCAGAGCTCAGAATTTCGAGGATGTCTCAGGCGAAACGGCCCGGACCACCTCTCGCACGGCACCTCGGGGCTCAGAGTTTCGAGGATGTCTCAAGCAAAACGGCCCGGACCACCTCTCGCGCGGCGCCCCGGAGCGCAACATTTATTAGGATATCTCAGTCGAAACGGCCAATCCCGGCCAACTCAGAAACAATAGTTGTAAGGATGTCTCAAGCGAAACGGCCCGGACCATTAAATTTTTGTGAGGATGTCTCTGCTCCGACTTCCCTCGGCCGGAGTTAGCTTCTATCACAACAGCACCCCGTTCAGCAAGCTGTGTGGGGAATTATTGGAAAATATGGGAAGTGTGGGGGAAGACGAAAACCCCAAAAATATGGAAAAATGTATGGGGGATATTTTTATATGTGTGTATTTATTTGGGTGTCCTGGGGCCCCTTCATCAAAGCTGGAGTCATGCATGATAGGATTCTATGAGAGCTGTATCGAGCCCTTGTAGCATTTTATCAGAGCCGGCGCCTGGCGCGGGCGCCGGCGACAGGTGCGCCGCCGCCGCCGTGGATGTCGTCACCATCGCCGGCGTCGTCGTCATCGTCGGTTTCGTTTTCGTGGGTTTCGTCTTCGTCGTCCGTCGTCGTCGTCGTCGTCGTGGTTGTTGTCGTCGCCGTGGTCGGAGCCGTCGTCGT
The DNA here is from genome assembly GCA_963575745.1 of Prorocentrum cordatum. Taxonomy (NCBI): domain Eukaryota; class Dinophyceae; order Prorocentrales; family Prorocentraceae; genus Prorocentrum; species Prorocentrum cordatum. Next base: position 32,209 of record CAUYUJ010017609.1, on the reverse strand, counting down.
CGTCGTGGTTGTCGTCGACGTCGTCGTCGTGGTCGTCGTGGTCGTCGTCGTGGTCGTCGTGGTCATCGTGGTCGTCGTCCGTCGTCGTCCGTCGTCGTCGTCGACTCGTTATTGTTGTCGTTGTCGTTGTTGCTGCTGTTATTGCTGTTGTTATTGTTGTTGCTGTTGATGCTGTCGTCGTCGTCATCGGCGTCGTCGTCGTCGTTGTTCCGCGGCGGGGGATGGAGGTTCTGGGCCCCTCGAGTATTTTTCCCGCGTGGGGGGGGGGGGATTCTCTTAATTCTTTTGAGTAATTTTCACGGGGGGGGTCTTCTGGGCCCCTCGAGTATTTTTCCCGCGTGGAGGGGGGGGATCATGTTTCGTGGGGAGGGGGGGATCCTCTGAATTCCTTTGGGTAGTTTTCACGGGGGGGGGTCCAGACCTCCTAGTTTTTTGCGGGCTGGTTGGGTTTGGGGGAGGGGGGGGGGTCTTAAAGGGGGTGTCTGACCCACTCGGAAGATGTTGTTCAGGCCAGCGACGGTGGACCGCGTCCCGTCATACGTTTTGCCTCTTGGCGCCCCCCTTGGGGGTCCTCCTGGGGTTCTCTGGGGGCGTATTGGGCCGTCTGGAGAGATATTCGTGCGGCCTTCTGGCGTGCTGGAGCCCCTCAGGAGCTATCTCGGGAACCATATTGGGCATGTCGGCGGCCGTGGAGGGTGGATTTGGCGGCTCCGAGGGCCCCCAGGGGTGCCTTGGTGACCTCGTGTTCCCACCTGCGCCCCCCCTATGTAGGGGAGGGAGAACGGGAGACAGCCAACTGTTTACCACAGGGGGTTTGCGGATTCCGAAGTCTTCGGGGAACTTTCCTCCCTCCTACACCCGTCTTGTCTGCTCCATGATCCCCCCCTTCCTTGCGATCCGCCTTGCCATCTTCTTTTTATTCTGCTTATGATTATTATGACTTTTATTTTCTTCGTATTATTATTCTTCATATTCGTACAACAATAATATAGCCAGTGTGGGTATTATTGTTATCATCAGTAATAGCATCCTGAACGTTATGATTCCCCATATCCTAAGACGGGGTTCTTGTTATTACTTGGACGCCTCCTACTCCCTCTCCTCCTTCCTCCTCCTCTTTCCTCCTCCCCTCCTGTTGGACTTACTCATACTCAGACTTGCTCATACTCAGACTTACTCATACACAGACTTACTCATACTCAGACTTACTCATACTCAGACCTACTCATACTCAGACTTACTCACACTCAGACATACTCATTACACAGACTTACTCATACACAGACTTACTCACACCCAGACGTACTCATACACAGACTCACTCATACCCAGACTTACTCATACACAGTATTAGTCATACTCAGACTTCGCTTGGAGAGCAGATTGTGAGGATGTCTCAGGCGGGGCGCTGGTTTCAGCACCCCTAAGGGGAGCCGCCAGGGGTGTTTGCACGGGCTCGTTCGCGGCCATTTTGTGGGGATGTCTCAGGCGGTTTGCTTGTTTCTGGGCTCAACATCCTTCGCTTGGAGAGCAGATTGTGAGGATGTCTCAGGCGGGGCGCTGGTTTCAGCACCCCTAAGGGGAGCCGCCAGGGGTGTTTGCACGGGCTCGTTCGCGGCCATGTTGTGGGGATGTCTCAGGCGGTTTGCTTGTTTCTGGGCCCAACATCCTTCGCTTTCGGAGCAGATTTGGAGGATGTCTCGAGCGAGGCGCTCATTTTCACCCCCCAGGTGGGCCAGATTTTGAGGATGTCTCGATCGGTTTGCTTGTTTTGGTGGCCAGGCTCGTGGCCCTAAGGGGAGCCGCCAGGGGTGGTTGCACGGGCTCGTTCGCGGCCATTTGTGGGGATGTCTCAGGCGGTTTGCTTGTTTCTGGGCCCAACATCCTTCGCTTTCGGAGCAGATTTGGAGGATGTCTCGAGCGAGGCGCTCATTTTCACACCCCAGGTGGGCCAGATGTTGAGGATGTCTCGATCGGTTTGCTTGTTTTCGTGGCCAGGCTCGTGGCCCTAAGGGGAGCCGCCAGGGGTGGTTGCACGGGCTCGTTCGCGGCCATTTTGTGGGGATGTCTCAGGCGGTTTGCTTGTTTCTGGGCCCAACATCCTTCGCTTTCGGAGCAGATTTGGAGGATGTCTCGAGCGAGGCGCTCATTTTCACCCCCCAGGTGGGCCAGATTTTGAGGATGTCTCGATCAGTTTGCTTGTTTTGGT
>CAUYUJ010017609.1:2500-25000 GCA_963575745.1 Prorocentrum cordatum | reverse complement strand
TTGATATTTGCTCACGATGTATGCTCCTTGAGCTTACATGTTGCATCCGCTTCACGGATGGAGGGCGGGCCGTTTTCAAAATGCGGTTCTCGCCTCAGCGCCGCGCACATTCGATTTCAAGACTTGCAAGAGCTTCACAGATGGAGGGCGGTACCTCTTCAACATGTGGCTCGCGCCTTAGCCGTGCGCGCATTCGTCTGAAGAGTTGGCAGCCGTTTCGAGGATTTTGAGGGTAAATATTCCCAACATGGCGCTTTGGTGTGATGTAGGGACTGTCATGACGCAGCCATCATGTTAATTCGCGGCGTTTGCTCTGGCACGATTGAGGATCTCCAGGACGCAGCAGTAACGTTGGTTCGCGGCGTTGAAGTCCCAGGAATGGTGTTCTGGCATGGTTCAGGATTTCCAAACGGTTGTCCTCCAATAGGGGCACTTCCTTCAGTGAGAATGAACTCTTGTGGAGACCGGTGAAGAGGCGTCTTGGATGGAGGGTATATCGCAAAGTCGTTGATGAGCCTTAGGTTTACACTGGTCCTCTTCCTCCTCCTCCTCCTCCTCCTCCTCTTCCTCCTCCTCTTCCTCCTCCTCCTCCTCCTCGTCCTCCTCCTCCTCCTTCCCCTCCTCGCTCATCCCCCCCACCCCCTCCTCCTCACGCTTCCCACCCCCCTCCATGGTCACCCTCCTCCACCTCCTCGTCATCCTCCTTGTCCTCCTCGTCCTCCTCGTCCTCCTCTTCCTCCTCCTCCTCCTCCTCCTCCTCCTCCTCCTCCTCCTCCTCTCCCTCCCCCATCCACCTCCCCCTCCTTTTCCTCTTCATCCTCCCCTCCTCCTCCTCCTCCTCCTCCTCCTCCTCCTCCTCCTCCTCCCCCTCCTTTTCCTCCTCCTCCTCCTCCTTTTCCTTTTCCTCCTCCTCCTCATGTCCTCTTTCCCCTCTCTTCCTCCCCTACTCTCCTACTCCCCTTCCGCCTCCTTTGCCTTTCCCTCTTTCTCCTCTTCCCTCCTCCCGACTCCACTTGTCCTCGCTTTTTCTCCTCCCACATTACTTTCCTCCTCCTGCTGCTCCTCCTTCTCCTCCTCCTCCTCCTCATGTTCCACCTTCTCGTTCTCCTCCGCCTCCTCCTCCTCGTCCTAGTCCTCCCCCTCCTCCTCTTCCTTCTCCTCCTCCTCCTCCTCTTCTTCTTCATCTTCATCATGATATTTATATTCCTATTCATCATCATCATCATCATCATCATCATCATCACCACCATCATCATCACCATCATCAGCATCAGCATCAGCATCAGTATCATCACCACCATCACCATCACCATCGCCATCGCTATCACCAGAACCAGCACCAGCACCACACCATCACCATCACAATCACCATCACACTCCTCAGTTCCCTCTTCCTCCTCCTCCTCCTCTTCCTCCTCCTCCTCCTCCTCCTCCTCCTCCTCCTCCTCCTCCTCCTCCCCCTCCCCGTGTCGACGCCGTTCGATACTGGTTTCGGGGCACTGCTCAGTGGATACACGGGGTGCCACCAAGAGTGACCATAACCCATAACTGGGAGAGCACCCCCGAGCAGCCCCCCCAACCAAATGAGCGGCTGGGCGACTGGCTCAGGGCCCTCCCCGCGTGCAGCTGGGATCCGCCCAGCCGACACAGGCAGGCAGTCGTGCTGTGGCGAGTCGAAGATTCGCCCTCGCGGACAGGTCATGCATAGCCCTCCCAGGGGGAGGTAGACACCAGCCTTTTGCCACAGCCAGAGGGCAGTCATCGGGACACGCAGGCAGCCCTCACACGCAGCCGGGGACAGAGGGGAGAGCGTCCCCCCCGTCTACCGTTCCAGGAGGTAGAGACCTCCAGGACACATCCCGTCGGCAATGCCAGCGGTCCTGCACATATGCCACACATTGCTGACCTCCACGACACAGCCTGGCGCAAATGCCTGCGGCCCCGTTACATTCGACACGTGGACGCGAGGGGTACACACCTCGAGGGCACAGCCCGGCGGCAGTGCCTGCATTCCCCAGTTGCGAAGCGTCGGCCTCCAGGGCACAGCCCAGCGGCAATGCCGGCGGTCCTGCACACACTCCGCACATGCACACCAGAGGTGCTGGCCTCCATGACGGAGCCTGGCGGCAAGGCTGGCTGTCCTGCGCGCAAACACACACACACACACACACACACACACGCGCACGCACGCACGCACGCGCACGCACGCACGCACGCACGCACGCACACACACACACCATTTGCGAGGCACTGGCCTCCATGACACAGCTTGGCAGTAATGCTGGCGGTCCCATGCAATCGATACTCGGGGACTGAAAGACATCGTCCCCAAGGTTTCATGTACCACCGATCCTGAAGGCAGGACCTCCCCCAGAACCCTGGCGACCACCCTGGGACCCCGGGACTCGCCAGGACCCCAGGTGGGTGGGATTCTGACCCAGACCCCCCCCCCACCGACCCCACTACCCCCACACTTCCCCCCATTTCACCCCCGCCCCCCCACCACCCCCCGTCAGAGAGGGAAAAAAGGAGAGGGAGTCGATTTAACTACGACGTATTTTTCCTTGTTGCTCAATTTCCTTGGGACTGGCGCCGCCGCCGCCGCCACCGACGGCGGCGACGACGACGACGACGAGGACAAGGAGGGCAAAGCCTCTCGCACACGCCGAAGGGTCGGCGGATTTGAGGCCGTGGCCCGAGACACATGTTCACTAGAGGTTTTGACCTCCGCCACACAGCCCGACGACAATGCGGGTGATATTGACCTCTACCAAACCGTCCGACGAGCTGGCGGATGCCAGGGCGCACGCGCTGCGACTGGAGGAACCCGCCAAGCAGGTCAAGGCGGACGCCCTTCGCCGGGAGGGCGCCTCAGACGGCCGCGTCGAGGAAGGGGCCCCGCCAGACGAGGCGTCTGTCCCGAAGGATGGCAGGGGGGCCCTCTCGTGGGTTTGGCTGGAGGCCAGGCCTCGTTTGGCCGAGGGTGGAGGCAGTCAACGGCGGGAAGGGTAAAGAAAAGCGAGATCCGCCTTGGCCCAGTTTCCCCTGCGTCGAAGGTGAATTTGGAGGGCGGCCAGTACAGCTCCCAGAGCTGAACGCCATCGGTCTCGGCTTGGGCGCGGAGTCTGGCGGCGCCAGAAACGGCGCCGAGCCACTCGGAGGCCCCAGGCCACTGTGTCGCGCACAGCCAGGGCCCCGCGGCTTGCGGCGGAGTCTGCTGCGGGCTGCGTGGCGAAATGGTGGTCCATGCGCCAGACGTGGAGCACGCTCTCCCTGGACGTGGTCGGTGCACTCGGGGAGGGGGGCCGCGCGCTGGACGAACCCCAAGGAATGCGAGCAGGCCCCTCGCCTTGCCACGGGGTCCGCCTGGCGGAGCCGCCGCTCGGCAGCGCCAGCGTACCCTGGGAGGTCCCACAGGTGTCGCTGAGGCGGCGGGGGCGTCCTGGGCGCTGTGGAGCTGCGGCGCTGGTGCCGGATGGTGCCGGGATGGCGTGGACGTCCTCGCGGCGACCGCTGTGGCGGGGCGAACGAATCGCAGCTCGCTGGGCAGGCCAGAGGCTTCAGTCCGAGAAGTAGTGGGTCCCTGGCCCCAGATGTTTGCCAAATTCATCGGGGGTGCTGTTGGTATATAAAGCGCCCCAGGACGCAAAACTGGCCTGGGAGAGCGACGGGGCGGATCTGGCGCTTGGGGTGCCCAGCGCCGTCGCCCTGCCCCACCCAGCCTCGGCCCGCGCCGGCCCTCCCCACCCGCCCCTCTTTCCCCCCGCCCTGCGCCCCCCCCCCCCCCGTCCCACTCGTCCCCTTCCCCTGCCCTCCCTCCCTCCCGCCGCCATCGCCCCGCCCACGCGGGCCCGTCTCGCCCCGCCCTTGCCGGCCTCTCCCCCGTCCCTGGGGGTGGAGATCCGCCCTGCTGTGGTGCAGACCCCCCCTGTCACTCCTGGGGTGGCGATATGTGGCGATCCGCCCTGCTGGGCGGGTCCTTCTGCCACCCTTGTGGCAGGCGACCAGTCCTGCCGTGAAGCAGGTCCCCTTGTCGCCCTTAAGGTGGCGATGAGTCTGGTTGTCGCGCTGGTCGCCCTTGTCCCCCCTGGTGGCGATCGTTCTGCTGTAGCACTGGCCGCCGCAGATAACCCCTGGTCCCCAGGGTGGCGATCCACGTGCGAGGCCCCGGCCTCCAGGACACGGCCCAGCAACAATGCCAGCGGTCCTATATACGCCCCACACGCGCATACCGAGCACAGCCCTGAGAAAATGCCGGCGGCCTGGTATCCAATCCAGACGTGCACGCGAGAGGCGCTGACCTCCAGGGCACATCCCGGGGGCAAGGCCGGCGGTACTGCGTACACCCCACGCGCGGACCAGAAACATGGGGTTCCTTCCGTGTACCATTCTCGCACCCTTCCTTGACGCTTCGCCCTCATTTCCTGTAGGTTTGCTTGCTAGTGATTTACTGCCTGCCCTCCATCGCGCCGCACATATGAGACTCCGAATGTCTTCCTGCATGGCGTTTCGTTTAACAGAGGTGGCTGTCTAAGGGTATGCAGGCTGCACGTACCATCCACCAATACCGGGTGCCAACAATGGTCCCTGGAGCATGTTCTGGGACCAGAAGGTTTATCCTCCCAACCTTCACGAGCTTCGCCTTCAAGGACATGAGGGCCTATGTGCCCCACACGACTGAATAGGGTCACGCCTACCCTCAAGGGCATCAGCAATACACTACAGTTTTCCTCTTCCTCTCCCCGTCCTCTCCCCGTCCTCCTCCTCCCCTCCCCCCCTCCTTCCCCGCCCTGGTCCAGTGGTTCCCCTCCTCCCCCTCCCCCCGTCTGTCTCCTCTCTCCTCCCCCTCTCTGCCTGGAGGTGCATGGCCGGCAGCTTGGCCCGCTTCTCGCAGTGAGGCCGCCTGTGCAGGCACCCTGCGCGCCTCCCTGGGCCCTTCGTCACAGAAGTTATTCCTTCAAAGAAAGCTAGCAGGAAAGGCAGATCGAGAAGCCCGCTGCCAAACAGCAAAAGCTGTTCGTCACGGCAGACATCGAAGCGGGTATTTTCCTCACGCTATGTTTTAACGACTCGATTCGGTTCCCCGATGTTCAGTCGACGAAGAACAGAGAGTCCTTGCTTTTCGCCGAAGACCAATCAACGGCATGAACACAAACTTTCGAATGTCCGCATGGATTTTCTTGGTCGTCGATGGACGGGCGGAAGAGGGCATCACGCCGATCCAGGAAATTCGCGCAAACCTCCAGCAGCTTATATTTATGCCTTTTCTCTGCCTTCTCACATCTGCGATCTCCCATCCTCTCGGAGGCTGACCAGCGAGCGCCTTTCGGAGAATTGCACAATTCGCCCTTTCTGCCCAGCAGCGGCGGCTTTCGCTGCGCGCCGGGCACATCCGGCATTCTGTGCCCCAGAAGGCATGATGAGGATGGTGGTGGTGCCGATGATCATGAGGATGTGGACGGCGATGGTAATGACAATTTGTGTTGATGATGGTCTTGAAACGACGAAGATGATGTTGATGAAGGGCGATGGTGATGGTGGTGTTGGCGACGAACGTGTCGATTGCTGATGTTGATGCTCATGATGGCGACCTAGCAGTTGGCAGCTCCGGTTCCGCGCCGACACTCCCCCCTCCCCTCGGGCCCAGAAGCGGCTAGGAGCGGCGGGGTAGGACCCATCGCGGCGCTGGGCTGCCGTTCTGGTATTGTAACACACGTAGCATCGGCGGCGCAATCCCTCCAGACCCTTGGCGACTCGAACGGAATGGCGCCAGATCGTGTTCTCAACCTTCCCATGAATTGAATGAAGCATTGCTTGCGTCGTGACGTCCTCCTCTTGTCTTCCCCTGTCTGTTCCCTCTCTCCTCCTCCTGCCTCGTGTGTTCTGCCTGCCTTCGAGCTCCCCTGGGAGGCTGCCAACTGCGCGACTGCCGGTATTTTCGCGGGCCTCTCGGAGATCCAGTTGGGCTACGTCTTACGCGCATCTAGAAGGGACCCAACGCTCTCCTGGTGGGCTACCATCTGCGCAACCGTCGACCCTTTTCTTGGGCTCCAGGGAGGTCCAGCGGAGCGACGTCTCACGCGCATCCATACGGGACCTCGCGCTTCCTTCTGGGCGCTCCCAATTGCGCAACAGTCGCCAGTTCCGTGGGCTTTGAGAAGGTCCAGCGCAGCGACGCCTGACGCCCATGCAGACGGGATCTCGATCCGCATTCGGGATCTCTCGTAGGCTCCTGGGGGGTCCAGCGGAGCTACGTCTCACGCGCATCCAGACGGGACCTCGCGCACCCCTGGACCTCGCGCCTGCCTGGGGTGCTCCGAACTGCGCAGCTGCCGCCACTTCCGCGGGCCCCTGGGAGTTTAGCTGAGCGACGTTTCCGCGCATCCAGATCGGATCTCGAGCTGCCTTGGGGAGCTGGAATTTGCCCAAGTGTCGACACTTTCGTGGGCTTCTGGGAGGTCCAGCGGAGCTACGCCTTACGCGTATCCATCGGAGACTTCGCGCTCGTCTTGGGGCTGCAGTCTGCGCAACTGTGACCACTGTGGTGGGCTCCAGGGAGGTCCAGCGGAGAGAACTCTTATGCGCATCCAGACGGAGCCTTGCTCTCCACGGGGGCTTGCTAGCTGCGCAGAGGTTGCCACTTTCGTGGGGCACCGGGAGGTGTCAAGGAAGAAGGCGTCACGCGCGCCTTCATCCAGAGGGGTCGGGGGCGGCAAAGAGGGGGGTGATGACTAGGGGGGGGGATATCATGGCGGGGGCCATGATATTTCCCAGATTTCATGGCGCCCTCGTCTTGTTTCATTACATACGTCACTGACCCCCCCGCTGGGCTTCGCACATGCCGCTGGTCATGATTTGCACCCCCCCCTCTTGGACACCCCCCTCTTGGCCGCTCCCGAAGGGGGGGGGCCTCCATTGTTTGCTCCAGGGAGGTCGAGCGGAGCGACATCTTCAGCGCATCGAGCCGGGGCTCTCGCGCATTGCCCCTTGGGCTTCTGGGAGGTCCAGAGGAACAGCCACGTACTATTCGCATCCAGGAGGAGGAGGAGGAGGAGGAGGAGGAGGAGGAGGAGGAGGAGGAGCCGACTTCGCAAGAGTCGCCACGTTCGTGGGCTCCTGGGAGGTCCAGCGGATCGATGTCTTGCGCGCATCCAGCCGAGGCCTCGCGCTCCCTTTGGGGGGTCTGCCAACTTCGCCTCCTACTTAGATGAGGAGGAGGAGGAGGAGGAGGAGGAGGAGGAGGAAGAGGAGGAGGAGGAGGAAGAGGAGGAGGAGGAGGAGGAGGAGGAGGAGGAGGAGGAGGAGGGAGTCGCCACGTTCGTGGGCTCCTGGGAGGTCCAGCGGATCGATGTCCTGCGCGCACCTAGCCGAGAGACCTCGCGCTCCCTTTGGGGGTCTGCCAGCTGGCAAGCGCCGCCACTTTCGCGTGTGCTCCTGGGAGGTCCAGCGGAGTTGCGCCTCACGCGCGCCTTGACGAGATCTCGCGCTCCTGTGGGGGGATGGCTGCCAACGGCGCAGGGGTGACCACTTTCGTGGGCTCCTGGAACGTCCAACGGAGTCATTTTTTACGCGCATATGAATACCTCGCGCTCCCCTGGGGGGATGGCTGCCAATGGCGCATCAGTGACCGCTTTCGTGGTCTCCTGGGAGGTCCAGCGAGGCTTCGCTTCACGCGCGTATCCAGCTGAGACCTCACGCTGGGAGCTGAAATCTGCGCAACTGTCGCCTCTCTCGTAGGCTTCTGGGAGGTCCAGCGCCTCCCATTTCCGTCGGCGTCGTGTCATGCAGGTCTCATGATCGTGCAAGACGTGGAAAGGATACCGCATCCCTCGTCGAATGTTCGTTCTGTTGCGGGGCAGGCGATTCGCGCTTCTTGATACTTGATCATCAGTGCCTCATTCGGCCTGAAGATCCCTTGTCTCCCGTCCCCCTGCTGCTGCGCGCTGTTTGTCACGGTCTCCTTTCTTGCTCAGTTGTCTCCTATCTCGCTCGCTTTTCTGCCTCTCTCCGCGCTGCTCACTGCCTTTCCTCGTTCCTCCCTGCCGCCTGCTGCCCTCTTCCTGCTTCTGCTGCTGGTGTGTACCCATATCGCCGGATCTGTAAAATCACAGCCTGTAAAGTTACGGTGGGGGCGTTCGTCAAGGCTTCAGACCTTGAAGGATTCCTTATCTCATGAGGGCGATGGTGATATCCATGGCAAGTTCGCGATTAGAGTTCCACTGGCTTCCAGCTTCTGGATTCCTTGTCCAATGCTTCCTTATCCAATGCCCCCACCGTGCCCAACCCTGATGTGTAGATGCGGATCTGGCCGGTTGGACCTTCCAATTCGCCGGGCCAGCGGGCCAGAGGTGTGGTGAGATCCCCAGTGACAGGCTAACAGTTTTCCCAGTTTGCGGGCGCGGGGCGGCGACTGGTCAGGAGGGACAAAAACACAGACACAATTAATCGTCGATTCCCAGGAAAATATACGAAAATATAGGAAGTGGGGGGGAAGACGAAAATCCAGAAAATATGGGAAAATATGGGGAATCCTGTTATTTGTATCCATTTACTTGTGTGTCCCTGGGCCCCTTTAACTGGGGGTCCCCGGGCGAAAAGTACCCTAGGCGCAGCCCGTGCGCAGCTCTTGCGCGGCCCGGACCACCCCTGGGTCATGCTATGTGCTCTTCTGGGCGGCGCCCTTGGCGCACCCAAGGGCGCCGCAGAAGCCTTTATCGAAGCCTGCAGGAGAGCTCAAGGGGGTCCGAGACCGTCGAAGAGCCCTCCAGGACGTCCAAGATGAGTCCTTCACTCCAAGGAGCTTCTAAAACGCCCCAGCGGCGCTTCAAGAGGATCCCCAACAAGGCCTAGAGAGCCCACAACTGTTTGTCTTCCGTTGGTGCTTGAAGGATTGGGGCGTTGCCGCCTCTTCGGGCTTCCGACCGCCCAAGACGGCACAAGGAGGCCCCGAAGACTGCCCGAGGCGCCCGAGAGCGTCCCAGGACGGCCCCAGGCCGGCCCAAGAGGGCCCCAAGCTGGCCCAAAGAGCCCCCAAAGAGGGCTTCGGAGGCCCCCAAGAGAGAGCCCCCAAGAGAGGTATAATCCGAGCAGGCATGTCGAGCCCTCTCCCAAAAGATAACTAACTACCCCCGAGACCGCCAGCAGGCCCCCAGGACGCCCCCCAGAGGCCCCAAAATGCTCCCCCAAGATACCCCCAAGAAGCACCAGAGGGTCCCATGCCGCCAAAAGGCCCCCAACAGCCTTCCAAGAGACCCGGAGACGCGTCTCTGAGAGGCGTCTTGTCCACAACCCGCTTTGGCCCCAAGGGCACCCCAAGAAGACATCAAGAGGTCTCCTCCTCCTCCTCCTCCTCCTCCTCCTCCTCCTCCTCCTCCTCCATTCATTCCTCTTCCTTGGAAATAACTCCTCCCTGTCGCACCCCGGGGCTGGCCGAAAGGGCGGGCTGGGCGTTTCGACTGGGACGTCCTTACTGTTTATGGTCGTGTAGCTTGAATTCCGCATGCGTTTCGCCGATGGGAGGCGGCCCGTTTTCAAAGTGTGATTCTCGCACTGGTGCCGCGCGCATTCGTTTTAACAGCTTGCGAGAGCTTGTCGGATGGAGGGCAATGACTTTTCAAAACGTGGTTCTCGCCTTAGCGCCGCGCACATTCGTATTATAAATTCGCAAGAGCTTCACGGATGGAGGGCGGCCCGTGTTCAAAAAGTGGTTCTCGCCTCAGCGCCGCGCACATTTTTTAAAACGTTTTGCTGAAGCTTCACGGATGGAGGGTGGTCCCTTTTCAACATGTGGATCTCGCATCAGCGCCGCGCACATTCGTTATCATTCGTTTAAGGAGTGTGCAACATAATATCAGGGCGCAGCAGTCACGTCGATTCGCGGGGTTGAAGTCTAACGAATGGTGGTCTGGCACGATTCAGGATCGTCAAGACGCAACACTAGCGGTGAGTCGCGGCGTTGAAGTCCCACGAATGGTGTTCTGGCTGAGTTCGGCATTTTCAAACGGTTGTCTTCAACGGGGCACTTCCGTCAAGGACAATGAACCATTGTAGGGGCCTATGAAGAGGGAACTTGGAGGGAGGGTTTACTTGGGTTTACCCTGGTCCTCAACCTTCTCCCTCGCCACGAGCACGGCAACAGAGCAACAGTGATGCAATTTGGGCCGGTGGAATGAGCGAAGCGATTGCATTCGGCGGCCCCCATGCGGGCCTTCGCCGTTTTAGGCTTTGGGGCAAGATGATGAGATGATGATGGTGATGCTGATAATGATGATGCTGACGATGCTGCTGATGATTATGATGATGATGCTGCTGATGATGATAATGGTGGCGGTGATGATGATGCTGATGATAGATGAGAGTGAGAAGCATGTATAAGGCATGTTATGAGTGGATAAACTTTAGCTTTTAGCTTTTAACTCTGAATTGCTAAGGCATGCGGCCGACTTTAGCTTTTCTTTTGAGGACGCGTAAAAATACGCGTGACACGTGTTCCCAGCGCCAGGCCCACGTGCGTGACAGCTCCTGGGACACGTGGAAACAACAGTGAGATGCGTCCTCAGGGCTGCGAAAGCCTCGTTTCGGCGCACCCATCAAACATTCCTGTCTGACATTATTCTGGGACGCGTAAAAATATGAGTGAGCAACGCCTTCATAGCTACGACACTGCCATGTCAGCACACCGCTCACGCATTTCCTGCTCCACACTCTACCCGGAGACGTAACAATACAAGTGAATTGCCCTTCCTTTTTGATGGGAACCTCAATTCGGCACACCTCTTACGCACTTCGTAAGTGTTGGGCGATCAGCTGGATCCCGAGACGGCTCCTTGGTGCCTCAAGTCAGCACATCCCTCACGCACATCGTGCTTCACGGATCCCCAAATGCTTTCAGCCGGCCTTCGAGACCGCCGAACTTCCCAGGTGGCGCAAATACGCCCCCAAGAAATATTGCAACAATGGGTGCCGACCCTCGTCGAGGCCGTATCTCTAACACCCACTGGTTACAACATGTGCGTGCAAGCCTCCGGGGGGCCCGCCTTGGCTCCCGCTCTGCGGGCTCCATTCGAGGGGCCCCCTGCGGGCCCACGCCGAGTTGTGGTCCTCGTGGGTAGGTGGCGAGAGGATGAAGCGATGATGATTATGATGGTGATGCTGATGATACTGATGATGCTTGTGATGATGATGATGATGATGACGAATCTGATGATGATGACGAATATGATGATGATGATGATGATGATGGTGATGATGACGATGACGACGACGTTGACGAGGAGAATGACAATGACGATGACGATGACGATGATGTCGATGATGCTGATGCTGATGACGAGGTTGATGGTGGTGGTGATGATGATGCCGATGACGATGCTGATGATGATAACGCTGACGATGCGATGATGATCATGATGATGATCATGATGATGGTGATGATGATGATCATGACGATGATGATGATGATGATGATGATGATGATGATGATGATGATGATGATGGTGCTGACGATGATGCTGGTGATGATGATGGTGATGGTGATGATGATGACGATGATGATGATGATGATGATGATGACGATGCTGGTGATGATGCTGATGATGGGAATGATGATGGTGCTGATGCTGATGACGATGGTAATGATGATGATGCTGATACTGATGATGATGATGATGATGGTGATGATGGTGATGATGTTGATGTTGTTGATGATGATGATGATGATGATGATGATGATGATGTTGATGGCGGCATGCGTAAGGCATGCTAAGAGGGGCTACGCGCATTCCGCAGGGCAGGGCTGCATCACATCTCCTGGGGCACGTGAAAATACAGGTGATCCGCACCCCAAGGGCTACGAAAGTCTCGTGTCGGCGCACCTCGCGCGCATTTCTTGACGGACATTACATTGGAACGCGTAATCACACGCGTAAGCATACAAGTGACTTGCTTTCGCAGGGCCACACAAGCTTCAATCTTGCACACCCATCACGTATTTCCTGTTTCATACGCCCTTGGGACACCCAGGGTGCTGTCCGACCCCTGACGGGACGCCAACATGGCCCCAAGAAAATTTGCAACGATTGGTACCGACCCTTGTCGAGACAGTATCCCTAACACCCACTGGTTGCAACATCTGTGTGCAAGCTTCTTTCTTGGGGTCCGCTGTGACTCCCGCTCTGCGGGCTCAACATACACGTCGCTTGGGCATGGGATTCGTTGCGCTGCCGTGATAGAAAGTCCTTCGTCGAATATTCGTTCATGGGCCCCTTGACGGTGCCACTTGCTGCAGATGGGTTGGGCACGCTCCTGGGTAATTCGCCACGCTCGGCGTCCAGAGGCCGTTCCTGGGCTCCAGGACCCTCAGAGAACATGGCTCGGGTCCCAGGGGAAGGTCGATAGGTCCAGGATCCTACAACCCCGTGCGAAAAGCAACTGGTGTTTGGTGAGCCCCCGGGCCCCCCATTTCAATGTTGATCGCGCGACCGGCGAAGTTGGAAAGCAGAACTCGGCACCGCATTGAACATTGAAATTGGAGGGGTTGGGGGGCGAAGGTGTATAGAAAAACACCCGTTGCTTTCTGCACGGGGGGTATGACTCGAACAGGTCGAGTCGTCAGGGGTCCGGGGAGGGTGGGCAGGGCTGATGGTGGCCAGGGGGACTGCCTCGCTACCTCCCAGGGGAGCCCGACTGACAAGCAGGCCGGCCCTGCAAAGCCAGTCCAGGGTGCCCTGCTCGTCGTCGTCGTGGTTGTGGTCGCGGTCGCCGTCGTCGTTGCAGAGTGAGGGGTGGCCCTTCTGTCCTCCTTCTAAGCTCCCACGCTCTCCGTTGTTCCATGTTGGCGCTCGGATGTCCTCCCGTCTTCGGTCGCGAGGCCACAGTGTCTGAGGGGCCCATGCCCCCCTCCCAGCCCTCTGAGAAGGCCGCCCCCCCGCCCTGCCCCCCCCCCCCACTTAGCGCACTTTGCCCGCCGCCGTCTTTTAGAATAAGAGATTCGCACACGCTCTGCCGCGGAGCGCAGCGTTGGACAAAGCACCGTCCTCTGTCCTGCCTCCTCCCTCCTTCCCTTCCCTCCCTCCCTCCCTTCTTCCTCTCCCCTTTCCCCATCCTCCCTCCTCGATGTCCTCGATCTCCTCGACGTTCTCCATCCTGAATTCTCCAGAGCAAAGAGGAGGACGAGGAGGAGGATGAGGAGGATAACGATGATGAGAAGGAGGGAGGGGGGACAAGAGAGTAGGGCGTAGGATCTGTGAGGAGGAAGGAGGGTGGAAAAGCGAACACGAGGAGGGAAGGGGAAGAGCCAGGAGGGAGGGATGGAGGAGGAAGGAGGATGGATGGTGAAGGGAGGACCAGGGACGGATAAGAGGCATGGGAGAAGTCATGATCATGGTTGAGTGGAAGGGAGGGAGGGAGGGAGGGAGACCACAACGGTGACAACGGTGACGGCGACGACGACGACGACGACGACGACGACGGCGAGGGGGGGAAGAGCGAGGGCGGGAGGAATCCAGGGCGGCCTAGACGCCCCCCTTGCAGTACATGCCCGCTCCCCCTGCTCAGTCTCGAGGCCCCCACTTTGGCGACCTGCCCGCATCATTGCGGGGAAGCTGCGTGGCCGTCACGGGAGGGGGTCGCCACGGCCGCCCGCCCGCAGGCCCCAGGTCGGCGCGTCCTTGGCCCATGACGTCCCCAGGTTCGCCTTCCACTCTGGAGCATCCTCCCCCGCCTCCTCCTCCTCTTTCCTCCTCCTCCTCCTCCGCCTCCTCCTCTTTCCTCCTCCTCCTCCTCGTCCTGGCGTCCTCGGCGGCCCTCGAAGTCCTCGCGAGGAATGCTCGCGAGGCCGTGGGGGCCTCCCCGGAAATCCTGGGGGCACCTCGGGCCAGGGACGCCTCAGGCAACACACGGCCCGGGGGGGAGGGGGCACCTGACCCGAGGGGGGGAGCGGAGGGAGCAACGAAGCACAGTTTTCGTCGGCGGCGAGGCAGAACTGCTGCACCAGCTCTCCCTTTTTTTGTTCCCTCTCTCTCTCTATATATAAATATATGTATATCGGAGAAACGGGGCTGAACGGTCACGTGGCTGAAGTGGGATTCCGCAATGAGGATTAGTATTGCTGTTGTTGTTTGTTTGTTTGTTTGTTTGTTTGTTTGTTTGTTTGTTTGTTTGTTTGTTTGTTTGTGTGTTTGTTTGTTTGTCTGTTTGTTTGTTTGTTGATTGCTGGTTTGTTTGTGTATATGTATGTTTGTTTGTCTGTTGTTATCGGTGTCGTCGTTGTTGTTGTTGTTGTTGTTGTTGTTGTTGTTGTAGTTGTTGTTGTTGTTGGTGTTGTTGAACTCTCACTCCTGAAGAATAATTGTTGTTGATCCCGCCCCACCGGTGCATATTGTTTTTCTCAAACATAGTGTGCCCCTCGACGCTCGCACCCGTTTTTTTTACGGAAAGTCTTCAGGCTCAAATTGGGCCCCTGGCCCCCGTGTGACAACAACAACAACGGCTCCCGCTCGAGACTTCCTCACAATTTAGCCAAGACCTCCGCTCCCGCCCGAGACCCCCTCGCATTTTTATTCCGGAATCGCGCTCTCGCTTGGGACTTCCTTACAATTTATTCAGGAATCGCTCTCCCGGCGCTCTGGAGTCGCGCTCTCGCTGGAGACTTGCTTACAATCTACTGAAGAGTAGCGCCCTTGCGTTGGAATTTCTTGCAATTTATTCAAACGTCGCACAAGGCACAAGGCACAAGACACAAGGCACAAGCTTCCCGAAGCAGTCTCACCTTTGCTTTCACCTGTCCTTCACCATTCCGTTAAGTTTCCCTTTCCGCACGCTCATGCCTGAATTGATGTGTTATTCTTCTTTTTTTGTTTCTTCTTCTTCTTCTTCGGGTGCCGTGGGCGACACGCGCGTGCCAGGCACCCTTGTCAAGCAATTGTCCAAACCAGGGGGGAACAACATCGCTTCGCCGTCGACTCCCGATGCGTCACGTGGCCGCACTCGTGCTTGTGGCACTCCAGTTGCCGCCATCCTCAGCAACCCGTGGACGAGATTGCAGAAGGCTCGCGTCGGGCAGGGCCCCTCATCGCCGCTTCTGGGGGATGTCATGCACGGTGAGGCCGGGAGCTGCGTGCCGCCAGGTGGCGGTTACGAGAAGCAGGACGACGACGAGGAGCTAATTTCAGGCTCCCCCCTTAGGCAACCGAACTTCGACGACGCAGACGAGGACCACGGAGGCGCACAGATGGTCACTATGGAGAGCATGGCGGCCCTCCTGTGGGCGCACATAAGCCCTGTGCACTCCGCCATGGACGAGCTGAGGAAGGAGTTCACGCGCATGGACTGCAGCCCCAACGATCTGAATGCAACTCTCTCGGAACGCTTGGAGTCGCTGGGGCAGCGCCTGTCGGTTCCGGCGCCCGGGTGGGGAACCTCGAGAACTTGGTTGATGATCTTGCACGGCGTCCTCTGGTGGACCTGGACACCCTCGAGTCCAAGATCCGCCAGGGCATCGAGGACTATCTGAATACAGAGGGCGGCCAGGGCGTCCTGACTTCCGCCGCTCCCAAGGACAAGGTCGCCGCCAAGCGCGCGATTGCCGCACTGATCGGGAATCTGGACGGCCTGGCTGACATTGAGACCGCCACGAGCTGGCTCAAGGACAAGCCCGCCTCCCAAAAGGCGCCCACCCCCGTGAAAATGTACAGTAAGGGCGCAATCAAAGGCATCATGTTCGCAGAGTTCGAGGATGAAGGGGATCGCGATCTTGCTGTCGACGCACTCCGGGACGCGGGATTGTCCAGTGGGGTGAAGCGCGCCTGGGCCAACCAGGATCGCGCCATCGCAGATCGCGCGGCACGCAATTATTGTTTTGGCTTGAAGCGTCTGCCTCGGTCCGAGTGGGAGGTGCCTTGCAACGTCGCCATCGCCGACGAGGCGCCCTATATCTTCGCAGCCGGCGGGGAGCACGCGCCGACGGTGACGGCGTCCAACGACCCCTTGGACCACAAGTGGCAGGGCGAATGAGCTACCTGGGAGGATCTCCATAATCATTTTCTCATCGAGGAACTCGGGGTCAAGTGCCGCGAGCTGCTGGCGAAGACCTCCTCGGGCAAGGAAGGCGCGGCGAAGGGCGGAGTCAAAGGGCGGCCCGCCCAATGGGGCACGCCGCGCATGAGCAAATGTTCATGGTATTCGCCCGCAGTCGGCAATGCTGCGGAGGATAGTTTGCACGGCCAGCGAATAATTCATGATGATCTACCTGGGGGTGCCCCCCCTGCAGCCGGTACTGCTGCAGAGGCCTACTTGTTGCGCGGTGGTCGTCTTGTCCCTTGCCAGCGTCATTTATGAGTCGCCCCATGGAACGTGGAAGGCCTGACTGAAGCGAAACAGGTTGAGCTGGAGTGCCACATGGCGGAATGCAATATTGATGTTCTTTGTTTGCAAGAAACTCATGCAACAGGTTCTGCGCACTATGCCACAGAGTCCGGATTTCTCTTCTTTCTTTCTGGGTTCCCCGAGGGCGCCCAGGCGGGGGCGGCGGGCGCTGGCTTCTCGATCTCTCCGCGCGCCCGTCAAAGCGTCGTCGGTTTCCGACGAGAGACAGCGAGGATAGTACCCTTCGAACTACGCGCGCCAGGTGGGGAGGCCGTGCTGCGCAGCATCTACGCCCCGCGCAACGGCGAGGCAGAGGAGGAGCGCCGGAATTCCTATGATGAGCTGGGCGTCTTCGCCGGGGGCCTCTCCCGGCATGGGCCGCTTCTCCTCGCGGGGGGCTCTCGCGCAAGGCTGCAATGGCAATTTCCTGGCGAGGAATCGATCGTGGGGCCGCTTGTGGTCGGCTCACCGGCTGCCCAGTACAATCCTGCTTCGAATCGCAGCCTGCTGGCCGAGCTCTGCGCCAAGCCGAAGCCGATGATCGGCGGCGCGCTGCTCGACGAGCCTCCGGATCGCCAAATCACGCGCCGCAATGTCGGGGAGAGCCCGGGGGGCGAGCCCAGTCCAGAAAATTTCGGTCAGATCGACTTCGTGCTGGTGTCTTCCGAATGGGCGGGATTGCTCGTGCGTGTCTGGAGCGACCGGGGGTTGGCTTCGCGCCACTTTCTCCTGACCGCTAACATCGACGTCGCTCTCCGCGGCAGCGCGGCCCTCGCCTCCGCAGAGCGACCTGACTTTCGCTCTCTCTCTGGTCGCCGCTAATTGCCGCTGGCTTCGCCGAGGCCTTTGCGCGCCAGATGGGCGGAGCCTGCGCCCGAGAAGGCGAAGCGTCGGCCAGCGAGCTCGAGGCTGCCATGGCGGCCGCCATTCACCGCGCCGCAGAGCAAGTTGCGCCGGCGGCAACGCTGGCTCCGCGAAGGCCATGGATATCTAGCCGCACCCTGCACCTCATCCAGCAACGCTCTGACGCAAGGTTGGGCCGCGACCGCGGTGCTGAGGAGAGCCACGTTGTCGCGGTCAGGAGATCCGTCAAGGAAGACCGCACCGCGTGGCTGGAACACTTGCTCGCCTCGGGGGGCTGAAGCCAGGCGCGACGACTTCGCAAGGGTTTCTGCCCGCAGCAAGGTCGTCGATTCTGAGGCCCGGGCGGACGCCGTGGCTAAGTATTTCAGCGAGGTGCAATGGACTGCTCGGGACACCACGGAGATGCGCGAAGAAGCGCTGGACCCGGCCTTCCGCGTTGACTTCGGCCCCGCACTTGACAGCGAGGTGGGGGCGGCGGCCCGAAAGATGACATGGAGCAAAGCGCGCGGCTCGGACGGCGTGCCCGGAGACCTCTGGGAGGCCGTCGCTGCGCTGGGGTCGCCATCGAGGAGATGGGCGGCGGCGCTCTGCTCGAAGTGCTGGGATGATGGCGCGGTCCCAGACGCCTGGCGCGAGTCGCTCGCGTGGTTGCAATTTTCAAGAAGGGCGGCGAATCTCCTCGTGAAAACTACAGGCCGATCTGTCTTCTGCAAGCTGGCTACAAGCTTTACGCTACCGTACAATTGCGACGCCTTCAGGCAGCCGGCGCCGAGTCGCGCGCCTGGCCGACGCAATTTGGATTTAAGTCGCAGAGCGGAACCGCATGCGCCATCCTCATGGCGAGGCGATTCTTGGACGATGCGTGGGAAGCGAGAGACGCTCATCTTGTCTTCCTCGCGCTCGACTGGGCCAGAGCCTTCGACAGCGTCGACCCTGCGGCCTTACTGCGGGCTCTGCGCCACTTCGGGCTGCCGGACAAGATGCTGAAGGCCGCGGGCGCGATCTACACCGGGCGCCGCTTCGCTGCGCGAGACGCTGGGCAGACGTCTCGCGAGAGCAGAAGGCTGGCATTTGCCAGGGATGCCCTCTCTCCCCGTTCTTATTCGCCATGGTCATGACGGTCCTCCTGACCGATGCGAAGCATGATTTGGGGGCGGCTGCGGAAGAGGTCATCGACTTCGTCAGCGCAGACGACGTTCTGATCGTGGCCGCGGACGAGGACAGGGCCGCCGAGTACATGCGGACCATCTCGGATGCTGGCGCCAACTACGGCCTGCGCTACAGCTGGCGGAAGCTGGACATGCTGCCGGCACGGTGCTAGGTGTCTATCTCGGAGCCCGATGGCCAGCCGATCTTCCAGAAGGAGAGCCTCGTGTACCTGGGCGCCGTGCTCTCATCCAACGGCAACATCGACGCTTAGCTTTTGCGAAGGCTCGGAGCGGCGAGGTCTGAGTTCGACCAGCTAGCTCGCACATAGTTTCATTGCACTCCGTCCGCGTATAGAAAAGTTTGTTTTTTCTTCAGCGCGTCTGTAAGTTCAATGCTTTTGTATAATCTTCGCACCGCGTGGTTGAAAAAAAAGAGCTGTCCAAATTAGACGCTTTTCAAGCATGGTGCTTTCGCAAGGTTCTAGGTATTTCGAATTATTATGTAAGTCGCGTGACAAGTTGTTCGGTGCATGGCCAGGCGAGGCAAAGCTGGTTGAGCTAGATCTTGCTGGAGCGACAACTTACACTTCTGGGCAAGATCGCGCGCGTGGGCGACGGCCACCCCGCGCGCGGATGTCTTTTCAAGCTTGGAAGCGCGGAGCTTCGAGATCCACCCTCAGCCCGCCGGCGCGGGCCGCCCCAGACAGGCGTGGGCGCGCGAGGTGTATGAACGCGCTGCGCATGCATGCGTGCAGAGAAATAAATGTCAATTGGTCGGAGGTTGCTGCCACGTCGGCAAGCGTCTGGAAGAGCACGGCGCGAGAGCACAGCCGATCTCGCTAACCCCCTTTCACTGCTCACGCGCGCGTCGCACGGATTCTAATAATCATTACTCGAGCGCCGCGCTCCCGACACCCAGGCGCCCCGGGGTCGCGCTCACGCTTGGGGCTCCCTCGCAGATTACCTAGGAATCGGGATCTCGCTGCCCTTCGTGGCCCCGTTGCAGCCCTTCTTGGCCCCCTCGCTTTGTTTCGCGGCCCCGTCGCAGCCCTTCGCTGCCCCCTCGCTGCCCTTCGTGGCCCCGTTGCAGCCCTTCGTGGCCTCCTCGTTGCCCTTCGTGGCCCCGTTGCAGCCCTTCGTGGCCCCGTCGCTTTGTTTCGTGGCCCCGTTGCAGCCCTTCGTGGCCCCCTCGCTGCCCTTCGTGGCCCCCTCGTTTTGTTTCGTGGCCCCGTTGCAGCCCTTCGCGGCCCCCATCGCTGCCCTTCGTGTGCCCGTTGCTGCCCTCGGTGGCCCCGTCCATGCCCTCCGCGGCCCCGCGTGCGCACGCCCTTCGTGGCCCCCGCTCGCGCGCGCCCGCTGCGGCCCCATGCGCGTGCCCTTCGCGGCCCCCTCGCTGTCCTACGTGGCCCAGTGGCTACCCTCAGTGGCCCCGTCGTTGCCTTCTGTGGCCCCGCGTGATCTGCCCTTCGTGCCCCCCGCTCGTTCGCGCTCTTCGCGGCCCCGTGCGCATTCCCTTCGTGTCCCCGCTGTCGCCCTTCGTGGCCTACTTCGTGTCCTTGTGGCCCTGCTGTCGTTCTCTCGCGCTGTCGCTTTCGCTCGTCGTCGTCGTCGCCGTCGTCGTCGCCGTCGTCGTCGACGTCGTCGTCGTCGTCGCGGTCGGTCCCCTGTCCGCCCCTCTTGGGGTCGGGTGGACGGTCCGCGGCCGCCCCGCCGCTGGCCGGGGCCTGGCCCTTAGGGGAGACAGGTGTACCCCCCAGAAGGGGCCCGATCGAAGACGATGAGGGCGGGCATCGAGGGTTTAGGAAATGCGCGTCATTAAACACTCGAGCAGATAAGGGCGAACAGTCTTAACATGATTGTTGTTGTCGTTGTTGACGAGGACGGGATTTTGGTGCCCCGGGAGGAGTTGCGGGGGGGGGAGTGCAACGCTCGAGTGGGGGCGCTGGGGGGGGGGGGGGGGGGGGGCGCTACCAACGGCGAAATTGGGCGGGAGAGGGAGGGCGCAACAGGGGGAGGGGAAGGCGCGTGCCACTCTAGCCATGGGGGCGCACTGGGCACGCTCCCTGTAAGCGTTCCGGGGGCTCTCCCTGCGCGCCCTGGGCACGCCCCCTGGTGCGCATTTGGATCGCGTTGGGGGGCGCGCTGGCGGCGTGCTGGGAGCGCTCCCCAGGGTGCATTGGGATCGCGGTTGGGGGGGCGCTGGGGTCACACTGGGGGCGCGCCTTGGGGTGCATTGGGAGCGCCCTTCAGGGTGCCATAGGGGCGCCCTGGGAGCGCATTTGGAGCGCCCTGGGGGCGCTCCCTGTGGCCGCCCTGCAGGCGCTGGAGTGCACTGGGAGCGCTCCCTGGGAAAGCGGTGGCAGCGCCCTGGCAGCGCTGTGGGCGCGATTCCTGGGAGCTTGCTGGCACGCGCTCTAACGATGCTGATGGTGACGACGACGATGATGATGCTGGCGATGGTGATGGCGATGATGATGACGATGATGATGGTGGCGATGACGATGGTGATGTTGTTTTGGTTGATGATGATGATGTTGATGATGATGATGATGATGATGATGATGATGATCATCATCATCATCATCATCATCATCATCATCAAGATTATGACGATGATGACGCAGCTCTAGTAGGAGCCCATCAGAGCTGGACGCAGCTCTAGTAGGATTCTATTAGAGCTGGACGCAGCTCTAGTAGGATTCTAGTTGAGCTGGACGCAAATCTAATAGGATTCTAGTAGAGCTGGAGTAGGTTTCTATGAGAGCTGGACGCAGCTCCTCATAGGATCCTATTCGAGCTGGACGCAGCTCTGGTAGGATTCTATAGGCGCTGGGCGCAGCTCTAGTAGGATTCTCAATGAGTTGGACGCAGCTCTAGTAGGATTCTATGAGAGCGTGGACGCCAGTTCTAATACGATTCAATTCGAGCTGGATAGCAGGGTTCCACTAGAGCTGGACGCGGCTCTAGTAGGATTCTATTCGAGCTGGACGCAGTTCAAAAATTAGCCTGGCGAAGAACCCAACCATATGCAGTTGTCAGTACCGCAGCTGCGGGTTTCATCTTCAATGGAACTCCCCATAGGATTACGGAACGTGTGAGGGGTGTGCCGAGATGGGTGCCACTGGGGCATTCGGCGAAGCTCCCTATGGGGACATGAAACACGCGCGGGGCGTGCCGACATGGGTGGCGGAAACGCATGTGCGGGCCGCCACTGGGGCCTCCAGTGGAGCTCCCTATGGGTCCCCGAAACATGATGCTGCTGCGGGATGGGTGGCGGAGACGCATGTAAGCGCCGCTATTGGGGCCTTCGGTGGAGCTCCCTATGGGGCCACGAAGCGCGTGAGGGGTGTACTGGGATGTGTGGCGGGGACGCATGTGAGCGCCGCCACTGGGGCCTTCGGTGCAGCTCTCTATGGGGCCACGAAACGTGTGAGGGGTGTGCCGAATTGGGTGCGGGTGGTGACGCATGCGGGCGGCAGCACTGGGGCCTTCGGTGGAGCTCCCCATGGGGCCACGAAACCTGTTGTTGTGAGGGGCGTGCCGGGATGGGTGGCGGGGACGCATGTGAGCGCGGCCGCTGGGGCCTTCGGTGGAGCTCCCTATGGGGCCACGAAACGTGTGAGGGGTGTGCCGAATTGGGTGGGTGTGGGTGACGCATGTGAGCGCCGCCACTGGGGCCTCCGGTGGATGATGGGGCCACGAAACCTGTCAGGGATGTGCCGAAATGGGTGTGCGGGACGCATGCGCATGTGAGCGCCGCCACTGGGGCCTTCGGTGGAGCTCCCTATGGGGCCACGAAACGTGTGAGGGGTGTGCCGAAATGGGTGTGGGTGACGCATGCGGGCGCGGGCACTGGGGCCTTCGGTGGAGCTCCCTATGGAGCCACGAAACGTGTGAGGGGTGTGCCGAAATGGGTGTGGGTGACGCATGCGGGCGCGGGCACTGGGGCCTTCGGTGGAGCTCCCTATGGAGCCGCGAAACGTGTGAGGGGTGTGCCGAAATGGGTGTGGTGACGCATGCGGGCGCGGGCACTGGGGCCTTCGGTGGAGCTCCCTGCCACGTGAGGGGGTGTGCCGAATGGGTGTGGTGACGCATGCGGGCGCGGGCACTGGGGCCTTCGGCGGAG
>CAUYUJ010017608.1:173877-230433 GCA_963575745.1 Prorocentrum cordatum | reverse complement strand
CTCTCTCTCCTCTCTCTCTATTATTATTTTCTTTGCTCTTAACTGCACCTGCTCCAACGGCTGCGGCTGCTCCGGAACCCGCTTCTGTTCGCATCCCGATGTCTTATCTTAGGTCGGGTATGTCTTCCTACAGGCGAATTTTGGAGGACAAATGAATTGCCCCAACCCATTGGCATCGAGTGGAAAGAGACGTAGGCCAATCTTGGCAAGAACAACGACAGTGCAGGCGCGGCGATTTGTTGTGCAAGCTACATGGAATGCGCGCACGTCGCACGACTCACGGGACAGCGATCGACAGGACGAGGATTGGGGCCCCAGCCTTGAAGAAGAACAGGGGCGGGAACGACGGGCAGGAGAATGACGGAATCGTGGGGCGGGGAGCCATCGCGGCAACAGCATGGAGAAAGTAGGGGGGTGCGAACGTCAAGCGGTCTAATCTGAGTCTGCGGCGAGTACCCCCTTTGCTGGCCTCCAAAGCAGCCCTCGAAAGTGGCGACAGCTTCGCAGATCGCAGCTTTGTAGAGATGGCGGTGTCCAATCCAAATTTGCAGCGAGTACCCACTATGCTGCGCCCCCCAGCAGTCCTCGAAAGGGGCGACGGCTTTGCAGATCGCACCCCCCCAGGGATGGCGAGGTCTAATTTCAATCTGCGGCGAGTGCCCCCTGCGCTGACCTCCCAAGCAGCCCACGAAAGTGGCGACGGCTTCGCAGATCGCAGCTTTGCAGAGATGGCGGAGTCCAATCTGACTCTGCGGCGGGTACCCACTATGCTGCCCCCCCTAGCAGCCTTCGAACGTCGCCACAGTTTCGCAGATCGCAGCCCCCCAGGGATGGCGAGGTCTAATCTCAATCTGCGGCGAGTGCCGACTATGCTGGCCCCCAGCAGCCCTCGTAAGTGGCGAGGCGACAATTTCGCAGATCGCAGCGCCCCAGGGATGGCGGGGTCTAATCTGACTCTGCGGCGGGTACCCACTATGCTGGTCCCGCACGCAGCCCTCGAAAGTGGCGACAGTTTCACAGATGGCAGCGCCCCAAGCATGGCAGGGTCTACTCTGACTCTGCGGCGGGTACCCACTATGCTGGTCCCACACGCAGCCCTCGGAAATGGAGACAGTTTCACAGATCGCAGCGCCCCAGGCATGGCAGGGTCTAATCTGAGCCTGCGGCGGGTACCCACTATGCTGGCCCCACACGCAGCCCTCGAAAGTGGCAAAAGTTTCGCAGATCGCAGCGCCCCAGGCATGGCAGGGTCTAATTTGAGCCTGCGGCGGGTACCCACTATGCTGGCCCCACACGCAGCCCTCGAAAGTGGCAAAAGTTTCGCAGATCGCAGCGCCCCGCGCATGGCAGGGTCTAGTCTGAGCCTGCGGCGGGTACCCACTATGCTGGCCCCACACGCAGCCCTCGAACGTGGCGAAAGTTTCGCAGATCGCAGCGCCCCAGGGATGGCGGGGTCTAATCTGACCCTGCGGCGGGTACCCACTATGCTGCCCCCCCCCGGCAACCCTCGAAAGGGGCGACAGTTTAACAGATCGCAGCCCCCCCCAGGCATGGCGGGGTCTAATCTGACTCTGCGGCGAGTACCCCCTTCTGCTGGGCGCCCCGGCGGGCCTCGAACGTGGCGACCGTTTCGCAGATCGCCGCGCCCCAGGGATGGCGGGGACGAATCTGACTCTGCGGAGGGTGCCCGCGATGCTGTCCCCCCCAAGCAGCCCTCGAAAGTGGCGACAGCTTCACAGATGGCAGCGCACCAGGCATGGCAGGGTCTCCTCTGACTCTGCGGCGGGTACCCACTATGCTGGCCCCACACGCAGCCCTCGAAAGTGGCAAAAGTTTCGCAGATCGCAGCGCCCCAGGCATGGCGGGGTCTAATCTGACCCTGCGGCGAGTACCCCCTATGCTGGGCGCCCCGGCAGCCCCCGACCGTGGCGACCGTTGTACAGATCGCAGCGCCCCAGGGATGGCGAGGACGAATCTGACTCTGCGGAGGGTGCCCGCGAGGCTGTCCCCCCAAGCAGCCCTCGAAAGTGGCAAAAGTTTCGCAGATCGCAGCGCCCCAGGAATGGCCAGGTGGGAGGCAATCTGGCACGCAGGAGGAAGGAGCGAGGTGAAAGGCAGGAGAGAAGGGGAGAGGGAGGCGGGATGATTCGACCACAGTGCTCTTCAAAACGAGCACCCAACGCAGGAGGGCTCGGGCACATGATCAAAACACATTTACAAATAGTCACACGCATAATATATATATATATATATATACATATAAGATATATAGAAACAAAAAACAACGTCCCCAGACTATTGTTTACTATTTGTGAGCCGTTCTCCTGTAGAAGTGGCACGCCCGACTTGATCCTTATCACTCTTCAAACCCCTTTGCTCGGCAACCTTTCCGCCGGCCTGCACGGGCCGTCCATCTGACAGGAAACCAGCACACAGCACGGCCTGCATCGAGGTCGGGCATGTCCTCCTACAGGCGGATGTTGGAGGAACAGTCTAACATAGCCATGAAAACAACTCAGAACGACTCAACATAAACATTCAACGATGCCCCCCTGACTATGTTTAAACATTAGTTTCGCATGCTCCTCCTGTAATCTAGGGCTCCCAACTTCGCGCTTCGCGCTCCGCGAAGCGCGAAGCGCGAATAACTTCGCGCTCTCGCGCCGCCCCCCCAAAGGGAGAAAAGGAGGACGAGGAGGAGGGGGAGGAGAAACGAGGACCGCGAAGCGCGAAGCGCGAATAACTTCGCGCCCTCGTGGGAGCCCTTGTGTAATGGGGAGTGCCCGACTTGAGCAAATAGTGCTCCTGTCAGACATGGACGCCGTGTGGCCCGTGCCGGAAAAAGGCGGGGCAAACGGGGGCGCGGCGCACGTCTCGCACGAGAGAATATAAGCAAGGGCTCCTAAGTTCGCGCTTCGCGCTGCGCGAAGCGCGAAGCGCGAATAACTTCGCGCTCTCGCGCCGCCCCCCCAAAGGGAGAAGAGGAGGACGAGGAGGAGGGGGAGGAGGAAGGAGGACGGCGAAGCGCGAAGCGCGAATAACTTCGCGCCCTCCTGGGAGCCCTTGGAAATAAGATGCCATTCTCGCTGCATCCCCGCAACGCTTCACCGTACAGCCTGCGCTCCCGCGTGGGCGTGGCGCGCGTTGGCTGTTCGCCAGATCGTCGGATTTGGGCCAGCGCCCGAGGGGGAGCAAGACGTCGCTCTCGCGCGAGCGCCGCGCAGACCGTTCCTGAAAAAACTGCGCTCCCGAGGGGGCTGCCCGGCAGCTGCCGCCACTCTCGTGAGCTCTCAGGGGTCGCTTCCGTGGGTGCTGCCAGCTGCGCCAACGTCGCACGTTTCGCGAGTTCCTGGAGGGTCCAATGACGTGCGGGCTGCCAAAGATCCGATTCGTAAAAACGGTCACGCCAGTGTGGGTAACTGTATGATCAAATGTCTTTCCTGCCTTCTTCCTCCTGACCCCCCACCTTCCCGTTGCCCGTCATCGCCATCCTCCTCCCACCCCCCTCATCCACTTGCTTCGAACGATGATCCAATGAAGATCCTGAGCACGTGGATTCGGATGCTGCCCGAGGCTTCTGGGAGGGGAGCATCGATGGGTCTCTATGGGTGCTCCTGTGCGATCTCGCTGGCGCCTGGGGGAGCCTCGTGCCGGGCTGCTTGGAGGCCTCGTGTGCTGCCTGGTGGGGGTATCTTCGAGGGCGTCGCGGGGGCATCCTGAGGCCGTCTTGAAAGCCTCTCGGAACGTATTGGGGCCAGGGAATGGTTCCCACAGGGTGGAATACATGAAACGATCCTGGGCTGAACAAATCGCTCCGCCAGAGTCCAGGCCTTTCCCCTCCTCCTCCTTCTTCTCCTCCTTCTCCTCCTCCTCCTCCTCATCATCCTCCTTTCTCCTCGTCCTCTTCCTGACGATCCCCCCCCCCTCAGGAACCGCGCGGACTGGCGAAGGCGTTGAGGCGCGTAGCCCGCCTGCTCCGGCGCATCGCTGCAGAAGACGGCCAGGACACCTCGAGCAGGGAGGCGGAGGAGGAGGAAGCGAGATGGAGAGGGGGAGAGGATGGAGAGAAGCCAGAAGGGAGGGGATGGAGAGGAGGAAGCAGAGATGGGAGGGGAAGGACGGGGAGAGGATGGGGGGAGGGAGGGGGGAGGATGGCAGCGCCTGCCGAGGTCCCCGAAGATCGACTTCACCGGTGATGTTTGCGGGTATATCCCCGCCTCGGAAGGAGGGAGGGGGGAGGTAATGAAAGTGGGGATTAGGTCGGGCATGTCCTCCTACGGGCTGACTGATTTGGGACGGAAAATTCGCCGGCCCAACGGGCCAGAGGCGTGCTAAGATCTCCGGTAACTTGTTAACAATATTTCTAGTTCGCGCGCGCGGAGCGGCCCCTGGGGGCCCCCGGACGAAAAGTACCCCGGCAAGGTCCCGAGAGAAGCCCGGGAGAAGCCACCAGGCCACTCCAGGGGAGGGTATTTTTCGACACCCCTCACGAGGATCGTGGCCTCCGAGGGGGGAGCCACAATCGACTACCCCCAAGAGCCCCCCAAGAGGCCCTGGGGGCCTCCAAAACGCCGCCAAGGAGCCCCAAGAGACTCCCAAGAGGTCCCCAAGAGGCCCCCAAGAGGCCCTAAAGAGGGCTCCAGGGCCGGCGGCATGAGCGAAGCGATTAAATAACAAATAGTCCAGAAATGCTCAACAATAGTCGAAAGATACTCGAAACATCGTCCCCAGACTGTGTTCGACTCTTCGTGGATATTCCTCATGCAGGGGGACGTGCCCGACGTAGGGGCCCGACCACAAGAAGCCTTCCACAAGAAGCCCAACCCTGAGACCCGCAAGCAGCCTTCCACACGAAGCCTTCCACAAGAAGACGTCCACTGATTTTTGGTGTGTGGGAGCGTCACGCTTCCTCCATAGCAACACCATCGACACCCAAGAAGCCCAGGGCACCCTGGAGGCAAGAAGGGTGTTCCTTGGCATGGGCCCCCACTGTATTGCACCACCCGCTTTTCGCTGGACCCACTCCTTAGACGAGCGCGTTCCACTACTCGCACAGTAGCTACTCGCAAAACGCCTGGATCCGCCGAGGGGGATCTACGATAAATTACGTCGAAGCAGCCATGTATTTTTCGGGCGTTTGCGAGCAGGCACTTTGCGAGTAGTGGAACGCGCCCGGTCACTTCTGGATCAACCGGAGAGGAGGGGGGGCCCTCCGAGGCTGCTGGGGGTCCTCTGAGGCCCTCGGGCGTCGGCAGGGGGGAGGGTGGGCGGAGGGGGCGACGGGGCCCTCCTCCTCCTCCTCCTCCCTCCTCTCCTCCTCCTCCTCCTCCTCCTCCCCTCCTCCCCCTCCTCCTCCTCCTCCTCTCCTCCTCCTCCTCCTCCTCCTCCTCCTCCTCCTCCTCCTCCTCCTCCTCCTCCTCCTCCTCCTCCTCCTCCTCCTCCTCCTCCCCTCCTCCTCCTCCCCCCCCCTCCCCCTCCAGGGGTCCCCACTGGAACGGACGGGAGGAGGCGCGCGGGCTCCGCGCACCACCCCGCGGGGCGCGCCTCGGGGAGGGCCGCCTCGGTCGGCTCGGGCCGGGCGTCGCGCTCCTCGGGGAGCCGGGGGCGGGGAGCGCAGGGGGGGGGGGGGGGGGGCAGGCCCTAAGGTTAGGTCGGGCCTGTCCCCTTTCAGGGGGATCTTCGGCGAAAAATTACAACTACACCCAAAATGCCTCCAAAAGGTCAGAACACACTCAAAACATATTCCCCTGACTATGTTTTACCATTTTTCAAATAATTATGTTTAGCGAATTTTCTAGTTTTCGTCGAAACAATCTTCCTGAAGGGGGACAGGCCCGACTTAACCCTAAGATTAGGTCGGGCACGCCTTGTGGATGCCATGACAATGGACACTCTAGCACTCCTATCATTGAATTAAAAAGTGTGCTTATCATGTTCAACACATGTTCTAAACATGCTTCCAGCCTGTTTTTACATGTTTAAAAAACATGCTTGAACCAATTTCTGACACCTGGGAATTATTTGGCAGCCTGCTTCGTCTCCATTAATCGACTTCCACAAGGCATGTCCTCCTACAGGGGGATTTTGGGCGAGAAATCAAAAGCATTCTCAAACACATACTCCAGAGTACTCCAAAAAATAGTCGAAAGATCGCCCCCAGACTATTTTGTGGACTATTTTGGAATATCCCCCCCTGTAGGGGGGACATGCTCGACTTAACCCTAAGGGGGGGGCCTCTGCGAGGCAGGCGGTCGCGAGTGCAGCCCTGAACAACCGTGGCGTGTCTGCAAGCGTGGCAAAAGCCGCCTTACCTTGGGGAAAGGGGGGTGGTACAAAAAAGGACGTGCGAGCCCAGCCAGGTAATTACACGAATATGCCCCCCAGTTCGCGAGGCCGCCCTGTCACGAGCGCTCGCGTGATGCGCTCTGGGAGACCATGTGAATCGATGAACGCGTACGTCTTTGTTTCGCTCCGACTTTCAACGGTTTTTCAAGTGCGTTGCTGGGGGGCACAACGACCACGGCTTAGCCCAGAAATTTCGGCGGGGAAAGGGAGTGGGAAGGATGGGGGGAGATATCTCGGTGGGGGGGGAGAGGATAAGGAGATCGAGGGGACAGAGAGGTAGGAGGAGGAGGAGGAGGAGGAGGAGGAGGAGGAGGCATGAGGAAGGATGAGTAGCAGGAGCCCCACTCAGGGCCACACCTCGAAGCACCACCCTCCCCAGCACGACTAGGCCGCGTGCCCCTGTATAAACAACAAGCGTCTGAGTAACACACACACACACTTTGAGTTACCTGCGTGTATTGATTGTGTCGACGCTGATCCGCGGCGCTGGAGGCATCGCCAGAGAGGGTCCGCTGTCCGCGCGAACCTCGGACAGCTTGTGTTCATGCTGGCCGTGTGCCGCTGAATTGCCCCCCTTCGCTGAACCCAAAAGATGCGACATCGCGAGCAAGAACAACATTTGGAGTCCCGGAACGGTGCGGTGACAGACCGTGCGGTGACAGACCGTGCGGTGACCTCGAAATCCCCCAAGACCTCACCGCACGGTCCGTCACCGCACGGCCTTGGGACCCCGGAGGCCCCTGTCGCCCGCCCAAGACCGTGCGGCGACCCCGAATCCCCACCGGCTCACCGCACGGTGTGGTCACCACCCCGTTTGGGGGCCCCCGGAACAGCATCATCGCCCCCAACCGCATCTCTCCGCGGCGCTTCGCAGACCAGACCGACCTGCCAAGGCCCCATAGGGCCCGAACTCGGACGAGCCCGCCCCTTGCGGGAAACGCAATCCTCCTCCTCCTCCTCCTCCTCCTCCTCCTCCTCCGCCTCCTCCTCCTCCTCCTCCTCCTCCTCCTCCTCCTCCTCCTCCTCCTCCTCCTCCTCCTCCAGCCTCCTCCCCCAAAATCTCAGGCCCCGGAATCCGTGGCCTCGGAGCCACCGACCCCTTCCCCAGGGGGCAGTCTTGGGCTCCGGATCTGATGACGGGCCCTGGGGGCCGAAGTCGCCGGACTGAAAATCGGCGGTGGACAAACCTCCCCTTAGTAAACCTCTCCTTAATGAAAACTGCCTGGGACCGAAACCGACGGACCCGGGCCCGCAAAAGGGACGGCCGCGACGCCCTCTCGCGAACCGAGAGCGGCCGATTCCTCGATCGACGTGTCAGGGTAGGAGGTCTCTATCCACCTCCGAGCCCTATAGGGGCCGCAGTCGCTGGACTGAGAACAGCACGTCCTTGGAGATGTGGGCCTCCCTCGGGTCGGGCGAAAGGGGGGGATAGCAAAGGGGGGGTTTGAGAATCAGCTCGCGTAGCTGATTTTCCCGGCGCCTCCCGGCGCCGGAGGCGGCCATGTATCGAGGAATGGGCCCCTCGGTGAGGCCGAAACCAGCTGCATGCAGCAAATTTCGTAACCCCCCCTTTCCCAATCCCCCCCTTTCGCCCTGCCCGACTCCCCCCCCCGCTCGGCTCCGACCACCTGCCCCGACGGCCCCCGGTGCGCTTCGTGCCCGGCGTGGGCTCCGCGCGGCGGCGGTCCGCATCGGCCCAGTAGGCGTCCTCCTCCTCCGGGCTCAGGACGTGGACCTCGGGCCTCAGCCAGCCCAACAGCCTCCAGGGGGAGGAAGAGGCGGGAGGAGGAGGAGGAGGAGGAGGAGGAGGAGGAGGAGGCGGAGGAGGAGGAGGAGGAGGAGGAGGAGGAGGCGGAGGAGGAGGAGGACCAGCAGGCGCAGGAGGAGGAAAAGGGGAGCAGGGGGAGGACGAGGAGGGAGGCAGAGAAGGGATGACGACGAGGAGGAGCGGGACGGCGAGAAGCGCCGAGCAGGATGAGGAGCAGGAGAGGGCGAAGCAGATGGCATCTCCCGACGCCTGCGGGTCTGCCGCAGGTCTTGGAGCAGGTGTTGGGTGTCCTCGGCGCGCGTCCCTCGCCCCCCACCCCCAGCCGATACCCCCCCCCAACCGCCGCCGCTGTCGTCCTCGTCCCCGGCCTCGTCACCCTCCCCTCCCGCAGCCCTTCCCTCAGGTCGGGCACGTCTTCCACAGGTGGATGTTGCCAGAAAAACGGAAGATAGCCAAGCACGAATCACAGACAGTCAAACAATAATGAAAAATATGGCCCCCAACTATGTGTGGACTGTGTTTGAATATTCCTCCCGTAGAGGGGCACGCCCGACTTACCCCTTCCCCTCTCCTCCAAGCTTCCCTCCCCTTCCGCCTCGCTCCCTTCGGAAAGCCGGGCACGGGCTGCTAAAGCCGTGGCTGCTAAAATCGACCTCCGGGAAGCTGTCTTCGTCCTTCCGGGAAGAAGCCCGTTGACTGTTTCGCGTGTCGGCGGTGGACAGACCTCCCTTTAGTAAACCTCCCCTCAGTGACAACGGCCTGGGACTGAAACCGACGGACCTGGACCCGCAAAAATGACGGCCGCGACGCCCTCTCGCGAACCGAAAACGGCCAATTCCTTGATCGACGTGTCAGGGTAGGAGGTCTGTCAACCTCCGAGCGTGCCGCGCCTCCTTCCGGGAACTTGTTTTTTCCTTCCGGGAGGGCCGTTTTAGCACCCACGGTCTTAGCAGCCCTCGCCCAGCTTTCGAGCATCGGCGATGCATCGTCGATGTGTTGGCGATGCACTGGCGATGCATCGTCGACGTCGGCGACGCATCGGCGACGTCGACGCGAAGCAAGTCGGGCTCCGGCATCGAGCCGCACCGCCGATGCATCGGCGGCCCCATCTGCTCCGACCCCCTCTGGGAGGCCTAGTTAGGTGTCTGCAGGGCGGCCGACGGGCCCGCGCCGCGGGCGAGCACGCCGCGCGCGCGCGGCGCGAGTCGAACACTCTCCCCTAGAGGAAAAAGAGCCATGCACATACACCGGTTCTGGCCAGGCCCATCCTGAGAGCCCAGGATCGGTGCATACGCCCTCCCTACCTTGGCCAGGGAGGCATATGCACCGATCCTGGGCCAAGGCTGGGCCTCGCCAGGATCGGTGCACGTGCACAGTCCTCAGCGCCCGATCCCTGCAGAGGGGCAGTCCCGCCTCGACAGCAGCTCGGCGGCCCCAGGGCCCGCGCCCGCGGCCCCCCCCCCCCGAGAAGGTCGACGCCTTCCCGCCTCGAGGCAGTGGGCGGCGCCTCCCTCCTCTGCCCGGGGTCGCGCGCCAGCGTGGAGTATAGCGATCCGTGGATTTGGCGGGTCGGGCGAAAGGGGGGATAGCAAAGGGGGGGCTTGAGAATCGGCTCACGCAGCTGATCTTCCCGGCGCCTCCCGGCGCCCGAGGCGCCTATGTATCGAGGAATGGGCCCCTCGGTGGGGCCGAAACCAGCTGCATGCAGCAGATTTCGTAACCTCCCCTTTCCCTATCCCCCCCTTTCGTCCGGCCCGAGTTTGGCGCGCGGTCGCCAAGTCCATGGATCGGGGGAGGTGCCCTCTCCAGAATGCGGCCAGTGCCGCCTCGCTCGGCGGCGGGAATTCGCCATCTCCCGTGGAAGCGGGAACCGTCGCTAATCTTGAGCAGGGGCCGGCCATCCCAGCATTCCTATAGTCCGACCACGAAATTTTCTTAGAACCCAAAAG
The DNA here is from genome assembly GCA_963575745.1 of Prorocentrum cordatum. Lineage (NCBI taxonomy): Eukaryota > Dinophyceae > Prorocentrales > Prorocentraceae > Prorocentrum > Prorocentrum cordatum. The sequence continues at coordinate 220,371 of CAUYUJ010017608.1, read as the reverse complement.
TGCTCCAAGAGCAAGTTTCATAACATAAACCCGATGTGATACAACAAGACAGGCCCAGCCAGAAATGTTCTAAGAACACTTCGTGGAGACTACAAAAGGTTCTTGGAGCATTGTTTGGTAGGGTTATTCTTAAGGGAACAAGAAGTGGCATAAACATAGAAACTCGGAGGTCCGCGCGGATTTCTCGGATCGGCGTTGGGGCCCACTGGCGGCGCCTCCGGCGCCGCCCCTGGCGCGATCCGCGCGCCAGGGAGGGGGTCCAGCGCCGATCCGAAACATCCGCGCGGACCTCCGAGTTTTTATGTTTATGCCACTTTTTGTTCCCCGCCACTGCCTGATAATCCGCGCCCCCTGGAAGCCACGTCGGCGACCGCCTGAGAGAAGCGCGCAGGCCGCGCGCCGCGGCCCGGCCTGCGCGCGCCCCCGAGGGCGCGCCGGCGCGCGCGCGCGCGCCAGCCGCTGGGCGCGACCGCGCAAGAGGTAGGTCGGGCGTGTCCTCCTATGCCGGCGGATCTTATCAGGGGGACGTAAGACCTGGGTACAGGGGACTCGGAAATCCCCGACGAGGTCGTCAAAAAAATGACGAGGCCGAACCTGCATTTTGACGAGGCCTCCCGCTGCAGACATCCCACGAAACTCTTCCTCGTCAAAATCCGAGGCGCGGTCGTCAAAAAACGATGGCGAACCCGAGTCCTGGCAAACCCGGGTCTTACGCTCCCCCGATCTTAGACGAGGCATAAAAAAACATGGTCGCAAGCATACCCAGACAGTGATCCAACATATTCGAAGCGTATACTCCCCTGACGAGTTGTGTTTCTTTTGTCGTCTTGTTGGGCGCCCGGGTTATCCGGGGTAACTCGGGTCCCGGGTAACTCGGGCTTGGATTCCCGAAAAAGGAACCCGAGTTAGCCCTGACCCGAGTTATAACCCTGATGGTTCGGGGCTCTGAGCAGTCCCCTTACGCTTTGTTTTTTTTTCCATCGTCTTTGCATGGAAGCATCGCGCATCCACCGAAGGCCGGGGGCAGCGCGCCCCGCGTGCGGAGCTGCCCGCGTCGTGTCGTGCCTGCGCGCGCGCGTCGCGGCGCCGCCCCGGCCTGCCACTGGTGCGCGCGCGCACCTCCCCCCCTCTTGCGGGTGCTCCCGGGCACCGCGGGACGCGCCCGGCCAGCTGCTCGGGGCCCCCCCCGTGGCCGCTGCGACCAGCCCTCCCTCCCTCCTCCTCCTCCTCCTCCTCCCTCCTCCTCCTCCTCCTCCTCCTCCTCCTCCTCCTCCTCCTCCTCCTCCTCCTCCTCCTCCTCCTCCCCAGCGCTGCCCCAGGCCAGTGCCTCCTGGGAGGCGAGAGCCCAGCATCGAATCGACACGTCGGATCGGCGATCGAAAGGAGTCGGATCGGCGAGAATCGACAGCCAGGTCGGGAAGAGTCGGATCGGCGGACATCGGCAGGCTGGTGTGCGTCCAACCAGAAGCCGGAACCCGAATCGGAACCCCAGGTCGCATCGAATCGGAATCGGAAGCCATCGAAATCGAATCGGATCGAAAAGGAGGAACAATGAGCCCTGACTGAAGGGGCCCTGGGACACACAAATAAATAGACACAAATAAGAGGATTCCCAATGTTTTCCTCTTCCTGCGCCCTGTCTCCCTAATCAAAGCTGCGCGTCGCCCGCCTAGCTTTTAGCGGAAGAGGTTCGCTCTCGCCCCGCCGACCACAAAAAAGTGTTTTTTCCCCTCCTGACCCCCCCCCACCACCACCGCCATCCCGCCGCCGTCGCCGCCCCCCCCCCGTGAACCAGCAGGGGGCCACCGGGCCGGAGCAGAGACGCAGACACCCGTGACCGCCGGCAGCGTCTGGAGGGGTCCGCGCGGAGCTCTCCCGAGTCATCCCCTGTGCCGGGGGCGGCGAGCGAGGGGGGGGAAGCGAGGCAGGGAAGGCCCTCTCGGGAGGCGTCGGGACTTCTCAGAAGCCCTCGCGCCTTCTGAAAGGCTTTTTGTGCCTTCGGGGATTTGGACGCCCGAAATGGGTACGGAAAGAATGGGTACAATGCCCAACAGCAGTTCCTGTCCATTTTGAACAGGGCTCGCTGTCCGCGCCGCCGCGGCCTGTGTCCATTCGAGACAGAAGGCCGCCTGCCCAACAGCGGCCGGTGTTGGTTCGAGACACTCACGACCGGTCCGCGCGGAGCTCCCGAGGCATCCCTGTGCTGGGCGGCGAGCGAGGGGGGGGAAGCGAGGCAGGAGAAGGCCCTCTCGGGAGGCGTCGGGACGTCTCAGAGGCCCTCGCGCCTTCGGAAAGGCTTTCTGCGCGCCTTCGGGGAAGGCTCCGAACACTTCTCCGGCGGCCGGGGGGCTTCCGAACCTTCTGAGAAGGCCTGCTCCTTCTGGATTCCCCCCCTCGCTCGCCGCGGACTGCTGGAGATCCATTCTCGCGGCCTTCGCGCTCTTGCCTGGGTCTTGGTGCTGGAGCTGCTGGAACTGGTAGGGCTCGGAGAAGAGGAAGCGCCAGCCATAAACAGGAACTTTTGGCGCTCCGCGCGGGTTTCATTGGATCCGCGCGAATTTCCGGGAGCGCTCGCCGCCCATCCATGAGCACGCATGACGAACGAGCAGCACGCACCCATACCCATAGGGGGGACGGAAAGGGGCAGGGGAGGCGTGCTGTCGGACGGGGCTCCCGCTCGAACGGGAGCGTCCCCCGGGGTCCGAGAAACCCCCGCACCCATACCCAGAGCCAATCCCCCCTTCCTCCGACCCCTCTATAGGGGTATGGGTCTGTGCTGCTCGCTCGTCCATGTCACCCTTCGACGCGCGCCTCTCCGGGGAGGCCGCGAGGCACCGACACCGCTGCCCCCCCCGTCCGACCACCTCTCCCGGGGCGCGTCCTGACCAGGATCTCAAGGCGAATCCAGCGGTGGCGACGAGGGCATCCCCGGAGCCCCCAAAAGGGGGAACGAGGGGCGAAGGGTGGAGGTATTGCCACATGCGAACCCTACCCCTACCCCCCACGATTTCTGAGGGGGGGGGGTTCACTTCGTTCGGAAGCTCCCGAGCAAAGTGAACCCCACCCTCTCCCTCAGAAATCGTTGGGGGTTGGGGTAGGGTTCGCATGTGGCCCGGGTGCCTCTTCCTCCCCTGACTCTCGATCCCCGCCGCAAGCCAGAAGCACGCATCCGCCCCTCCGCCTACCGGTCCTCGGGCCGCGCCAGCCGCAGGTGGGCCACCGCGGCGTGCGGGCCCGGGAAGTCGCAGTACTCCACAGCGACGGCGTGCTCCACGAACTGCCGCACCTCGAGGGACCCGTCTTAAAATGATTGTCGTTGTTATTATTATTATTGTTGTTGTTGTTGTTGTGGTTGTGGTTGTTGTTGCTGTTGCTGTTGCTGTTGCTGTTGCTGTTGTTGTTGTTGTTGTTGTTCTGATTGTTGTTGTTGTTGTTGAAGTCACATTTCTAGACATGATTCTTATTGAGCCCCCCCTCACCGGTAACCATTGTATTTTCTAGAATACAATGTTTCTACTGGGGCTCGTGCCCTACTCACAAGGAGAAAGGAAGTGTCACCAAACTACGCACCTGGCCCCTGGTTTACAGAAATTGCGGCTTGTGCCTGATACTTCCTGACGATGTATTCCCTAATCGCGCTCTCACGTGGGACCTCCTCACAATTTATACAGGAATCGCACGCTCGCGTGGCACTCCCTTGCAATTGATTCAAGCGCCGCGCCCTCGACACTCAGGAATCATGCTCTCGCTGTGGATTTCCTCGCGATGTGATAGGGGATCGCACTATCGCTCGAGACTTCCTCGCGATACATGCAGGACGCACGCTTCAGCAACCCGTCTGTCCCCTGTCCCTTCCTTCCATCCATCCTCTCTTCCTCTGCTTTCTGAGTGGCTGCACGCAATACATTTTGCAAATAAGAATCGAAGACGATGAAGGCGGGTATCGATGGTTTGGGATGTACGTGTTCACTGGCACGCGAGCAGATAAGAACGGACAACATCAACATGTTTGTTGTTGTTGTTGTTGTTGTTGTTGTCCCGCGACCCTGCCCGCGACCCGCCCGCGACTGACTCACCTGCGACTCACCTGCGACCCGCCCGTGACCCACCCGCGACCCACTCCGCGACCCACTCCGCGACCTACCCGCGACCCGCCTGCGACCCACCCGCGACCCACGCCGCACTCGCCCCCTCACTCTTGTCCGCAGCTGGGAGGTGTCACACAACTATTGCGAAGAGATCCCACGTGAGAGCGCGATTTCGAAGGAATCGCCGGGAAAGTCAGGCGGGAGCCATTGTTGGGGTAGTTCGCGGGACAGCAACCCAATCTGAGGCGCAAGAGTTTCCCTTGTAGAGAACAAATTAGGAACCCAAGGAGAGGCACTTCAATTGAACACATAGACGGGCACCAGAGGAGGGGAACAACAACAAACATTTTTTAGACATGAGAATTCAAACGGCATATGCATGAACATTTGGAGGTCCGAACGGATTTCTGCGTTCGGCACTGACCACATGTGGCGACGCCTGCGACGCCACTAATCAACCCACGAAGTCCGCGCGGACATGCGAGGAGAGGACCGGGGCGAACGAACGAGGGGGGGTGAACTAAAACGGGAAGCTTGCTAATCAGCGGCGGGGGCGGAACCAAGTGAATGCAGCAATTTTCGTACCCCCACCCCCCTTGCCCAAACGCGGAGGGTGGAGGATGGGGGACTGGCGTCAGGACGTTGGAAGGACGGAGGAGGGGAGGCGCCCGCGCAGATGAAGGGGCCCTGGAACACACAAACAAATACACACAAATAACTGGATTCCCAATATTTTCCTGTATTTTCTGGGTTTCTGTCTCCCCCCCCACTGCCCAAATTTTCCTATATTTTCTTGGGAGTGGATGATTAATTGTGTCTGTGTGTTTTTTCCCCTCCTGATAGATGGGGCTGGAGGATCGCGACGCACCGCCGATGCCTCGGCGAAGTCAGCACGGAGCATGCCGGGCGCTAGATCGCGCCTCATCGCCGATGCATCGCCGATGCGGCGCGTCCCTCCGACCCCACTGACTACCTACCAGACCACCCCAACCCAACCCGAAGACCCGCATTTCGGGTTGGGGGGGTTAAGGGTTCCACATGTGCATTTTCTATGTTTCCCGACCCCCCCCCACTGGAAATCGAGGGTACATCTGAGCCTTCGGGTTGGGTTGGGGTGGTTTGGTGGGTGGTGACCCACCTGCTCTGGCCGCGGTTGCGCGGCTCACAGAAATCGAAAAAGAAAAAACGCCGGAGACATAACTGGCCATCGCTCGGACGTCCATCCCCTGTGTTTCTTTCGGTTTCGTGCATGGTTTTTTCGCGAAATGATCAAGGAGGCTCCTCGATGGTCCTCGCCGAAGGAAAATTGCACACGTCCGAGCGATGCCAAGCACATACTCTGGCCGCATTTGCGCGGCTAACAGAAATCGAAGAAGAAAAAACGCCGGAGACATAAACTGCTGGCGCTCCGCGCGGATTTCTTGGATCCGCGCTGGAACGCGCCGGGGGCGGCGCTGGAGAGGCGCCGCCCGGGGGGGGCCCAGCGCGGTTCCAAGAAATCCGCGCGGTGCGCCGAAAGCTTATGTTTATACGTTTTTGTTCGATCACGTGCGCGGCCTGCAGAGGAGGGGATCGGATTGTGGATTACATTTAGGTCGGGCATGTCCTCCTACAGGCGGATTTTGGACGAGAAATGAAGCATATTCCACAAGTAGACAAACAAATGTTCAGACATGATACAAAAACGTGCTCCAACAGATGTTTCGACTATTTCTGATTACTCTTCCTGTAGGGGGACACGCCCGACTTAAGACTACATCGTCGGTGGACAAACCTCCCTTAGTACACCTCCCCGTAGTGAAAACAGCCTGGGACCGAAACCGACGGACCTGGACCCGCAAAAATGACGGCCACGACGCCCTCTCGCGAACCGAAAAAGGCCAATTCGCTAATCGACGTGTCAGGGTAGGAGGTCTATCCACCTCCGACTGTAGAGGGACACGCCAGACTTAAGACTACCGGACCGGGCGAAAGGGGGGGATAGCAAAGGGGGGGGGTTGAGAATCAGATCACGTAGCTGATTTTCCCGGCGCGTGCCGGCGCCTGAAGGCCGCTGTGTATCGAGGAATGGGCCCCTCGGTGGGGCCGAAACCAGCTGCATGCAGCAGATTTCGTAACCCCCCCTTGCCCAATCTCCCCCTTTCGTCCGGCCCGACTGTAGACGGACACGCCCGACTTACGACTACATTTGCAGGGGCCCTGGGACACACACATAAATACACACAAATATAAAAGGCTTCCCGTGCCTTCCTATATATTTTCTGGCTTTCTGCCTTCCCCCCCCCCCACTTCCCACACTTTCCCATATCTTCGGGGGCATCGACGATCACTTGTGTCTGTGCGTGTTTCTCCCCCTCCCGATGCATTGGGAGTCTCCGCGCACCGACAGCGCCGACTGGGGCTGCGAGAAGCCCGACAGCCGCAGCAGGCAGCCGGGCGGCCCACGCCGGCCCCCCCGGCCCCGCGCCGCGCCCGCGGGCGGTGCCGCCTGGGGACGGCCGAGTGCGGGAGGAGGAGGAGGAGGAGGAGGAGGAGGCGGAGAAGGAGGAGGAGGAGGCGGAGGAGGATTTGGAGGAGGATTAGGACCAGGAGGAGGAGGAGGAGGAGGAGGAGGAGGAGGAGGCGGAGGCGGAGGAGGAGGAGGATTAGGAGGACTTGGAGGAGGAGGAGGAGGAGGAGGAGGAGGCGGAGGAGGAGGAGGATTTGGAGGAGGATTAGGAGGAGGAGGAGGAGGCGGAGGAGGAGGAGAAGGATTTGGAGGAGGATTTGGAGGAGGAAGAGGAGAAGGATGAGGAGGAAGCGGAGGAGGATTAGGAGGAGGAGGAGGAGGAGGAGGAGGAAAAGGAGGAGGAGGAGGCGGAGGAGGAGGCAGAGGAGGAGCCCAACCACGCTCTCCTTCTCTCCCAGACCCCCTCGCATCGTGAAAACTCACGGCGGGAGGTGTTCGCTATTTCCGGCCTCTGGGGGCCCTCGCCGGGACTCGGGAACGTCGAAAAACGACTCGGGGCGAGACTCCGGTCCCGGGGAATGGGTCCAGACCTCTTAGGGTCGACGTCGTGAAAAATCACGACGTCGGGGGTCTGGGCTTCCTCCCCCTCGAAGGAGGGAAAACGCCATCAACGTAAACCGTTGGCGCTCCGCGCGGATGTCATGGATCCCGGCTGGGCCCCCGTGTTTCCTTCTTTTGCCTCCGTCGCCTTCGCCTGCTTCCCATCGTGCTCCTCCTCTTCGTCTCATGCCCATCCTCCCCCCCCGTCCCCCTCCATCTCCGCATCCTGGATCGTCGCCGTGGCCGTCGCCGTCGCCCTCCTCCTCCTCCTCCTCCTCCTCCTCCTCCTCCTCCTCCTCCTCCTCCTCCCACCTCTCGCCCTCCAGCTCTGTCCTCCCTCCACACCGCGCGCAGATCGTCCGATGTGGGACGCGAGCCTGTGCGATGGCCCTCCTGCACGAGCGAAGCCAACAGACACAGCACATCAACATCGGGAGAACGGGCGTGGACCTCTTCGGTCGGCGCTGGACCCCCTGTGGCGGCGCACACTGCTCCACCAAGCTCAGAAACCCGCGCGGACCTCCGCGGGAGGGAGGACCGCGGTGGACGAACGCGGGGGGGATAATCAGCTGGATGCAGCTGGCTTGCTCCAGCGCTGGGAGGTGCCCGAGGCCGCTACGTGTCCAGGAGAGCGTGTGCGACGGCGGGGCCGAGACCAACCGCATGCAGCAGCTGCGCAGCGCGGAGGGTTCGTGCAACGTGTTGTCATCCAATCTCTGCCGCGGGTGCCCCTGGACTTGAACAGGGACCGACCGTCCCGGCAGTCCTACAGGCCTACCACGCCATGTTCTCAGAACCCAGCATTGCTCTCAGAGCGACAGCAGTGCTCTGAGAACCTGGACCCGACACGTGTTCAAACGAGGCGGCCTCCGCCAGAAGTGCTCCGAGAACACTCCGTGCAGACCACACGGAAGGTTCTCAGAGCCTTCCCTGGAGGGCCTGCAGGCAAACCAAGACGCTTCGCCACTGCTCGAGGCGTGGCGGGGCCTGCGCGGTGGACGAGGACGCCGGCTCCGCCGGCGTCGCGTCCGCCGCGGCGCCGGGGTCGCCGCCGACAGCGGCACCGTGGCGCGGGGCGGTGCCCACGGTCCGCGCCGTGCGCTGCAGCTCGCGGTACTCCTGCGGGCGGGGGGTCGCCGCGCCGCTGCGGCTCCTCCTGCTGCTGCTCCTGCCTGCTGCCGGCCCCTGCTCCTGCGGCTCCTCCCAGCTCCCCCGCCCTCCGTTCCCGTCCATCCGTCCTCATCCTCCTCCAGCTGGTCATCATCAGCCTCCTCCTCCTCCTCCTCCTCCTCCTCCTCCTCCTCCTCCTCCTCCTCCATCACCATCACCATCACCATCACCATCACCATCACCACCACCATCACCATCACCATCATCACCACAATCACCAGAATATCATCATCGGCCTCATCCTCATCTTTCTCCTCCTCATGCTCCTCCTGGGCCTACAGCCCTACAGGTCGCCTTCCTGTTCCTCCTGTTCTCCTTATACTCCCGATTCATCGCCCCTCACTTCTCACCTGTTCTCCTCCTCCTCCTCAACCTCCTCCTCTCTCGTCTCTTAGCAATGCAACAGTAAACAATATGAACACTTACTTTCCATCCTCCCCTAAAGTTGTCTGGAAGATCTCCCGCCCCTCCTCGTGCTGTTTGCTCACACGCTAGATTTCAAAATCTGGTATGTTCTATGTCTGTTTTCTCCTACGTTTTTACAATCGCATTATCTTCGGCAAAATGGTGTTCCCGCTGCAACGTGGGCCTCATTGTCGGATCGGCGCTGTGCTCCCGTCGTTCAGAACGGCGCTCTCCCCCCAGCGTCGGCCATTTTTCTTGATCCGCGTTTTGCTTCATTGTGCCCCCCCCCCCCCCCGCATTTCTTCTCCTCCGCCTTCCCCTGGTCCTCCTGTTCCTCCCGCTCCTTCCACTCCGATTCCTGCTGATGCTGCTGCTGCTCGTCGTCTCGCCCCAGCGCGGGCCACTTGTCTGAATCCGAGACTCTCTTCATCGCTGTCGCCCCCCTCGCTTCCCCTCCTCCGCCGTCCCCTGACAGTTCTTTTCCTCGCGATCCTTCCGCTTCAGCTTCCGCAGCTGCCGTTCGTCCTCATCTTCTTCCTCCCGCTCATCGTCCTGCTCACACGTCACCTCCTCCTGCGCGCGCACCACCACTTCTTTCCTGATTGCTCTAAGCACGAAGTGTCCTTTCTGTTGCAGTCGCAGGCTGGTCGGCTATGACGATCTACGGCACGCGTCCGCGGACATAGTCGGGGTTGATCGGAGAGGACACGCGAGAGGACACAAGACCCTTCCGAGGGCCACAGGAATGTTAGAAGGCATGGGTCGCGAAGCTCAGGACGCAAGGGCACCCTTTATATGGCAAGGTCGACGTACTGATCAGTCTCGACTGTAGAGGAAAATGTGCGCCATGATTCAGGTTCAGAAGCATGCGGAGACCAAGTCAAACTTGGGCGCGTGTTAGAAACTTACACCTGGGGGAAACAACCGCTACTTATGGGGGGAGGCCCCGCGACAGCCTGGAAAGGACAGCTTGCCCCGCCTTGGATGGAGGGACCCTTGCAGGCAAACGTAGATTCGAGAGGCCCCGCACCTTCACAGTTGCGTGCCTGCCACACTTCTCACAGAATAGTACCTCACGCATGACCCTGAGCGTGTGCCCAGCAACGTATCTAGGGGCCAGCAGGCCCCCATGAAGCCCCAAAGAGGCCCCAGGAGGCCCAAAAAGCTGCAACAGGAGGCCCCCAAGAGGCTCCAGGAGGTCACAAAAGTGCCGCCAAGAAGCCCCCGACATGTTTCCGAAGAGACCCCAACGAGCCTCCCAAAGAGGCATCTGATCAACTGCCGCCAAGGCGCTCCCGAGAGGCCTCCAGATAGACCCCAAGACGCTTCCCAAAGAGGCATCTCGTCCACGACCCAGCCCAGACCGAGAAGTACCCCGAAAAGCCATCGGGTGCCTCCCAGACGTCTGCCGTTGGCCACGGGCACGCGAGCACCCTCCCCGTCGCTGCGAGCAGAAGGGCCCGCGGCAACAAGGCCGCCGCACGGGCCTGCAGACGGAGCGAGGCGATTCAATGTGTCCTTCTCGTTGATTAAGGGGCGTGTCGGTGGGGTGAGCCGGGCGTTTCGCGTAATACCTCCTCTCAGTTTGTGATCCTGGAGCTTGCGCCTTCCAGCAATTGCACGGATGAAATCGCACATCGTATCGTTAGCCACAAAGCCACTCATCTCAGAAACATTCCTAACACATTCCAACCGTTACACGGATGAAGGCGGGCCGCTTTCACCGTTTGATCCTCGCCGTAGCGCCGCGCACGCTCTCCTTACACATTCCCAACCGCTACCCGGATGGAGGCCTGGCCTTCGTCAAGGTTTTAGCTCTCGCCACAGAGCCGTGCACACGCTCTTGCATACACCCGGCAACTACGCGGACTAAGAGCGGCTAACTTCCAACGTTGGTCTCCCGCTGAGGTCGTCCTCGAAAGTAACCACCAGAAGTTGTACCTTAGGCAACAACTCCTCCGCATGAACTCTCGCTTCAGACATCCCCAACTCTGTGCCTGGAGCTGTAAATATCGTGCGCCGGCTTCCGGATGGAGGCCGAATGCTCTTCAAGAAGGGCTGCGGGTGGTCCCTCCATCGGCCTGCATGGCCCCGCCTCCTTCGGCATGGCAGGCCCAAGAGAAGCGCTCGCACACCCAGGCGCTTACCGTAGTGAAGAGGCATACGAGCAGGGATCTGCAGGGGGGGGACCTGGGGCGGGGCGATGTGTTGCAGCATCGTTGATGCATCCCGTGCTTCCTCCCTTCCTCCATCCTCTCTCCGCCCCCCTCCCTCATACCCCCATCCCTCCTCCTCCACCCAACCCGCCCGTCCCCGCCTGGCACGGCAGAACCAGCCGAAAAAGTGTGTCACCTGAGCATCGTTTACCCGATCCCCATCCCCACCAGCGTGGGCTGGGCCCACTGGCCGATTTACCCCCCTGATAGGGGGATATAGATATAGGCTGCTCTCGTCGGGTTTCGAGGGGCACATCCCCAACTGAGGTGGTGAGACGGTGGGGCTCGAGATGTGGATGAGGATGGGGATAGGGATCGGTGAAACGATACTGAACACCGCAGGCGCCCGACCCCAACCCCGCTCCTGCTTCAGCTGCGACCACCTCGCCTTCATCATTGCTCGCAGCGCCTTGGCGTCGTTCCGCACCGGCCACGTGCTCGGCCAGGATCCGTCCACCGCCTCCACGGCCGCCACCGCCTCCTCGACGGCGGCAAACTCGATGAACACGAAGCCGCGGGGCTCGCGCGTCTCCCGGTGGCGCGGGAGGTCCACCCAGCGGACCAGGCCGTAGGCCCCGAAGAACTTGACGAAGTCGTCGATGCCGAAGATCACGGGCACGCCCTCCACGTAGATCATCCTCTCATCGCGCGAGCCCTTGTCCTGAAGAGCGCAGGAACAAACGCACGCTCTCGGATGTGTGTCCGCGCGGACTTCGCAAGTCTGCGCCACATCTCCCCCCCACCGTCCGGTTCTCGGCGCGCGGACCGCGACAGGGGGCCTCGCTGGGGGCGTCGCCGTGGGTGCTGGGAGGGGTCTGGCGCCGACCCCAGACAATCCAAAGTCCGCGCGGGCCTCCGAGAGCCGACGCTTGTATGATTTTGTCACCATTCTTCGAGTCCTCCACCTGGGGGTTCTTCACGTAATCCCTCTTCACCTTGGTCTGGTCCTCGCTGAGCACGAGCATCTCCGACCTGCGCACCGCCCTCTGCAGATGGGCCTCTGACCGGCACTTCAGCGCCCGCACCCGATTGAACTGCAGGAAGGTCTTCAGCGTCACGAAGCCGTCGTCCTCCGCGATCTTACGGCGCATGAAGGCGTCGCGGCGCAGGTTGCCGTCGCTGAAATAAAACTCGAGCTGCTTCTGCACCCTCTCGAGCCACGCTGTGTCGTCCAGCCTCCCCGCTTAGGACCCCTCCCCCCTCCTGCCTCCTCCTCCTCCTCCTCCTCGTCCTGCCATCGCTGGCCTTCCTCATCCCTCCCTCCCTCCCCCTTCCTCCACGCCCCGACGGAAGCGGAGCCTCTGCAAGACGCCGTGCCCCTCTGCGGGTGGCTGCTGCGAGCCCTGGCTACCGCTCTTGCCGCACTTGCCCTTGCCCCGGCCGCCCTTCTCGCCCTTGCCGCACCTCAGGGGCCAGATACGTGCACACACGCCTGCCTACCTCTTCTCCTTCCTGCCCTCCCTCGGGGAGAAGCGAAGAGGAAGGGGAGAAGGGAGAGGGGAATAAAGGACCGAGGGAGAGGATGAGGAGGACGACCTGGAGGACAAGGATAGAGACGACGAGCAACAACGACGGCGATGATTTCGACACGGATGTTCATGCTGAGAAGGATGATCATGAAGCGCAGTACGTGCAGCGAGGGCAGGGGATCGTGGACGGAGAAGAAAAGTAGAAGCGAGCGGAGGATCGGGGGCGCGCAGACATGGATTAGCGATCCATGGATTTGGCGGGTGGTCGCCAAGTCCATGGATCGGGAGATGTGCCCTCCCCAATGTGCGGCCGGTCCCGCCTCGTTCGGCGGCGGAAATCGGCGATTGCCCATGGAGACGGGACCCGTCGCTAATCCACGCCCCCTTGATCCATGTTTGCCATCGCCTGAGAGGAGCAGGGAGAGCAGGAGCAGCGGCGGGCGGGTGAGGAGGGGGAGCACGAGGTCGAGGAAGCTAGGCTGCAAGGTCGGTGGGGCCCAACGCACCCCCTCTTCACCCGACACTCCCCCCCGCAAGGGGCCCAGGGACACACATATATATATATATATATATATATATATAGATACACACAGATCCCAGGATTCCCCTTATTTTCCCATATTTTCTGGACCTTCGTCGCCCCCCCCCCCCCCCACTTCCCGTATTTTCTCATCTTTTCCTGGGAGTCGACGATTGATTGTGCCTGTGTGTTTTTGTTTTCCCTCCTGACCCCCGCGCACTCTCTCGTCGTCATCCTGGAAGCCTCCTCCCCTCCCCCAGGTGGGGACGGGCGGCAGGGGGACGCCAGGATGGCGACGAGGACCAGGGAGAGGGAGGAAGAAGAATCAGCGTGGGACGGGGGATGGGACGGGAGATGAGGAGGACGAGCAGGACGAATAGGGTGAGGACGAGGATGAGGGAGGAGGGGGAGGAAGAAGACTCAGCAGAAAGGGAGTGAGGACGAGGACGACCAGGGAGAGGGAGGAAGACGCATCAGCATCAAAGGGGAGGATGGGACGGGAGAGGAGGGGGACGAGCAGGATGACGAGGGCGAGCACGAGGATGAGGAGGATGAGAGATGACGAGCTCGAGGCGACGCGGGCACGCCCCAAACGGTCGGCCGGCTGGGACGCTAGAGAGCTCCAGCCCCCCCCCCCCCCCTTAGGGTTTCCACCCCGGTGCTGCACTCCAAAAAAAAACACCCCCCAAGAAGTTCGACTCCTCCGAGGCAGGACATGCACCGACCCCAGGGGCACGCTGCAGTGACACGAAGCAAATCCTGGACCCTGGGGGGCCTTCCCCGGAGGTCAATGTTCATCCTCCTGTGTCGTTGTGTTGGCAGTCCCGGGGCCTGGGGAGGGCCCAGAGAGGCCAGAAACTATAAAAAACAGAGGGCCCGTTTCACTCACGGGCCTCGTTACTTCATATCGACCTGCCGCAGAATCCCAAAGACGCAGATCGGTCTCAAAGCCTTCGAAACGTGGGGGGACTTTTACCTGCCACCGTGCATTGTGCACGTTGAGGCGGGTCTGTCTGATAGGGTTTCTGCAATGTTTAAAGGCCACCCCCCGTCTCCTCGCACCCAGCCGCATGCATCGCCTCCTCTCTCCGAGGCCAGAATCCCTCGCAACATACAACATATACACGCTCCCGAAGCCAAGATGCGTCCAAGACGATCCAATACCGTTCCAAGACGGGCCACATTGAAGATGGCTTCAAGACGGCCCACGAGGCCGTCGCGACGTCCCAAGAGAGCCCCACGAGCCTTCCCAAGATGGCCTCGAGAGGCCCAACTCATTGATTCTCCGAAGCTTTTTCAGCGTGTCGGGTTCATGCCTTTTCGATCTTCCGACGACCCAAGACGACCCAACAGGCCCAAGAGGCCCCCAAGAGAACCCCCAGACGGCCCAAGAGGCGCCCAATAATGCCCAAAGACGGCCCCAAGAAGGGCCCTAGAGGGTGAATGCGAACCGACAATTCGAGCTTTCCGCCCCAAGATAGGTAAGGAGGCCCCTAGAGGACCTCGAGAGATAAGCACAATGTAGTTTCGACTGATTTATGGGTTCTCGCCTTTTCGAGCTTCCGACGCTCCAAGACGGCCCAGTAGGCCCCCAAGACTCCCCCGAGAGGGGTCGGCCCAAGAGGGCTCCAAGACGGCTCAAAAGGCGCACACGACCCCCAAGACAGCCCCAAGAAGGGCCCAAGAAGCCAGAATTCGACCACTCTGCCCCAAGAGGCCTCCGACTGTAGAGGAAGAAAAAACTGCATAAACATAATTTGTCGGCGCTCCGCGCGGATATCTTGAATCTGCGCTGGGCCCCCATCCCTGGCGCGCGGAACGTGCCAAGGGCGGTGCCGGAGGCGCCGCCAGTGGGCCCAGCGCAGGCCCAAGAACTCCGCGCGGAGCGCCAGAAAGGTTTGTGCTTGTAGCGTTTGCTCTTCTTCGAGACGGGCCCCCGCTGCCTCTCTCGAGGAGCTGCCACCTTCCTCCTCCTCCTCCTCCTCCTCCTCCTCCTCCTCCTCCTCCTCCTCCTCCTCTCCTCCTCCTCCTCCTCCTCCCCTCCCCTCTCCTCCTCCTCCCCTCCTCCTCCTCCTCCTCCTCCTCCTCCTCCCCTCCTCCTCCTCCTCCTCCCTCCTCCTCCTCCTCCTCCTCCTCCTCCTCCTCCTCCTCCTCCCTCCTCCTCCTCCTCCTCCTCCTCCTCCTCCTCCTCCTCCTCCTCCTCCTCCTCCTGGCCAGGAGGAGGAGGAGGAGCAGGGCCACACCAGGACAGCCCAAACCAGCACACGCCGGCGCGCCCTTGGAGCACTGCTGCGGCCGTGGGCTTGGGCACCGCCCCCCCCTCGCTCTCTCTGCGGGTGGAGCTCGCGGCGCTCTGGCCAGCAGTGCCAGGCGGCGCGCACGAGGGGGTGGAGGGCGGGGGGAGGGCTTCTTCGATTAACGGGCGAAGAACGGTATAAGATATACTTTTTCGCCGTCGGGGCTACCTGCCCCTGGGCGGCTGGAAAGTTTATACCCTTACGGTGTCACCGTAAGGGTATAAACTTTCCAGCCGCCCTGGGGCAGGTAGCCCCGACGGCGAACAAAAATTATGTTATACCGTTCTTCGCCCGTTAATTCGAGGGAGGCTGCTCCTTAGAAGGCGCCGGCCTCACATCTACAGCTAAGGGCCGCGCCTTCCAGGAGGCAGGGGTGCTCCTAAGAGGCCCTCCACCCTCCCCCCCACCTCTGCGCGTGGCTGGAATGCCTTGGTTCAGGGGTCCACGACGAGCACTTCTCCAGCCTGGCTGGTAGAGGCCTCCAGGATGGGGTCGGAGTAGATTGGATCGGGGGATCGCACCGCATCGGCGATACATCGGCGATGCATCGGCGATGCATCGGCGATGCATCGGCGATGCACCGGCGATGCACCAGCGATGCATCGTCGACGTCGGCGATGCATCGGCGGCGTCGACGTGAAGCAGATCGGTCTGCACATCGAGCCGCATCGTCATGCATCGGCGATGCGGCGCGATCCTCCGACCCCATCTGTGGAAGAATAATAACTGCACAAACAAAAACTTTGTAACTCCACGCGGAGCGCCAAAAATGTATGCCTACGACGTCTTCTCTTCTTCAAACTGGGGAGGCCTAGAAATAGGGCGGGCATGTCCTCATACAGGCGGATCTTGAAAGAAAAATGCTCAAGCATGGTCAGAAGTCGTCGAAACATTGTCCCCATACTATGTTCTGACTATTCTTGAATGTTCATTCCTCCTGTAGACTGAGCAGGGACCGACCGTCCTGGCATTCCTGTAGGCCTATCACGACATATTCTCAGAACCCCAAGCTGCCCGAACACACAAAACCCGTGCTCATGCTCTTGGAACAAGACCCCGATGCGTCAGAACACGACCGCCCCAGCCAGCACCGTTCTGAGAGCACTTCGCGCAGGCCACAGTAAGAATCCCGAGAACAGTCTTCCGCGGGCCTGCCGGCAAGCCCGGACGCGCTTCGCCTCTGCTTGCGCAAAAGGGACCCGCCCGACGTGCGCCCGCCGCCCGGCCGGCCGGGCGCGCGCACCTGCCGCCCCGGCCGCGGCCGCCCGCGCCCGGCCCGGGCGCGGGGCCCGGCTCCGCCACGGCCTGCTGCTCCGGGGCGGCAGCCGAGTCGCCGGGGGGCGGGGCGGGCTCCTCGCGGCGCCGGGCGCGCTGGGCGGGGACGACGCAGCGTCGTCGTCGTCGTCGTCGTCGTCGTCGTCGTCGTCGTCGTCGTCGTCGTCGTCGTCCTGGGGTGCGCTTCGGCCAGAACGCCGAGGCTGATCCGGGCGCGGCGACGCGAACGCCACGGGCGGCCCCCGAGGACCCCCAAAAACAGCCACAAGAGCCTCGCTCCTCCACCCTCGCCGCTCGGGGGGGTCTGAGAGATGAGCGACGATCAAAAACGGGTCTTACGCGAGACGACGTATACGACCTGACGCAGTGGCTCGCGCGGGCCGCCAGCACGGCACGCCACACTGGAAGCGAGGGCGCTTGCGCGCGACCTCACGCGGGCAGCTGACGCGCCAATGTCGGCGCAGACGACCCCGTTGTTTTGCGCCGCTCAGATGGAGCGGCAGGGAGGGGAATGGCGGAGGACACCAAAATCCTCAAATATGCTCCGATCTGATCCATCCGCGGTCCCAGAGCTCCCGACCCCTTCCCCAGGGATAGTTTGGCATCCTGAACCCGTGTGTGGTGGCTCTGTGGCCCGATAGCGGGCGAGCTCCGCGTGCCAGGGAAGGGGGGTCCAACGCCGATCCAAGAGATCCGCATGGATTTGCTCATGATAAGCGTAAACTTTCGCAATGCCTTTTGTTCATTCTCTACTCCTGTTGTAAACAGGAGTAGCTAAGGAACCTTGTAAATTACGATTGGGCAGCGTGCGCGCTTATGCTCACGAGGCAGCTCTCACGTTTTGTCCTGGTGAGCGTTTTTGCACTTGGGAGCGGCCAAGAGGGGGGTGTCCAAGAGGGGGGGGTGCAAATCATGACCGGCGGCATGTGCGCGGCCCAGCGGGGGGGCCAGGAACGTAATGAAATAAGAAGAGGCGCCATGAAATCTGGGGAGATATCATGGCCAACGCCATGATCATCACCCCCCTCTTTTCCGCCCCCGATGTACGCTTGGGCTGGACACTTGGCCGAAGGCTGGGGGAGGGGGGAGGTGCTGAGTCTGGGCCGGGGCTTCGCCGATCTGCCTCTGCCAGGCGCGCAGGCAGACGGACTCGGTATCGTTTAATTAACCGATCCCCATCCCCATCCCCATCCCCTTCGAGACCCCCACCAAGTTGCCCCCCCAGTTGGGAATACGCCCCTCGAAGCCCGAAGGGAACGACCTATATCCCCATCTAGGGGGGTAAATCGGCCAGTGGGGCCCAGGCCGCGCCGCTGGGGATGAGGATCGGTTCAACGATACTCATCCCCAGCGGCGCGGCCTGGGCCCCACTGGCCGATTTGCCCCCCCAGACGGGGATGTAGGTCGTTCCCTTCGGGCTTCGAGGGGTGCATCCCCAACTGGGGGGGCAACTTGGTGGGGGTCTCGAAGGGGATGGGGATGGGGATGGGGGTCGGTTGAACGACACTGAACTGAGGGGCCCTGACCGGTCACCAGAAACCAACCGCCAAAGGCAGCCAGGATCTGGCCTACGGGCCAGCGGCCCTCGCCGATCGGCAGGACAATGCACGTAAAACAACAGCTGCCTGCTCCTCGCTCTGCTCCCTACGTTTACGCTCAGGTGGGGCATGTCCTTCTCCAGGCGGAGTTTGGAAGAAAATCGGTGGTGGACAAACCTCCCCTAGTAAACCACCCTGTAATGACAACGGCCCAGGACCGAAACCGGAGGACCCAGACCCGCAAAAATGACGGCCGCGACGCTCTCTCGCGAACCGAAAACGGCCAATTCGCTAATTCACGTCTCAGGGTAGGAAGTCTGTCAACCTCGGAGAAACATGAAGCATCATCAAAACGGAAACGGAAACGGAACGCCTGTGCGGGCATGCGCCCGGGCCCCTGAAGGGCGAGGTGGGTGAGGCCATGGCCTCGCATGAGAAGCTGCGCGCGTCGAGGGTTCACTCAGCATAGTCAAAACATGCTCAGCAACACCCTAAACTTAGTCGAAACATCGTCTCCAGACTGGTTTCAGACTGTCCTTCTGTCTTCCTCCCGCAGAGGAACATGCCCGACTATATATAAGTCTGCGGGCCAGTGGCCCTCGCCCATTGGCGAAGCGATACACACAAAACAACAGCTGCCTGCTCCTCCTCTGCCTCTCAAGCTCACGGATGCTCAGGTCGGGCATGTCCCCCTACAGGGGGATTTTGGACGAACCAAAAGAAACAAAGAAATAAACATGCATGCCAAAAAAAAACTCAGATCATGGTCCGCAGACTGTTTTCTGCCTGTTTTTGAATACGCCTCCTGTAGAGGGACAGGCCCGACTTGAACGTGTGCTTCTTCGACGGTGGGAATCGGGGATCTTCTGACCCGGGTCAATTCGGGGATGGACAGAACCCCCTTTAGCAAAACGTGGTTTAGTGAAAACGACCTGAGGCCCAAATCTGGCGGGCGAAAGCCTGGAAAATAACGGACACGGCGCCCTCTCGAGAACCGAAAACGGACAATTCACTAATCGACGTGTCACTGTTGGGGGTTCTGTCCAGCCCCGATCAATCCAGACCCCGGTAAGCAGGAAACCAAAAATTGCAATGCAGGAACAAGCAATTGCAACGCAAGTCTTCGCAAACCCGGGCCAGCCAATAGGCGCGGCCGCCTCGCGGCCACGAGCGGCTCGCTAACCTGGGTCACCCAGAGGGGGTCTCCGCAGGATCCTGCGGGATCCGGTGCCCTGGCTGACCCCCGTTTGCATTGACCCCCGTCCCCAGACCCCCGACGTCAGGATTTTTTCGTGACGTCGACCCCCCGAGATCTCGACCCGTTCCCCCGGGACCGGTTTTTCGTCCTGAGTCGCTTTTTGACGGTCCCGAGGGCCAAAAAGGGCCCCCAGAGGCCAAAAATGATGCAGAACCTCCCGGCGTGATTTCTGCCATGACTCGAGGGGGTCTGGGTCCCTCGAGCCCCGAGGGAGGGAGAAAGGCCGCCAGGAGCGGGGTCGGAGGAGGCGGGGCCGCAGGAACGCACCGCGAGGAGGAGGAGGAGGAGGAGGAGGAGGAGGAGGAGGAGGAGGAGGAGGAGGAGGAGGGCGGAGGAGGAGGAGGGCGGAGGAGGAGGAGGAGGAGGGGAGGAAAGGAGGAGGAGGAGGAGGAGCCCCGAGGGAGGGAGGAAAGGCGGGGCGGCGCCTCCGGCTCCGGGGCGTCCGGGGCGGCGGAGGGGCTGCTCTCCGACTCCGCCCGCGCGGCGGCGCCGCCCCCGCCCGCGGCCGCCCGCGGGGGCGCGCCGCCGGCGCCCGCGGCCTCTGCGCGGGGCAGCTGTCCGTTGGGTGGGCGTGTTCTTCGTCGGCGCTTCGGTAAGTCGGGCGTGTCCCCCTAGAGGGGGGCTTTTTTAACATATGTTTTTAATTTTGTTTTACATTTTTTGTACCAAATAAAAATAGTTGTTGTTGTTTGAGTATGTTTGTTGGGCAATTTTGGGGTATGTTATGAGTATGTTTGATTTTTCGTCGAACATGGGCGCTTCGGCCTTGGGCTTACGTCGGGCGTGCCCCCCTACAGGGGGATTTTTGGGGTATTTTTAAAAAATGTTCTTTACAATGCTGGGGGTATTTTGGGGGTAGTTTTTATTTTTCGTCGAGCATACCCCTGTGTAGGTTGACGCGCCCGACTTACCATGTCGGCGGTGGACAAACCACCCTTTAGTAAGCCTCCCCTTAGTGAAAAGCACCCTGGGACCGAAACCGGCGGACGCGGACCCGCAAAAATGAATGACGGCCGCGACGCCCCCTCGCGAACCGAGAAAACGGCCAAGTCCTCAATCGACGCGTCAGGGTAGGAGGTCTGTCCAACCCCGACCACTGGGCGGAAGCGAGGGGGGGGCTCTGGCTCCGGACATCTGCTCGATGCGGCTGTTTGCAAACAGTGCGCCCTGCGGAGGAGGGACAGTGCTTACCAGCCTGGAACATATCCCTATCCCTATGCTGGGCACCTCCTCATCACGATGCCAATCTTGGGGTTTCCCCTTATGTTTTGAGGGCGAACCCCTGAGATTGTCATCGCCTTTTGGCGTGCCAATCTTAGGGCTAGGGATACGTTCGAGGCTGGTAAGCGGTGCGTCCTGCTCGAGACAGGCGCCCCGCGCGGCCGAGGTCTGCTCCACCAGCGGGGGGGGGCGGGCGAGCGAGGGCCCGCGCCGATCGCGGCAGCACGACGGATAAGGAAACGCTCCCTCGTGTGCCCGCGGTTTGCTGTGGGCTCGTTTTTGAAGGGGCCCCGGGGCACACAAGTAAATACACACAAATAAAAAGATGCCCCATCTTTTCCCATCTTTTCTGGGTTCTTGTCCTCCCCCCACTTCCCATATTTTCCCATATTTTCCCGGGAGTCGACGATTAATTGTGTCTATGTGTTTTTTCCCCTCCTGAATTTTGCTTGTCTCGCGTGGGGTGTCGGGAAGCCCGGATATCCGGCGGTGGGCACACCTCCCAGTCTCCCTTTGACAAACCGCCCCTCAGTGACAACGGCCTTGTGGACCGAAACCGGCGGACACGGGCCCGCAAACATGACGGCCGCGAGAACCTCTCGCGAACCGAATACGGCCAATTCGCTAATCGAGGTGCCAGGATATCGGGGGCGGCCAAGAGGGGGGTGTCCAAGAGGGGGGGTGCAAATCATGACCGGCGGCATGTGCGCGGCCCAGCGGGGGGGCCAGGGACGTAATGAAATAAGAAGAGGCGCCACGAAACCTGGGAAACATCATGGCCCCCGCCACGATATCCCCTCCCCTAGTCATCACCCCCCTCTTTGCGGCCCCCGAATCGGCGGTGGACAAACCTCCCTTTCGTACACCTCCCTTTAGTGAAACCGGCCTGTGACCGAAACCGGCGGACCCGGACCCGCAAAAATGCCGGCCGCGACGCCTTCTCTCGCGAACCAAAAAAAGGCCAATTCCTTCATCGACGTGTCAGGGTAGGAGGTCTGTCCCCCCCCCGACCAAAGGACGATAAGAAGAGGCGCCATGAAACCTGGGAAATATCACGGCCCCCGCCATGATATCCCCCACCCCTAGTCATCACCCCCCTCTTTGCCGCCCCCGAAGGATAGGAGAGAGCATGCTACGCATGGAATGAATTCAATGCAACTCAATGGCAGTGGATCCGTGAGTGGATCATTCTAGACCGATGGGGCGATGATGCCTCTTTTGACTTTGAGCCGGCTATGATGCCCGCTCGTGCCCACCCCGTCCCGTCTTGAGGGACCCGAGCCACTCCGGGCGCTGGCCCTCGACGTGGGCTCCCGGCGCCCGCTCTGATCGGGCCCCGCGGGGGGCTCGCGCGGGGCACGGCATCCGCGGGCCGCGGGCGCGCCCCGGAGCCCAAGAGAACGAGAGGCCCGGGCCGCGGACGGAGCAGCAACGCCCCTTCCTCTGACGTCGGGCCTGTCCCCCTACAGGGGGATGTTCGACGACAATAAAAAGAGACCCCGAAAATACTTTTAAACAAATATTTAAAAAACTAAAAAAATAGTCCCCAGACTATTGTTTGACAATTTTTGACTATTTGTAGGGTATTTTTAATTCTTCGTCGAAAATCCCACTGTAGGGGGACACGCCCGACTTAATCTTACTCCGAGCCTCTCAATAAGCGTCGGGGGGGCGTCACCCCCGCCGACAGCCCCACATCGACCCCCGTCGCGGGCAGCCACCGCGCGCCGAAGGCGCTCCGACCCCCGTCGCGGCGCGACGACGAGGCGAGGTCGACCCCCGTCGGGGGGGTACCACCCACGCTCTTCAAGAAGCCCAGTGGGGAAACAAGCAATGACGACAGAAACATATAAACTCGGAGGTCAGCGCGGACTCAATTCTCAGATCGGCGCTCGGCCCCCCTCGCCGGCGCGCGGAGCGCGCCAGGGGCGGCGCCGGAGGCGCCGCCACGCGAGCGCTGGCATCCGGGCCTCAGTCTGGGCTCCCTGTGGGGCCACGAGGCGTGTCCGGGATGCGCCGACATGAAGTGGCGCCGCCACGCGAGCGCTTGCATGTAAGCCTTCGTTGCAGCCCCCTGTGGGGCTATGAAGCGTCTGAGGGGTGTGCCGCAAGGAGGCGGCCCCGCCGTGCGGGCGTTGGCCCTTGGCCCTTGGGCCTAGTTGGAAATCCCTGAGACCACTGGAGCTCCCAGCGGGGCCACGAAACGTGAGAGGGGTGTGCCGGAAAGAAGCGGCGCCGCCATGCGAACGCTTCAAAAGCCTTAGACTGAGCTCCCTGCGGGGCGACGAACACGTTCGAGGGGTGTGCCGCAATGAGGCGGCGCCGCCATGCGAGCGCTGGCATTCGGGTCTTAGCTGGAGCTCCCTGCAGAGCCACGAAACCTGTGAGGGGTGTGCTGCAAAGAAGCGGCCCCGTCATGCAAACGCGGGCATTTGGCCTCAGTTGAAGCTCCCTGCTGAGCCACGAAACGTGTGAGAGGTGTCCCAAAATGAGGTGGCGCCGCCGTGCGAACGCTGGCATTTGAGCCTTCGTTGAGGCTCCCGATGGGGCCACGAAAAGTGTGAGGGGTGTAGGGCAGATGCAGATGCAGGAATGGGCAGATGCAGGAATGGGAGGAGGAAGGGAAAAGGGAGACGAAAAGACAGAGGGAGGAGGGGCGCGGGGCGATCTCTTCAAAACAAAGACCCAACACCAAAGGATGATTGAGAAAAGTATGCCGGAGGATGCCTGGGGAGGCTCGGTGTAGACCATGTGTTCTGTTCTTGTGGAGAAGATGCAAACTATCTCAGAAGCCTCTTTTCTTTTGTGTGCTCGGTAGGTTGGTCTGGCGGGATTTTTGCCGCCTGCCCCCCTCCCTTCCCTCGGCTTCCCTCCCCCTCCTCTCTCGCCTCCTGCGATATGGAGAAAGAGAAAGAAAGAGAGGAAGAGAGAGAGAGAGAGAGAAAGAGAAAGAGCGAGAAACAGAGGGAGAGAGAGATAACAAAAAACTCTGGAACGAGAGAGAGAGAGAGATAGAAAGCTCTGGAAGAACGAGAGAGAGGGAGGGAGAGAGAAGCAACACAACAACAAAGAGAGAGAGATAGAGAGGGAGAGAGGTGGAGGGAGAAGGAAGCGGGGCGGGAAGGGGTAGGGAGACGGGGGGAGGCCCGGCGGCAGCGAGGGCGACGGAGGACCAGGGGGGAGGGGGGGAGAGCGGGGCGGGGGGCCAGGCGAAGGGAACGGGCCCGCGAGAGTGAAGGGGCCCTGGGACACACAAATCAATGGACACAGATCACAGGATTCCCCTGTACTTTCCCATAGTTTCCGGGCTTTTGTCTTCCCCCCCACTTCCACCCCACTTCCCCACGAGAGTGAAGGGGCCCTGGGACACACAAAGAAATAACCACAAATAACAGGAGTTCCCTATATCTTCCCATAGTTTCCGGGCTTTTGTCTTCCCCCCCACTTCCCCCATATCTTCCATTTCCCCGCATTTTCCTGGGGAGCAACGAAGAATTGTGTCTGTGTGTTTCTTTCCCTCCTGACCACGAGAGTGAGCCGGCACTGGGCAGCGGGATCAGGAGAAGAACAGCCGGGCGTGTCCCCGTACAGGCGGATTTTGGACGAGAGATGAAACACACCCAGCAAAGATTCCAAACATGCTCGAACATGGTCCAAAACATCGTCCCCGACCTATCTATTGACTATTTAGGAACATGCCCCCTGTAGAGGGACAGGCCCGACTCAAAGGTAGCGGGATTCGAAGAAGAACGAACTCAGCAAACACAAACGTTTGGCGCTCGGCGCGGATTTCTCGGCTCTGCGGTGGACCCCCCTCCCTGGCGCGCGGAGCGCGCCCGGGGGCGGCGCCGGAGGCGCCGCCAGGAGGGGGCCCAGCGCGGAACCAAGAAGTCCACGCAGAGCGCCCAACATTTATGTTATTTTTTTGTGTTTTCCTTCTTCGAGGGATGCGAGGATTGAGCAGGGACCCACCGTTCTGGCATTCCTACGGGCCTACCACGAAGCGCTCTCAGAACCCAACAAGTTTTCGAAGAGCACAAATGATGATGTACTCAGAGTATGAGCCCGATGTGTTAAAGCAAGACAGTCCCAGCCAGAAATGTTCTAAGAACGCTTCGTGCAGACCCCAACATATTTTCAGTTTGAACAGTCATTAGTGGGCCGATCGGCAAGCCAAGACGCTTCGCCACTGCTCGAGAGGACTTGAGCAGGGACCGACCGTCCCGGCATTCCTATAGTCCTACCACGAAGCGTTCGTATAACCCAAAAATGTTCTGAGAACAAAAGCGATGTTCTTATAACATAAGCCCGACTTGCTAAAACAAGACAATATCAACCAGAAATGTTCTAAGAGCATTTCGTGGAAACCACCAAAAGTTCTTAGAACATTGTTTGGTAGGGCTATCGGCGAGCCAGGACGCTTCGCCACTGCCCGAGAGGAGGACTGTGACCGTGAGGGCCGGGAGGCCTCCTCCTCCTCCTCCTCCTCCTCCTCCTCCTCCTCCCCTTCCTTCCCCTTCCTTTTCGTTTCGCCTCCTCCTCCTCCTCCTCCTCTTCCTCCTCCTCCTCCTCCTCCTCCTCTCCTCCTCCTCCTCCTCCTCCTCCTCCCGGTCACGCCTCCTCCTCCTCCTCCTCCTCCTCCTCCTCCTCCCTCCTCCTCCTCCTCCCCCTCTTCCCCGTCCTCCTCCTCTCTTCCTCCACCTCCTCTCCTCCTCCTCCTCCTCCTCCTCCTCCTCCTCCTCCCTCCCCCTCCCCTCCTCCTCTCCCTCCTCCTCCTCCTCCTCCTCCTCCGCCTCCTCCTCCTCCTCCTCCTCCTCCTCCTCCTCCTCCTCCTCCTCCTCCTCCTCCTCCTCCTCCTCCTCCTCCTCCTCCTCCTCCTCCTCCTCCTCCTCCTCCTCCTCCTCCTCCTCCTCCTCCTCCTCCTCCCTCCTCCTCCTCTCCTCCCCTCCCCCTCCCCCTCCTCCTTGAGGCTGTGACCGTGAGGGCCGGGGGGCCTCCGCGGGTCCCCCCCGAGGCCCGGCGGCGTCCCGCGGGCGGCTGCGCCGCCTGCGCTTGGCCCCCATGCCGCCTGCGCAGGCGCCGGAGGCCAGCGACAAAGGGGGCGAGGTGGAGAAGGAGGGGGAGGATGAGGAGGAGGAGGAGGAGGAGGAGGAGGAGGAGGAGAACCCGTAGCCATTTTGGCTCAAGTCCGGAGCCGCTTTGGCACAGGACCTGACCTCATTGGCAAGGGGGAGTCGCGGCCCCCACAGTGCCCCTCGTTTGCTAAGTCAGACGAGGTTTCGCGTTTTGTGAGCTCCTGTTGGAGCAAGCACCTCCCGCTCTTCCAGTCACGTTCCCTGACACGACATGGATGGCACAGGTGCTCACAGTTGGACCTGCACCAACGTGCGGTGCGGCTACAAAGGTAATTTCCAGTGGCGTAGCAGTTGTCACATCTGTGGCACTGAGCCTCACACGCCGAAAGTCGCAGCGCAGCGAGTGCCCGCAGGCAGGTGGAAGGATGGGCCCCCTCGTTCCGCTCCTCCTGCTGTCGTCCTGTCTGAGGAGCTCGTTGCCGTGTATGCCAAGATGGACCTTGCAGACTATGCCATCGTGTCCCAAGGATGGTCTGCAAAGCAATTGGCTCGAGTTGCCGCGGCTCGCAGCCTTCCCAACGGCGATGTGCTACCCACTGCTCGTGCTGCTCGCCAGGCGTCCGACGCCGTTCAGCAGAAGCTCGAGCAGGCCCAGAGCAAGTATGACAAGGCGGCGGTTGCGGCGGCCAAAGCCATACAGCACATGCAGCAGTGCGCCACCAGCTTGGCTGAGTGCAAGGCCAAGGCTGATGAGGCCGCCAGCAAGGCCGCCGCTGCCTACGCCGCCGTCGGCGGCCGCGCAGCAGCAGCCACCGACCCGCTCGTGCAGCTGCAGTCCCTCGCCGCCTCCCTCTCGGACACGCTGCCCGACGCAGCCGCCGCGCTCAAGCCCATCGTCGACCTGGTCAAGCAGCAGCTGGACCAGCAGCGCGCTGAAGCGGAGGCCGAAGCCGCGCGGCAGCAGCAGCAGCAGCAGCAGCAGCAGCAGCAGCAACAGGAACAGCCTTCTCCTGCTGGCGCTGGCGTGCCTGGTGTGCCAGATGCAGCCTTCTGGGAGCATTTCGGCAAAGCTGAGTTCTTCGACAGCTTCCTCAAAGCCCAGGGAGCCCCCGTCAGCGGTGACGACGACGCCATGGGCGTGGGGGAGGCCGACGACAACGATGGTGCAGACGAAGACGAACTCAAGAAGGTCAAGGTCGGGCGCGCTCTCTACACCAGTCTCTTGCAAGCCATGCAGGACCACGCGGCCAAGAAGGCCAGGACGTTGGCTACTGACTCGTCTTCCTAACACGTGGACTTTCGTCATCGCCAACGTCTCAGGTCGTGCAGGGTTAGAAACCATTCTCAATTCACAGCCAGTCATCGACGCCGATGCCGTCGGCGTTCAGGAGCACCACTTCCTCGAGTGCGCAGGTAGGGAGCAGAGGCTCAGACACATGGGCTGGAATGCTTCAGCTTCTGCAGCCATAGCTACAGGGCAAGGAGGCACCATAGGTGGCCTCTTTCAGATGGCGCAGCAACGACATGGACTTTCGCTGCTGGTTGGACAAGCTCCAGTTCTTGAGCCTGCGCGAATCGCAGTCAGGCACATGTCGGGAGTAGTGCCTGGAGGCATTTTATGGGCAGTGGTGTACATGCATGACTCGCAGGGTTTGTCCGTGCTCAATTGGGATTTGCTGTGCAGGCTGGGAGCGGTCATCAGGCAGTTCGGTATGCTTTTCATTCTCTCTGGAGATTGGAATCTGTGCCCAAACGAGTTGATGGGCTCTGGCTGGGTGGAAGCTGTCTCTGGACACATCATATCCCCTCAGTTACCTACATGCACTGGTGGGAAAGGCAGGGTGCTGGACTACTTCATCGCGTCGGAGGGTCTACAGTATCGTCACAAGCTCACCGTGCTCACTGACGTCGGCACCATGCCGCACTTTCCAGTTCGTTTGTGTCTTGAGGGACTGCGACAAGTCCCCACGCTGCCACATATTCGTGCACCTCGTATGTTCCCTCGTCAGCGACCTCAAGGACCTAGGCGTGAAAGTACCCGTTGGCAGTCAGTTACAGAGTTAGTGCTCGCACAGGTAGACACTCAGGAGTTGCGGGAAAGCTTTGTGCACACCATGGAGCTCGAGTTTGTTGACATCTACCAGATCAGCAGTGACGAGGCGCACCTGTACCAGGGTAGGGCCAGGCCGCTGAGGCGCCAGCGTGCCGCCGCGCGCAAGCCGTCAATCATGCCCTACCCGCGTCTCTCGCCCTTCGCCACATGGTGGAGGCTTGTGACGCAAGCTTTTACTGAGCTCGGCAAGTTTCAGTCCGCGTCGCATCGTCGTGCCACTTTGTCGTTGTGTGTGAAGCTTGCCGGGCAGGGGGCCAAGTTCACCGATGCCAGTGCGCAGCCTTGGGTGACTCTGCTCTTGGCCGCCCCCTCGCTTTCCTGGGAGCTCTCGGCGGTGCTCGCCGACCATGCCAGACAGCTCTCATCCAAGCATCAGCGCGCTGCGGAGCAGCACAGGGACTCCAGCTGGAAGAGTTGGGTCAGGTCTCACAGCTCTGCAGGCGGAGGAGCCCTGTTTAACCTCTCGAAGCCACCCACCCCGTGGCACAGCAGCCCTTGTTTTAAACACAATGGCTCCCTGCCGCCAGCGCCTGCCAGTCAGGAGGAGGAGATGGCGCTTTTGGTGTCCGAGTGGGGGGCGTACTGGGTTGGGCCCTTGGCCGATCCGCTTTTGTGGCCCTCGGATATGGGCCCTCACCTGCCCGATTTCAATCTGGATGACCTCAAAGCGCGTCTCCGAAGCTTTCGAGCCAGCAGCGGTGCTGGCTACGATCAGATCTCGCCCCGTCAGTTGCTTGAGCTTCCAGACGAAGGCCTCGAGTGCTTTCGATAGCTAATTTTCACTATCGAGAGCAGCTTTGACTGGCCACGGCTGTGGTCAAAGGTGGTCTTCATATTGAAGCGCACGGGAGGCTTGAGGCCCATAGCTCTAATGCATGTCACGTCCAGAGTGCAAGGGCGCCTTCGCCGCCCCCTCACTCGGCATTGGCAGCAGCAGAACTTTCGGGAGTTCTGGTGGTCGGCTCGGGGGAGGGGCTCGGGTCGGCTTGTCTGGGTTCAAGCTGCCTTCGCCGAGTGGGCTCAGGGGCGCGGCCTGTTTGCAGGCACGGCCCTGCTGGACCTGCACAAAGCTTTTGAACATGTTCGGCACGGAGAGCTGCTCAAGGCGGCTCGAGCCACGGGATTCCCCTTTCGGCAGTTGCGGTTGTTGGTGAGCCTGTATCGGGCTCCGCGGGTCCTGGACCATGCTGGGGCCACCTCGGCCCCCATCCGCACCGAGAAGGCCGTGCTCTCAGGTTGACATTTCGCCACCGTCATGCTGGAGTTGGTGCTGCTCGCCCCGCATGACGCGGTGCAAGCAGCCTTCCCCCTCCGCACTGCTCGAGAGGTTCAGATCGGAGTGGTGGTTGACGACTCGGGGTTGAACAGGGTCGGATCCTCTGAGCAGGTGCGAGACACTCTAGTGCAAGCCGCGCGTATGCTCCACCAAGAGCTGGATGCTGTGCATCTTCCAGTTAGCAAACCCAAGTCTCGCGTGCTCGCTTGCTGTCCACGGCTTCGTGCGCAGTTAGCCTTTGCGCTCAAAGCCAAGAGTGTGCTCAGTGTGCAGAGTGAGCGCAATCTTGGAATCGATTATGCTGCAGGAAGTGCGATCATGAGACACACCAAACCTGGTCGTTTCACTGCCGCGACGGTGCGTCACAGAAAGATTCTCAGCTTGTCTAGCAAGTTATGTAAGAGGCGAGTGCATCATATGGTTCGCGCCGCCGTTCAGGCCTCCACCTCATACGGGTCGGGGGTGATGGGCAGCAGCGGGCGAGAGCTTGCGCAGGCTCGCTTTCATCAGGCGTCTGTGCAGTCGCAGAAAGTGGCAGGACGCTCCATCACTCTCATGCTACAGTTGTCCGGCATCCCTCGTATTGATCCTGCGTATCACCTCAACGTCTCTCCTCTTCTTTCTGTCGCTACCTCGCTCTGGGACGGTTGGGTGCCCAGAGGGGTGGTGGTGCAAGGCCTCGAAGGCGCGTGGCAGAAACTTCAATTGCACGGCTCTCCTTGGCAAGCCATTCGGGGCCCTTTTCAGCCGCTGTCGCCACGGCCATGCGACTAGGTATCAAGATGAACGGTCTCGAGTGGCAGCATCCCAGCGTGGGCGTTTTCTCGGTTGAGGCGTTGTGTCCCCGTGCGGTCAAAACTGTCCTTGAGACCGTCGTCGAGAGCTGGCTTTGGAGCAAGGTGGCCAACCACCTTCAGGTGCCCGAGTTTGAGCAAGGCCCTTTCCTCGCTCCCATCAAGGCTGGCATGTCCAAGCTGAGAGCGCATGAAAGAGCCTACGTAGTCAGTGTTGTTTCGGGCGGCCAATGGCCGCAAGACAGGCAGTATCAGCTCGGCTTGTCCTCTCGACAGGAGTGTCAGGTCTGTGGCTCGGGCCCTGGGACCCTTTTGCACAGGCATGTCGGTTGCGCCGGCCATCAGGACGTGCTTGAGCTAGAGCAGGAACCGCCTGCGTGTACGCAGGCTATGGTGATAGCAGCAGGTAATCCTCTCGTTCGCCTCCTCCTCGAGAGGCTGCTTGTGCCGCTGCCTGCTCCCCCTCCTTCTCGACCCACCCCCCCAGAGGAACTTTGGCTCCTCGGAACCCCCGATCTGCTCGGGGGAGATTATTTTCTCGACGGGAGTCTCTTCGATTCGGACCTCCCGCCCACCGCGCGCTCACTAGGCTGGGCCATCGTCTCGCTCCATGACGATCCGAGCCTGCCCGTGTCTCAAGTGAAGCGCGCGGTGGTGGCGGGGGGGCTTCCAGCTGGTCATTTCGACATTGACGCGTGCGAGCTTTGGGCGTTTTTCATGGGCCTGAGGCAGGCCCTCCCCGTTGCCTGTTTCTGGACCGACCCCAGTTTTGTTTTCCAGGGCGTGTGGCATCGTAGGCGCCAGTTTTGTTGCTCGTCTAAAGCCGCGTGGGCTGATATCTGGAAGCTCGTCTGGCACGCCATCGACGACAGAGGTGGTCTCGAGGCGCTGCGGCTTAACAAAGTCAAGGCGCACACCACTCGCGCCGACGTCATTTCTGGTCGCCTTTCGGCCAGGGCTCGGGCGGGCAATGAGTTGGCCGACACTTACGCCAAACAAGCTGCAGAGTACGGCAGAGTCGGTCAGCCGTATCGTGATCTGTTCCATGGTCAGTTTAAAGTTGTGTGTGCCCTGACCCGATGGGTTGGCGCATGCGGGCCCCCTATGGCCGATCTGGATTGTCTGCACGTCCCCGTGTCCAAGCGGGTCAGGGCGCCCAAGATTGATGTACCCAGGCTGCAAGTAATTCCTCCTCCTCCCGCGGTTTCGTCGGTCGAAAGCCGAGCCGATGTCGCGATCGCGGTCCTGAGGAGAGAGGGTCACGCTACTCACCGTGCCTTTCCCTTCACTCTCGCGGGGGGGAGGCGAGGGGTGGTGTGTGCCCAGTGCGGTGCTGGCGGAGTCACCGTGTCGAAGCAGTTTCGCCATCCGTGCCCGCCAGTACCCTCAGTCTGGGGTAACTGTGTTTTGCGAGGCCTTGAGCAGGGCAAGCACAAGCAAGGGAAGGAGTGGATCCTCCTCACCGAAGCTTGGAACCCCGCTAGTCTGGAGAGAAGCGGTAAGGGCGTGGGCCCAGGCCGCCCTCAGAGAGAGCACCCTGTCGCTGGCCCCTTGACTGGATGGCGCCCCCAGTCGAGGGTGACAAGACGGTCGTCTTGATGGGTGCTCTCCTGAAGTTTTCGTTCAACGGAGGCCTTCCTCCGTCGGGGCTCGTGGGGATCTCATGAGCGCCTACTGCGTGCGCAGGAGGAGGAGGAGAAAAAGGGAGGAGGAGGAGGAGGAGGAGGAGGAGATGAGGGGGAGGAGGAGGAGGAGGAGGAGGAGGAGGAGACGGAGGAGGAGGAGGAGGAGGAGGAGGAGGTTTTGTTGGGGACGGGCCTAAAGCCAACACGTCACCAACTCTCAGCCAAAGTCGGAAAACTCCGAGTCTGACTCGACGCCGTTGCGCGAGGCTCGGAGGGAGGCGGTCCCTAGGTCCCTGACCCAGGGTGGATCCGACTCGACGAGGCCGAAACAACTCAAAACCTGCTCTCGCGGGGGGACCCCCTCTGCGAAGCAGCCTGCCGTGGGGCAGGCTGCTTCGCAGGGGATGCGTTCTGGCAGATGGCAGAAGAAGAATCTTGAGGGGGATCCGAGCGTGGCGACGAGGATCCAACCAGAGATCCAGAACAGACGAGAAACGTCCAGAACCACCCAAACTCCAATGGCACGCCCAGACAGGCACGGCAAGCAAAAGGAAGGATGCTCAACAGCAGACAATGTCCAAAGCAAGCAGTGGCCGCTCTAAATGCCTCAAAAGGGCAACGTCCGCGGCGACACCGACACCGAGTCCTGCTCAAACTGGGCAACAACTGGCGCTGGTCTTTTTGGACGCCCGAAATGGGTACGGAAATAGTTGCACAATGCTAAGCAACACATGTTGTCCAAAGCCGACAGCGTCCGCAATTGGCAGGCGGCCTTCTGCCTCGAACGAACCATGTCCGCGGCGACATCGGCAGCGAGCCCTGCTCAAGAGGAACAACAATTGCTGCCGGTCTTTGTGCTCCCGTACCCGTCTCGATCGTCCCGAGCCTCTGTCCCCATACCCCGACGTCTTGACTTGTTTCTCGGGAGCGGCCAAGAGGGGGGTGTCCGAGAGGGGGGGGTGCAAATCATGGCCGGCGGCATGTGCGCGGCCCAGCGGGGGGACCAGGGACGTAATGAAATAAGAAGAGGCACCATGAAATCTGGGGAAGTATCATGGCCCACGCCATGATATCCACCCCCCTTAGTCATCACCCCCCTCTTTGCCGACCCCGAGCTATCTGCGATCGAGAACATCGCCAGGTCCCTGGTTACATCGCTTTGGCACCACACCCCTTTACACCGCACCCCTCTCCTGCCTCTACTCCTCCTCCCTCCTCCTCCCTCCTCCCTCCCTCCTCCCTCCTCCTCCTCCTCCTCCCCTCTCCTCCTCTCCTTCTCCTCCTTCCTCTCATCCTCCTCCTCCTCCTCCTCCTCCTCCCTCCTCCTCCATCCTCCTCCTCCCCTCCTCCTCCCCCCTCCTCCTCCTCCCCTCCTCCTCCTCCCTCCTCCTCCCCTCCTCTCCTCTCCCTCCTTCCCTCCTCCCTCCTCCTCCTCCCTCCTCCCTTCCTTTGCTCCCCTCCTCCTTCCTCCCTCCTCCCTCCTCCCTCCTCCTCCTCTCGCCGCCTAGGAGGCGCGGCGCGGCCGGGCGCGGCCGCAGCCGCCTCCATGGGTGCCGCTCGCGCCGCTCGGGCCAGAGCGGCTGGCGGGTGGCGGAGGATCGGGGCATGAAAGGAGCCCCAACCCCTTTGGGAGGGGAGCCAAGTCAGGAGGGCCAAGAACATCAGGGATCCCAGATCCCTCCTCCTCATCCTCCTCCTCCTCCGCCTCCTCCTCCTCCTCCGCCTCCTCCTCCTCCTCCTCCTCCTCCTCCTCCTCCCCCACCCTCCTTCTTCCACGTTTCCTCGCCAGCCGCGCGGCCCGCCAGCGCGGCCCGCCAGCCCAGCCAGAATATCAGTGGCATCCCTGATGCGAAGAGACGGGGACCTCAGTGAGGCCGAGGCGAGGGCCCTCTTTTGTCCTCGACGAGCGGAGCTCTGGCGCCAGGGCCGCGGCGCCACGGATTGGGAGCTGGCCATCGCTCGGACGTCCCTTCCCTGTGCTTTTTTCGTCGGTTTCGTGCGTGGATTTTTTCGCCAGAAGGATCAAAGGATGCTCCTCGATGGTCCTCGCCGAGAGGAAGGTGCACACGTCCGAGCGATGCCAAGGGAGGGGGGGGGGCGGAGCAGGGGGTCCAGGTTCCCAGGCCTCCGACGATCCCCGAGAGCCTGGCGGCGCGCCACTGCTGCACCACGGGCGCTGCCGCCCGAGTTTCGGGCCCCCGGGGCCCTCACCGGCCGATGCAGCTCGAGAGAGGATGCCGAGCGATCGGGTCCGCGGCTCGGGTCGTGGTTTTTGAAGGGGCCCCAGGACACAGAAATAAATACACATAAATAAACATATTCCCAATTTTTTTTGAAATATTTTCTGGGTTTTTGTCTTCCCCCCCACTTCCCATATTTTCCCATATTTCCCTGGGACTCGACGAGTAATTGTGTCTCTGTGTGTGCTTTTCCCTCCTGAGTTGTCTGCGATGGTGCATCTGTTTTTCCTGCAGCGTCGGAGCGCAGGGCTGTCAAGCGCACCGACGTTTGCCCTTCCCGCGCGAAGGGGCCCTGGGACACGCGAAAAAATACACACAGCCAACAGGATTCCCCGCATTTTCAATTGTTTTCAGGGCGTTTGTCATTCCCCCCACTTCCCATATCTTCCCAATCTTTTCTGGGGACTCGACGCTTGATCGTGTCTGTGTGTGTGTGTTTTTTCCCCTCCTGACCTCCGGGGCGAGCAGGCTCCCTGGCGGAAGACAACGCCCCTCCGAGCAAGGAGCCACCCCGGGCCAGACCCGGCGGGTGCAGGCCCGCACGCCCGAGATCCGGAGAGAAGTCGCCGATCGCCCTGGCAGGGTGGGGCTGCTATCCTGTAGTCGGGCGTGTCCCCCTACAGGGGGATTTTCAACGAAAAATAAAAAATACCCCGCAAATAGTCAAAACATAATCCAAACATAATACGGGGACTATGTTTGCGTATTTGTTGACCTTTTGGGAATATTTTGGAGGTATTTTTTCTTGTCGCCGAAAATCCCCCTGTAGGGGGGACACGCCCGACATAGTGCTATCCGCCTCGGAGCCTTCTCTGGAGGAAGACGCAACGCCGCAAACGTAAAGCCTGTGGCGCTCCGCGCGGAGCGCGCCAGGGGCGGCACCCGGAGAGCGCCGCCGGGAGAGGAGGCCCAGCGCGGCTCCAAGAGAGATCCGCGCGGGGAGCGCCAGAAGTGTGTGCTTCTGGCCTTTTTGTTCCTTCTTTCGGGAGCGGCCAAGAGGGGGGTGTCCAAGAGGGGGGGGTGCAAATCATGGCCGGCGGCATATGCGCGGCCCAGCGGGGGGGCCAGGGACGTAATGAAACAAGAAGAGGCGCCATGAGATCTGGGGAGATATCATGGCCCCCGCCATGATATCCACCCCCCC
This sequence comes from Prorocentrum cordatum, assembly GCA_963575745.1. Lineage (NCBI taxonomy): Eukaryota > Dinophyceae > Prorocentrales > Prorocentraceae > Prorocentrum > Prorocentrum cordatum. Next base: position 185,598 of record CAUYUJ010017608.1, on the reverse strand, counting down.
CTAGTCATCACCGCCCTCTTTGCCGCCCCCGATTCTTCGAATCTCGGCATCCGTGGGCCTGAGGAGCAACGATAGGGGGGGGGACTGCCCTATAGGGGGGATGCATCGACCTGGAATCGGCGGTACATCCCCGAGGGACCGGCGAGAGGCCCCCGATCGTGAGTCCGAACCTTCCTGGACGGGTTGGGGCTGTGAGGCCCCTGTCGGCGATCCACGGCCGATTTGGGGGCCGACGCGGCCCCCCTCTGTGCCCACCCTTCGGGCGGGCATGTCCCCCTGCAGGCGGACTTTGGACGCAGAATAGAACATATCCCAAACATGCCCCCCACCCGAGTCAAACATTGTCCAACATTCGGCCTCATGCTTGCTTCCTTGTTTCATACTGTTTTTGGATGTCCCCCTGTAGAGGGACGGGGGGAGAGCCGCGCCCCGTCTCCCCAATCAGGGCTACCCGCGTCCCGCTTAGCTCTTGACCGGAAGTGGCCCGCTCCCGACCCGCAGACCAACAAAAAGTAAAAGTAGAGGGACTGGGCCCGGCTTGAGCCTACCCCCCCCCCCCTCGCTGCCCCCAGGGGGCCGCTTCCTCTGTCTGCTCTGCGCGCGCACATGCGGGCCTCGGGTGCCCTCGCCGGGTCCTGCGGTGCCCACGCCTCCGCCGTGCCGGGCGGCCGCCCGCGCGCGCGCCCGCGGGGCGTGCGCGCGAGGGGGAGCGGTGCGCCCGCCGGGCGCCCGGGCACGGCGTCACGAAGTGGGCGGTGCGGCCCGCGAGGTGGGCGGGCACGGCTCGGTGGCAGCTCGCGGGAGCCTCCCCCCTGCCAGCTCGTCGGCTCGTGCGAAGCGGCGCCGAGTCGGCGCCAGAAGATCGTCGCCGGATCGGCGCGAAATCGACACGCTGAAGCGACGCGAAAGCGGCGCTGGATCGACGCGAGCCGAGACGCTACAACGGCGCCATCGCATCGACGAAGCGAGGCGAGGCGACGCCGGTCGACGCTGAAGACGGCATGTTGAGAGGGTGCTCCCTGGCTATCGCTCGGCCGTCATTCCGTGTGTTTTTTTCGGTTTCGTCCGCGATTTTTTCGCAGGATAATCCAGGATGCTCTTTAATAATCCCCGCCGAGAAAAAGTGCACACGTCCGAGCGATACCAAGCTCCAGGCTCCCAGGACCTGCCACCGAAGGCACCGAAGGGGCTGCTCTGCCCGCGCAGGCGGCGCGTCGGGCGGAAGCGGCGACACGCTTTGAGCGGTGCCTGGCTAACGGTAGGTCGGGACATTCTGGAGGGGAAGAAAGATAGATAGATAAAAATATCCACAACTTGTTAAACAACAAACAACACATCTTCCAAATACTATGTTTGGGATACCTTAAGTATTCCTCCTGTAGAGGGGCACGCCCGACGTAAGGATAACGGTGAGGGCGGCTGCTGGGTGGTCGCAAAACTGTGAGGGACTGGCGGCCTCCGGAGCGGAGCCCCTAGAGCTCCGTCTTGCCGTCGCCCTTCTGCTTGAAGGCGAGCACCTTCTTCATCAGAGGCACGTCCTCCGCGAGCACCTTCTTGGCGTTCCTCGCCTTGCCCTCCAGCTTGCCCGCCGACATCGTCATGAACTTCTCCAGCTTGGCCTTCACGTCTCCGCTGCACAGGTCCAGGTTCTTTGGGCCGCACTGGGGGCCGAGGTTCTCGCTGGCAAACTTCTTGAGGTCGTCGAGCGAACGGCCGCCGTTGTAGTCCTTGAGGTCGTCGGGGTCGCCGTACTTGATCGTCGGGTAGCCCCCGACGCCGAACTTCGTGCAGAGTTCCTTGCCCTCCGTGGTGCAGTCAACGTCCGCGACGAGCGACGTCGTGGAGTCCTTGAACTCCTCCATCAGCTCGTCCCAGGCGGGCTTCAGGCTCTTGCAGTGTCCTCACCAGGGGGCGAGGAACTTGATGAACACGCTCTTCCCCGCCACCGCTGCGTCCCACGTGTCCGGGGTGAGCTCCGTGGCCGCGGCCCCCCCCAGCAGGACGGCCAAGGAGAGGGCGCTGAGCCTGCGGGCCATTCGCCTGGAAAAGTCTGGCGGCCTGCGGCTCCGGGCTGGCAAGGCTTCGGGGCAGCGCGGCAGGTCGGTGCGGTCCAACGGCTGGAGCCAAAACGGCTTCGAGTCGGTATCAACAAAGGGGTGGCTTCGGATTCCAGAGCCGTGAAACATGGAGCCGTAATGCAAAACTGCGCCCAGCGATGGGGTCGGGAGCTGAAGTGCAAGACATCTCGAAAGATGCCTGCATTCGAAGGGGCGACGTTGTTCGACAAGTGTGGATCTCCTGGGCCTCCCTGGGGGGTTCTCGTCACCCGTTCTCGGCCGCCTTCGACATCCTGGCCAAGACGCGCTGCCAAGAAAGGCCCGGGGGTCGACCTTTGAGCCGTGGGCGCAAGCGCGCACCCACCCACCCCGCGTCGTGAAAAGCCCTGGCGGGATCTTGCTGGCTACTTCCTGCCTCTTGGCACATTGCCCCTGGGACCGTCAACTAACTCATGACGACGGGACTGGACACTGTGTCGAGACCTCCAGGGGCCCACATGGTGAGCAGCAGCAGACAGAGACGTGGGGTTCTGGGGCGGAAGGGGGGGGTACAGTCTGGGCGTTGACCTAAGGAACCCTAAATAAGGAACGAGGCCCCTTTTTCCATAAGTTAAACTTCGATTTCCTATCGAAAACATAAGGAAAACCTGAGACAAGCTGTGAACCACTTAAGGAACGCGGAGCCCCTCTCCAACCAAAAGGGTTCCTTCTTCAGGGCCCCGACTGTAAGGGAGAGGAGCAACGAGAGGGAGACATGGCCGTGGGTGGTGTGCGGAGCCGTGACTCTGGACATCGGCGCTGGCACATGGGGTGCGCCCGCGCGCTCCCCGAGGCAGGTCCGACAGCGGGCGCGCGCGCGCGCCTCGCCGAGAGGGGATCCTCCCGCTGGGGCCCCCATCAAAGAGGCCCGCTCTGGACCTGCCTGGCTCCTGTCGGAGGAGGAGGAGGAGGAGCAGGAGGAGGAGGAGGAGGAGGAGGAGGAGGAGGAGTGCCGATCGGGCGCTGTTTTCGCTTCTGGGGGCCGTCGGCCACCCGGGCGGAGGAGGAGGGAGAAGGAGGGGAAGCGCGAGGGGAGGGGAGGCGGGAGAGAGACGAGGAGAGGAGGGGGGAGGAGGAGGAGGAGGAGGAGGAGGAGGAGGAGGAGGAGGAGGAGGAGGAGGAGGAGGAGAAGAAGGAGGAGGAGGAGTAGGAGCAGGAGGAGCAGGAGAAGGAGTAGGAGGAGGAGTAGGAGGAGGAGCGAGGGAGGAGGAGGAAAAGGAGCGAGGGAGGAGGACGACGAGGAAGACGAGGTCGAGGAGCAGGAGCAGGAGGAGCATGGGGGGAGCGGCGGGCCGCCCAAGACCTTCGCGGCCCAGGCCGCCCTCTTGCCGGCCTGCTCGGCAGCGTTCGCCACCTCCGTCACCTGGCGGGCGGCGCCCCCCGTGGCCGGCGCGTCTCCTCGCCCGATCCGCCCGCTTCCGAGGCGTCACCATATTTGGAGGAGAGAGGAGGAGGAAGAAGAGGAGGAGGAGGAGGAGGAGGTGGTGGAGGAGGAGGTGGAGGAAAGAGGGAGGAGAGAGCGCCCCTCTCTCCCGCAAAACGCTGCCTCTCCTCATCCCTCCCGCCCCCCTTCCCTTCCCGTCCCATCCCATCCGCAACCATGCTGTCCCAAACCGACAGCTGCCGCTGTTGAGCAGGTGACGCTCGTCACCTGATGGACGACGCCCGCGGCGGCACAGACAAGGAGTCCTGTTCTTCATCGGCACAAGCTGCTGTCGGTCTTCAGTCCCCTTTTTCCCGACCCCACTGTAGATCCTCCCGAGCTGGAGAGGCGAAGGGTCGCGGTCGCGTGCCGCGTGCTGCTGTTCTCTCTGCTGCTCCCTGCATGCGCGACGCTCCGGAGAGAGAGAGAGAGAGAGAAGAAAAAACAACGAGCCGCGCACGTCCAAATGGGTACGGAAAATATGTGTACAATGCCCAAGAACAAATTTGGTCCCAAACCAAGAGCGGCCGTTGTTAGGCAGGCGGCCTTCTGTCTCAAATGGACACAGGCCGCGGCGGCGCGGACAGCGAGTCCTGTTCAAAATGAACAGGAACTACTGTTGGGCATTCTTCCTATTCTTTCCGTACCCATGTCGCTGGTGCCGGCAAGCTGCATTAGCACTGGCTGGGGAAACACGTGGCACTCGGGCTCACGCCGGTGCTTCAAAGCAGACGCCGGTACGGTAGGTTCGTGTCGTGACGACCCTGGTGTTGGCTGGCGTTGGTTTCTGACACTTCCTCGATCGCTCAACCTTGAACGATCGGCGGCTTCCATATCGCCCGATCGTTCCCTGCAGGCCGATTCTGGGCCACCGGCAGCGCCCAACCTGGAACGCCCGCGGCGGGGTCGCCGCGCGGGTCGACGCGACGCGAAGCTACCGTAGACCCTCCTTTCGGGAGCGGCCAAGAGGGGGGTGTCCAAGACGGGGGGTGCAAATCATGACCGGCGGCATGTGCGCGGCCCAGCGGGGGGGCCAGGGACGCAATGAAACACGAAGAGGGGCGCCACGAGATCCGGGGAGAGATCGCGGCCCCCGCCATGAGATCTCCAGCCCCCTAGTCATCACCCCCCTTCTTTGCCGCCCCCGACCCCGGAGGAGGAGGAGGGGGAGAAGGAGGAGGAGTAGGAGGAGGGGGAGGAGGAGGGGGGGAGGAGGAGGAGGAGGAGGAGGAGGGAGGAGGAGGAGGAGGAGGAGGAGGAGGAGGGGGAGGAGGAGGAGGAGGAGGAGGAGGAGGAGGAGGAGGAGGAGGAGGAGGAGGAGGAGGAGGAGGAGGAGGCAGGAGGAGAAGACGACGCAGGAAGCGGGGCGGAGCGAGGCGGGGGGGGGGGGCGGCGAGGCGCGGGCGCCGCGGGGCGGCGGGCGCCGCCGCGACCCGCCTGGTCCAGGTCGCGCGGCACGGCGCAGAAGGCCGCGGCCGCCGTGGCGTACTGCGCCGACTCCTTTAGGGGGGCAGCACAGGGTGCGCGCCGCCCCGCGAAGGGATTCGTTGCTCGTGCCTGCTTTCGTGAGGCCCTCTGGCAAGCGAATGCCTGCAATCGTGGACCCTTAGTGTAAATGGTTTGACTACTGCGCCCCCCAGGATCGACTGCTTTGGTAAGTGTTCTCTCGGCACAAGAGCCTGTGGCAATGTCCTTCACTACATCATGTGGTCGTGGCCCTGTTAAAAAAAAGGTGCGCGGTGCGCGCCGCCCCGCGAACGCGCGGGGCGGCTGGGCTGAAGGATCTTCTGACTGCCTGCCAGACCACCCCCAACCCAACCCGAAGACCCGAATTTCGGGTTGGGGGGGGTAAGGGTTCCACATGTGTTTTTTCGATGTTTCCCGACCCCCCCCCCCACTGGAAATCGAGGGTAAATCTGAGCCTTCGGGTTGGGTTGGGGTGGTTTGGTGGGTGGTGATCTTCTTTTTTAACACAAAAGAATCGAGCAATCCCCAGCGTGGAGGAAGGAAGAAGGTGTGAGGCCTGCAGATGGGCACCAGCACCAAAACAGGGGGCTGCCTCCCCCAGGGGGGAGATGGTGCTGGATCGGGGCGCTGGTGTTGATATTTCGGTCATCATCCAGGTGGCACGACTGAGATCACCATCGCCGAAGCCAGGATCCTCTGTCCTCGGTGGAGGCACAGCGCCGCTATAGGTGCTGGTGTCAACCTCTGGGCCTCCGAGAAAGGTGTCCTGTGAGGGAAACGGGTCCGAAGACAGACCCGGGACCTGGATCACATCGGACCGGCATATACATCGGGGAGCTCCGAGATCTGGCCAGGCTGTGGGGTGTAGCGGGCGACGCGGTCTTCTCGGAGCGCTCTGGAAGGTTCTGGAGCGACTTGCCCTGTTTGGGATCCAAGACCCTATTGGGCCTTCCATTGGGCCAAAGCTGCATCCCGAGCCGTTTTGGTAAGGCGGGGGCGCGCATACATGGATTAGCGATCCATGGATTAGGCGCGCGGTCGCCAAATCCATGGATCGGGGGAAGTGCCCTCCCCAATGTGAGGCCGGTGCGCACAAAAATCTGTGGCAAGGTCCTTTACTACATCATGTGGTCGTGGCTCTTTCAAAAAAGGTACGGGCTCCTGAGCAATGCTGCATTTTTGTTTCAGAGTCCTTCCTACGGGTGCTTCTAGTGATGCCTCCTTACCGGGGACGGCATCAATCAGGATCCTTTCAGTAAGGACCCCCATGTAGGTAAAGACGTGGTTGAAATACCTCCTTTGGTAAAGGTCCCTTACTATGGATGCCCTCTGTAAGAGGTCCAGAGTAAGGTAAGGTAAGGTTGCCTTGAATTCATATCCCCGCCAAAACAATCCCTCTGATAAGGACTGCTTGTTTGTGCTTCCTCTAATACGGCCCCCATGGTAAAATAACCTTCTACTAAGGTATCCGCAGTACGGATGCTTTCAGTTAGGCCGCCTTAGGAAGATGACCTTGTTGAATCTGTTTTTCGTCATGAGCCTCTGTAATGAGGAGTCCTCTGTAATACATTATGCAGTAAGGTTCCTTACCATGAATTCCTCCTGTACGGGGTCCTGAGTAAGGCAAGTATGCTTTAAAAAAGGATCCCGTCAAACAGTACCCCTGTAATCATACTTCAATAATCGCATTTCCTTTAATACGGGCACGTTGGTAATGATGCTTTTCGTCAGGGATCCATATCATTAATGTTTTAGGAAGGCCTTCGTGAAGATGCCCTGGGGTAATGATGCCCCATTTCTAATGGCCAATTCCTGGGTTCCTGACGCCTCAGAGCGGGGCAAACATGAGAACGCGTTGGTTCCTTACTCCACAGAGCGGGACAAACCTGAAAATACTTAGGTTCCTACCGCACCAGGGCGGCACAAACGTAAAAACGCATGGTCCCTAACACCTCAGAGCGGGACAAACATGAGAACGCGTTGGTTCCTAACGCCCCAGAGCGGGACAAGCGTGAAAGCATACTAGCGCCCAACAGCGGGACAAACGTGACATCACATCGGTTTCCAACGCCACTGAGCGGAAAGAGCGTAAAAACACTTAGGTTCCTAACGCCGCACCCCAGGGCAGGACATGCGTGAACACATAAGGGTTCCTAAAGCTTCAGGGCAGGACAAGCGTGAAACACTGGTACCTAACGCCTCAGAGCGGGACAAGGTTGAACACCATGGGTTCCTAACGCCCCTGCGCGGGACGAGCGTGAAAACAATGGGGTCCGTAACCCCCCAGGGCGGGACAAGCTAAAAACGTGTGGCGGGACAAACGTGAAAACACATAAGGGTTCCTAACGCCCGAGGGCGGGGCAAGCGTGAAAACACGTGGGTCCCTAACGCCCCAAAGCGGGACAAACGTGAGAACGCGTCGGCTCCTGACGCCCCGGAGGGGGACGTCGTATGCCGCTCCCCCCTCGGCGCGCCCCCTGGCTCGGCCTCTGTCGCGTTCCCCCGGGCCCGTTCCGGAGAGCGCCTCCTGCCAGAGGAGTACAGTCGGGGCGTTGACCTAAGGAACGGTAAATAAGGAACGAGGCCCCTTTTTTCCATAAGTCAAACTTCGATTTCCGATCGAAAACATAAGGACAACCTGAGGCAAGCTTTTAAACACTTAAGGAACGCGGAGCCCCTCCCCAACCAAAAGGGTTCCTTCTGCAGGGCCCCGACTGTAGTTGCAGTGGCAGCAGCAGCGGCAGGAGCATAAACCGAGCAACAACAAACCAGTGGCTGCGGCACGCCGAAAGGGTTCCCAGTCCAGCGAGCTGGAGTCACCCGCAAGGCCGACGAGGCCCGAGACAGGCGTCGCCCTTTCTCAACACCTCCCACGGTGCATTCTCTAGCTTATGACGGAAACGTCAGATTCCTGCGCGAGAAGGTGGCGCGTTTCTGCCATTTTCCTGCGCGCTGGCGAAGATGCATGCCCATCTTGGTGATACATTCCGACAGACGGGATCTGCTGGCGCGCAGGCTGGCCAAAGTCCTCTGCGAGCTGCGCCAGCGCGTACAGCGTGGTGGCCCCGTTGTTGGGGTCGATGCCACTGCTGGCCATCATGGGGTCGAAGCCCGCTCCTGACGCAGAGGAGCGGACAAGAACTGCCCAAGAGACGCAGGGGCGAGAGAAAGATCAACGGGGCTCCTGTGGCGCGGATGTCAGCGGAAGTCCCTCCTGGACTGATGCTTCGGCTCCCCGCTGTGCCTTTCACTTTTGGCCTCTTGCTCTCCGACCCCGGCACTCGCTTGTAAGGTACCAGTGGGGGGCGAACACACATGCACACAAGCACGCATACGTACCTATACATCTATAAATTTATATATATACCTATATAAATAGATATGCCTATATAAATATATGTATACACACACCTTGGGAGGGGGTCTTGAGCTCCTGGCTGCTCTAGGTTGTCGCATGCTTTCCACACAATGGGCGCCACCACACGGCCAAGAGGGCCCCAAAAATCAACACGCCGCCATGAGAGCCCCAAGAAGGCTCAGAGAAAGCTCTCCAGAAACCCCAGACGGTCCAAGACTGCCTCCAGGCGACCCCCGACGCCACGCCAGAGAACCCCAAAAAACCCGAGACCCAAGCGGGCCGCAAGATGCTCCCAGACGTCCCCAAGATGGCACCCCGACGCCCGTCCGCCACCGCACCATGGGCACTGAGTGGGAACACACCTCTCAGAAAGAATTCCGATGCTGAATCTTGCAAGTGCGTTCCGCGCGGATCTCTTGGATTGGATCTGCGATGGGCACTCCTCCCTGGCGCGCAGAGCGCGCCAGGGGCGGCGCTGGAGGCGCCGCGGGAGGGGCCCCGCGCGGATCCAAGAAATCCGTGCGGAGCGCTGAGTTTTCGTCTTCGGTACTCTGCAGGGGGCCCCCAGGTCCGGGCCCTCTCGGGAGCACCCTGTTGCGCAGCGTGGCTATGCTTGAGTCGGGCATGTCCCCCTACAGGCGGCTTTTGGAGGAGCAATAAGGAATATTCATGGAGTTCAACGAACATTACAATTTTGGAGGAAGCAATGTTGGAGGATCTTTGGAGGAACATGACAATCTTGGAGGAAAAACTGCTCATAAAGGGTCAACCATGGGAGAACCATCGTCCCCTTTTATTACGTTTCGTTTCCCTGTGGATCTGCCTCCTGCACAGCGGACCTGCCCGACATGAAGGCCGTGCTCCCGCGGGGCCTCGGGAGCGTGGCCCCGGGAGTCCGCGCCTCCCGCGCGCCCGCGGGTGGCTCCGGAGGACCGTCCCTGGGGGCGATCCTCCTGCGGGCCTGCGGGGCCGGCCTTGGAGGCTCCGGGGGTCGGGCCCAGGCGCCACACGAATCGGATCTCTCGATTGCTCTGTAGGATCAGGGGAACAACAGCTGGCATAAACATGAAAACTCGGAGGCCCGCGCGGATTCCTCTGTCACTCCTTGTTCCCCTACCCATCGGTCGGAAGAAGTAGGTCGAAACATGAAGTAGGAAGGCGTTGGAAATAGATTGGGTTTCCGCCCCGCCTCCTGAAGAGGAGGGAAGAGGACAAAAACCACTCGACTCTTGAAGTAGGAAGGCGCTGAAAGTACATGGGAATCTGGGAATCCAAAAATACCTACTTTCAACGACCGATGGGTAATGATTTCGGTGTTCCCGTCGTCTCGGCTCCGAGAGCAAAACCGGGATGGCCAGGGATAGCCCCGCGAGCGCTTCGGGGCGGCCCACGCGCCCCGAAGAGGGGCCCAGGAGGCCGCCAAGAGGCCCCCACGAGGGAGGTCAAGAGGGGGAGCTCGGGCTCAAGCTCGGAGCTCTTCGCCCGGGACGGCCCCGAAGACCGCCATCACGCTCCCGAGAGGCCCACAAGAGGGAGGTCAAGAGGGGGAGCTCGGGCTCAAGTTCAGAGCTCTTCGCCCGGGACGGCCCCGGAGACCGCCCTCACGCTCCCGAGAGGCCCACAAAAGAATATGCCAAGTGGCTCTAGCAAGATGCCCGCAGGAGGCCCTAAGAGAGGCCCACAGGAGGCCGCCGAGGGGCCCCCACGAGGGAGGTCAAGAGGGGGAGCTCGGGCTCAAGCTCGGAGCTCTTCGCCCGGGACGGTTTTGAAGACCGCCATCACGCTCCCAAGAGGCCCACAAGCATTTGCCAAGTGGCTCTAGCAAGATGCCCGCAAGAGGCTCCCAAATTACCAGCCTGGAACATATCCCTATCCCTATGCTGGGCATCTCCTCATCACGATGCCGATCTTAGGGATTCCCTCAGTTTTCCAGGGCGAACCCCTAAGATTGTCCTCGCCTTTTGGCGCATCAATCTTAGGGATAGGGATCAGTTCGAGGCTGGTGACCAAAATTGGGCGCCCGAGTTATCCGGGGTAACTCGGGTCCGGGGTAACTCGGGTTTGGATTTCCGAAAAAGGAACCCGAGTTAGTCCTGACCCGAGTTACCCCTGATGATTCGGGGCTCTGGACGCCCGAGTTATCCGGGGTAACTCGGGTCCGGGATAACTCGGGCTCGGATTCCCGAAAAACGAACCCGAGTTATCCCTGACCCGAGTTACCCCTGATGATTCGGGGCTCTGACAAAAGGCTCCCAAGAGGCCTCCACGCTCCCCAAGGAGCATCCCGCCGGCCTTGCCACGAGACGAAGGCCACGGGACCGCCCTGCCAGCGGCTGTGCCGGCGACGTCGCTCGGACGCCCATGCCCCGTGCACTGTTCGGTGTGATGCGTCTTTTTGTTTTTGGTTTGAGCGATACTCCAGGGGCCCAAGGACACACAAATAAATACACACAAATAACAGGATTCCCAATATTTTCCCATATTTTCTGGGTTTCTGTCTTCCCCCCCACTTCCCATATTTTCCTATATTTTCTGGGGAATCGGTGATTAATTGTGTCTGTGTGTTTCTTTTCCTCGCCGAGAAGAGAGGCACGCGGCCGAGCGCTGCCGAGACGCCAGCGCCGTGGGGCTCCGTTCCCTGCGGCCGCGCCGGGCCCCGAGAGACCGACGGCAGGGCAGCAGCTGCGGATCCGGCCGACCCCAAGGCTCGGGTCGGGCCTGTCCCCCCTACGGGGCGGAGTTTGGACGAAAGATTAGAGTAGCAAACCAATGCCCCCCAAATGGTCAAACATATACCACAAATCGCCCCCAGAGTTTTTGGGGGGCGGAAAGATACGGATACGGGTTGTCCCCGGACCTCTCTTGGGGTGCGTTCTGACCAGAATTTCGAGGCGAATCCAGCGGTGACAACGAGGATTCCCCAGGAGGACCAGGAAAGGCCGAAAACGAAGGGGGACAACACGTATCCGTATCTTTTTCTCCCACGAAGTTTTCTCTGACATCGATCTTTGGAAGATTCCTCCTGTAGAGAGGGACAGGCCCGACTGGGCCCCGAGGCCTGCACCCGTGGCAGGCCCGCGGGGAACTCGCCCCTCCCGCGGGCGCTCGCCGTCGTGACCGGGCACCGCCCGCGCTGACGACGACGACGACGACGACGACGACGACGACGACGACGACGACGACGACTCGACGACTCGACGACGACGGCGACGACGACGACGACGACGACGACGACTCGACGACGACTCGACGACGACGACGACGACGACGACGACGACGACGACGACGACGACGGCGACGAGCCGAGGGCGTGGTGCAGCTGCGCGTGCTGGGTCTGATCTGGTCCCCGTCCTCCCCGTCCTCGCCCCGCTGTGCTC
>CAUYUJ010017608.1:101377-168877 GCA_963575745.1 Prorocentrum cordatum | reverse complement strand
CCGGGACGCTCCGCCACTGCCTGCCTCCCCGCCCTGCGCCCTGTGGCCTTTCGGTTGTACCCCGCCGGCTGCTCCTGAGCGGCCCTCGGCGGAGAGCTCCCGCACGGGAGCGCCGCGCGCACGGCCAAAATGCCTCGCCCTCCCGGCCCTCCACGACTTCCCGCCTCCCGGCCGCCGCCTCCTCCGCCCGAGCCCTGAGGCCCGAGCCCCGAGCCTGCGCCCGCCCCAGTCCCTCCCCGTCCTGAAACGACGCGAAGATCGGGACAAAATCGGATCGGGATCATTCGAAATCTCTGAGAATCGGCGGGTTTGGAGGATGTATTGGGCGCCGCGGCCGCTCCAGAGCGTTCCGGAACGCTCTGAGAGCGCTCCGCAACGCTCTGGAGCGATGTATCCCGATCCTAGCCCTGTTTTACGTCCCTCTCCCCCGGTCCCCTCCTGAGGGCCGGGCGGGGCCTGGGGGGCGTGGCGACAGGCCGCTCCTCGCCAGGGGCCCGCCGCTGGGACCCCGCGGCGCGGCGGAGGCGCCGGGGCGGCCCCCGGTCCCCTCCTGCCCCTCCGCCGCTGTGGGGGGGGGGGCAAGGTCACACCAGTCCCCTGCTCCGTCGCGCCGTCGAGTGGACCGCGCACGTGAGGCCCAAAACGTCGGAGACATGGGTTTTGGGTGGGGGGGGTTCTGGACAGGGGAGCGTCCAGATGGTCCCTCCCGGCGGTGTCTCCCCGAGCTCCCCTTCCTTGCTGAGCGGCCTGGCTTTCGGAAAAAGGCACTCGGGCAGTGGAGGCGAAGCGTTGCCTTTCACCTCCTCCTCGGGAGACCACGAAAACGACCGCGCGGAAGCAGAGACGGGCGGGGGCTCTGTGGACGCCGCGGCCAGCGAAACGCCGCGGCCCCACGCGGCCGGAGCGGAGCCGCGAGACTGGGCCGAGCGAAGCCCACGGGCGACCCAGAGCTCCCACCCCGGGAGGACGACGACGAGGGAGGCCACGTCGGCAGGGGATGGCGCAGCAGGAGCGCGCCAGGAGGGCGGGCCGAGACGTGCAGGGCGCCACAAGTGCTCCTGCTCCTGCTCCTGCTCCCGTTCTAGGGGGGGGCGAAGAATGACACAGGGCGGAACCCAAACGGTGTTCTTCGTTTTCGCTTTGTTTTCGCTTTCCCTCGCTCTTGCCTCGAATCCGCCTTTACCGCAAAACGAGGTCGAAATGAAAACGGGCCACGAAACCGCCGAACACACCGTTTAGGTCCAGCCCTGGAATGACACAAACATCGAAACTCGGAGGACCGCGCGGACTGTCTCGGATCGGCGCTGGACCCCCCTCCCTGGCGCGCGGAGCGCGCCAGGGGCGGCGCCGGATCCGAAGAAGCCGCGCAGATCTGCGAGCTTTTCTGTTCATGTCAGTGTTCGTCCCCCTTCTGTTTCTGTTCCTGCTCCTGGGCGTTGGGGCCAGCAGTAAGGAAGGCGGTCCAGGCTGCTCTGTCGTGGCTTGCTCCTGCGGGACCTGCTGCTGCGCCACGGCGCCGCCGCCCATCGCCTCAGGGAGGGGAAGGGGCAGCACAGATCGCTCTGCCGAGGCTCGCGGGGAACTACAGTAGGGGCCGATCCACAAGAAACCTTCCACAAGAAACCAAACCCTGAGACCCCATGGCGTCCAGGGATGTTTGGTGCGGGAACGTCACGCTCTCCATCGCAGAACCATCGAAACCCAGGGCACCCAGGGCACCCTTGAGGCAAGCAGAATGCTTCTTGGCATGGGTCTCCGCTGTAGCAAACACGAAGATGTTGACGAGGATCACTGCCCGGCCAGGTGGGATCAGGTCTACTTGTGCCGCTGCGGATCGCCATCGCCGCCACAGATCGCACGCACTGGATCCGCGCTAGAGCAGGCGAGGCGTTTCGGGCGTGGGATGCCTCCGACGATGTTCAGCCGTATATGACCAAAGCCAGGGGAGAGGAGGCACAACGGCCGCACATCCACACAAGAGTGCCCCGACAACCCTGGTTGTGCCTTCGAGTGCCTCCTCATCCGCCACCTCCTCCTCCTCCTCCTCCTCCTCCTCCTCCTCTTCCTCCTCCTCCTCCCTCCTCCTCCTCCTCCTCCTCCTCCTCCTCCTCCTCCTCCTGAGCCTGGCCCACCCAGGCCTGCGCGAGCGGAGGTAGCGAAGTGCCGCCAGTGGCCGCGCTCCAGCGACGGCCCTGGCTCTGCCTGGGCCAGGTGGGCGGCAGGTGCGTCCTGATGTGGGACCCCCTCGGCGTCGAGTGCGAGTGCTCGTTGGCGCTGGGGGAGCCGGTTCCAGGGCCGAGTGGCCAGGAGCAGGCTCTGTGGCTTGCCTCGGCTCGAGTTCCTGGGCTGGGGCGGCCCCGGGGCTGCCAATTTTGGGGGCCCGCGGGATTCCTGGGGGCGGCCCCTGTGGCCGCGGTCGGTGGCCCCTTGGTCTCCGTCCCCGCGGGGGCGGTGGGGTCTTGGCAACGGCCCTCCGTGGGAGGGCCACTGTTGGGATGCGCCTGTCTGGTGGGACCTTCGGGATCCTCGTCGCCGCCCCCGCGCGGTTCCAGGCCGAAGCAAGGGCTTCTGGCCGCTCGAAGGCTCGCGGTGGGCCTTGGTTTGCCGCCGCGGCGGCGGGGCGCAGGGACTGCGCCCATGCCCGTTCACCCGTTCACCCTACTCCTCCTACTCGTGGATCTTCTGACCCGGGTCAATCCAGACCCGGGCCAGTCAGGCCTTGCTTAATCCTGCAAGATCCTGCACCCAAACCTGGGTCAATGCGAAAAATCCTGCAAGATCCTGCAAGATCCGGCACCCAAACCCGGGTCAGTGCGATCCTGGCCCTGCAGGATCCTGCATGATCGGGCGCTGTGGATGACCCCCGCTTGCATTGTCAAGGCTGCCGACCTACTCCGCCACCTTCTCTCCAGCCTTCTGATGCTACACGGTGCGCGCTTGGCCCACCGAAGAAATTAGGGAGGACCAGCGTAGACCCCTCACAACTGGTCACTGGCTTCCCGATGCGCACGCTATATTGGGTGCAGCATGTCTGGCGCGACACACGGGGTGCAGTCTGCATGTAAAACTCACACTAATGGCATGCACGCGTGACCACCTCCAATGCTCGTGAAACCATCCCGCCCACCTGGAGCTTGTTGGCCAACAGCACAACTGGCTCAATGGCGCGAGAACCCACATCACGTATATGTCCACGAGTCCAGTGGGCGAGCGCTGATGGGGATGCTGATGCTGCTGCTGCTGCTGCTGCTGATGACGATGACCATGATGATGATGATGGCGCTGACGACGAGGGCGACGACGATAATTCTGACGACGACAGTGGGAACTATGGCGACGACGATCATGATGGTGACGGAGATGATGATGACGGTCGCACCGATCACAATGACACTGATGACAACAGGTATGCCGAGGGTGACGACAACGGCAACGACTATGACGATGATGACGTGGATGACGAGGGGGGGGTGACGACGACGACCAATGACGACGGAGACTGTGCTTACGGTGGCACCGATGGCACCGGTGGCACCGTGCTGCTGGTGATGATGCGGACAGGGCACGCGCGTGCTCAGAAATGAGAAAAATTACGGCACGATTTGTCCTGGCAAACCAGTGGACTCTGCCACGTGTGTGGAACACATCTGTGCTCCACTGCTCAGGGCACGAATGTTTGCGTCATGGTGTCGACGTGCGCGCGCGGAAACCCGCGCGTGTGGCCCCCCCATGGTAGACGTTCGACGAGTTGTCGGGTGCGCGAAATGTTAACGAATGCGTTCGACATGGGCGCGCGTGTGGCCCACCCCCTCAGCGACTGAAAGCCCATGGTCTGATTACGACGTCGGCGGGTGCGCGCAAGCAGAAACTTGGCCACTTGCTGCCAGAGAGCACAAAGTGGAGTTTCGCAAGTTGCTGCGGAGCTTCATGCATCTTGAGATGGCTTCGACAAGCCATGTCGAATGAATCACTGGACATGCGCGCGCGAGGTCGATGTGGCCCGCACAATACTCCGCGATACGTGTGGGGCAAAGTGTACGGTGCAAGCTATTGGCTACACGCTGTGGGGTGCAACATCTGCGGTGCAAACTATGGATTGCACTCTATCTAGTGCACCTTATGGGATGCAAAAAAGCGCAAGCCATGTAGTGCAATGCGTGTCGTGCAATGTCTGGGCTGAAAGCTATGTGGTGAATTCTGCGTAGTGCAATTTGAAGAGGCACCCACTGGGAGGTGTTCGTCGGTAGGATTACGAAGGATTCAGCCCCAGTGCAGGGGTGCTACGCCAGATTAGGCCGCGGATTACGCGGGATGAAACCGGAGTCAACGAGATCAAGCCAGATGAAGCGGGACGAAACCGCATGAAGCGGGATTGATCGCAAGTCGGACCAGGGCATTGACCCCCCAGTGAGCTGCATCCGAAGCAGCCTGTGCGGTACGCACCGTGCCGGGAGCAGCCCGCGGCGCGAGCCGGTGCGGCGCGCACGGAGCGCCCCATGGGCGCCCGCAACAGAAAAAAACCGCAGACACAGTGAACGCACGAGGTTACAGGGCAGGCTTTAATGCATAGGATTCTTAAACATATAAGGTTTTTAATACAATATTAATGTAGGAACAAAGTGATGCATGAACTCATGGTTGTCTTTAATACTAAATCCCTGCATTCTTAATACATGATCCGCACGCGGAGCCTGTATTCTCGGGTCGGGCGAAAGGGGGGGATAGCAAAGGGGGGGTTTGAGAATCAGCTCACGCAGCTGATTTTCCCGGCGCCTCCCGGCGCCGGAGGCGGCCATGCATCGAGGAATGGGCCCCTCGGCGGGGCCGAAACCAGCTGCATGCAGCAAATTTCGTAACCCCCCCTTTCCCAATCCCCCCCTTTCGCCCGGCCCGATATTCAAAGCGGCACCGTACCCCCGAGGGGAAGTCACCGGCACCCACCATCCCGAAGGCCTGCCAGGTCCTGCTGGCGCAGGAGGCGCCCACGCCCAGAGGCGCCCAGGGACACACACACACACAAACAAACAAACAAACAAACAAACAAACAAACAAACACACACTCACACACAGAAGTAGACACAAATCCCAGGACTCCTCATCTTTTCCCATCTGTTCCAGGTGTTCGACCTTCCCCCCCACCGCTTCCCATATGTTCTATTTATTTCCGCGGGATCGACGATCGACTGTGTCTGTCCTTCGTCCCCTCCTGAACGACGCGCCCAGCGGACGAGAATCCGGCAGACCCACCCTGCACAAACCAGCGCACAGGGCGCCCACGAGGTGGCCGCGGGCGCGCGCGAGAACCCAGCAAACCTAGCCGACTGCGTAGGGCAAAAGATACGTTCAAACGCTGTTTGGGGAATGCACTGTTCGAGGTCCGCGCGGGTTTGTTTGGTCGGCGCTGGAGCCGCGAGAGGGTTCGCCAGCGGGGGTCCAACCCCAGACCCAAGCACCCCGCGCGAACCTCCGACGGTCCATGGCCGTGCCGTCCTTTCCTCTTCCAGGCTCGTGCTCCTCCCCCGTTGCTGCCTGCTGCATAAGCATGTGCGCCATACTGCCCGGCTGCGCGCCACCGCCGCCCTGCATCAGCGAGCGCATCAGCACTCCTCCGCCTTCGGGCGCGGCCCGCCCCCCATCTGCCTCTCCTCCTCGACGAGGGCTGGAGGCGGGGAGGGCGATTTGATGGGGACATCTTCCACCGCCGCTACCGCACGTAGGACGGAGGAGAAGGGGGGATGAGGAGGGCCTCCTCCTCCTCCTCCTCCTCCTCCTCCTCCTCCTCCGCCTCCGCCTCCTCCTCCTCCTCCTCCTCCTCCTCCTCCTCCTCCTCCTCCCCCTCCTCCTCCCTCTCCTGCGTACGGTGGCGGTGGTGGAACATGGGCCCACCACGGCTGGCCGGGCTGGACTGGCCCAAACTTCTGGCCCCCAGGAGGCCGCTGCCGGCCACTGCCGCGACCTGGGGCCCGCGGACCGGGATCCCACTGGCCCCGTGAGGGCGTGGGCAGCTCTGCGGGTGTCCTCTTCCAGCCCCTTCCTTCTCCTTCGGGGAAGGGTTTACCCCTTCCCCTACCTCCTCCTCCTCCTCCTCCTCCGCCTCCTCCTCATCCTCCTCCTCCTCCTCCTCCTCCTCCTCCGCCTGTGCCTCCTCCTCCCTGCTCCCTTTTTCTCCTCCCCTGTTCCCCCTCCCCCTCCTGCTCCTCCTCCTCCTCCTCCTCCTCCTCCTCCTCCTCCTCCTGCTCCTCCTGCTCCTCCTCCTCCCATCCCTCCGTAACCACTTTGGCTCAAGGTGGTGGCTCCGAGTCCCAAATCCCGAGTCCCGAGGCGGCCCCGGGTCGACGGGTGGGCGCCGCGTGCCAGGGGCGCGGAGGCGGCGCCGCAGCGCCGCGCTCCACGCAGCGCGCCTCCCCGCGCGGGGACTCGCCGCCGCCTCGGCTGCTGACATAATTAGCTTGGGCGGCGGCTGGGCCGCGCCTCGGCCAGGTGAGCGTGGTGCACGCGGCGGAGCTGGAAGCTCGGCTGCTGAACGCCGCGGACAAGGGCGACCCCGGGGAGGTAAATTAGAGGTCCAGCCGAAGCTCGGGGGAGAGGACGTGGAGAGCTCCGAGATCCTGCCAGCGTGGCCCCTCCGCGCCGAGGCCGTGGCGCTCTTCCCCCCCTGTGTCGCGGGTGTCGGCGAGGCGGAGGCGGAGGCCCTGCAGTCCTTCGTGGAGGTGATGAGTTCGTTCCGCGAGTCCTTGAGGGTATCACACATGCGTGGAAATGCTCAGGCATGATCCCCCACGTCTGCGTTGCAGCCTCGACTTGGGCCTCCAGCATGTGGAGCGAAATGCCTGGCGCATCGATGCCAGAGAGGGCGGTATAATGCGTAGTCTTCTTCAGAACGTTCGCTAGAGTGCTCGGTGCCCCCCTCGTTCGCCGACGTCGGCGTGCTTCTGGACGAGCTGGCGACGCCCGCGGGTTTCCTCTTCCAGGCCCGCCTCCGGGCGGCGGCGGCCGTCGCGGTGCGGGACGCGGTGCGGCGCCGAGCCGCCACCCCTGCCGACGGAGACCGAGGTGGTGATCGGCGAGGAGGCGGCGGTGGCGGACCCCCCTGGATGACCCCCCGGAGGAACGGGGGGTCGTCGACGAGGAAGCAGGCGGCCTGCAGTCCCACGAGGAGGGCTCCCAGGAAGGCGAGGAGCGCACGGAGCCGCACGAGGCGGCGGGGACGGCGGCCACGGTGCGGGACCTCGAGGCCGAGCTGCGGGCGATCGAGGCCGAGCTCTGTCGGTGCGAGGGCCTGGACGGCGTGCCCGTTGCGCAGCTGGCGGCCGAGTACGCCCTGGAGGAGAAGGATGCCGTCGCGGAGGATGTCGTCGTCGCGGAGTCCCACGAGGGGGCTCCCCACTTCGTGCTGCGCGCTGCGCGGAGTGCGCATCACTGCGCGCCCTCGCGCCGCCTCCCAGGGGAGAAGAGGAGGACGAGGAGGCATCGGAGCCGAAGCGCGAAACGCGAAGCACTTCACGCCCTCGAAGGCGCCCTTTGGCCCCACGAGGAGGCTCCTCGGGAGGGCGAGGCGTCCGCGGCGGAGGTGGCGGCGGCCACGGCCAAGGCCCCCGAGAGGCCGAGCTGCGGTCGACCGGAGAGGCCGAGCGCCGCCCTCGCGCGAGGGCGCGGGCCCCGCCGGGCGGCGCAGGGCGCCGAGGGCCCCCCCGCCGTCGAGGAGCAGCGCGCCGCCGAGGGGTCCTCTGGGCAGAGCCGGCGCGCTCGCGGCGGCCCGAGCCGTGCCTCGCGGGTTCCGCTCCCCGAGCCCGCGCGAGCGGCGCCCACGCGCCAAGGAGCCACGGATCGAGCGGCCCACGCCGGCGTTGCTGCGCCCTGCGCGGCGGCGCGGCACGCGCGAGGCCCTCGTGGCCCGAGCCCACGCCTCAGGCAGCGGCGAAGCGTCGGAACCCCGCGTGGACGGTGCCGACGGCGACGACGCCGAGAGCAGCACAGAGAAGGGGGCCGCGGTGCGAGTGCTGGAGCTGGAGCTGCCGGGGGGTCGAGCGGAAGGCCGCGAGGATCGATCGTGCCCTCGTGCCTCGTGGTCTCGGAGCTTGCGATGATTTCGCGAAACCGGACGAGCAGGGGGTCGCGGCGGACCTCGAGCTCCAGAGCGACGACGGCTGCACGGTTGCCGACGACGGCGGCCGCGGCCGCGGCGACGGGCAGGCCGAGGGCCGTCGGCCCGTCGCCGAACGACTGCAGGCAGCAGCAGATTGTGAGGGCTGGCTCCTCGGCCGGGCGATGCGGCGGAGGCGCCGTGCCGCCGAGGACGCCGCCAGGGCGCGCCGCGCCTGGGGTGCGGCGGGATGGGCGCGCGGGCGCGGCCTGCGTGACCTTTGCTGTGCTCCGCTCCGCTCCACTCCACTCCTCCCATCCCCCATCTACTCCTCCATTCCTCCACTCCTCCACCGCTCTATTCCGCCACTCCTCCACATCTCCACTCCTCCCTCCTGCACTCCACTCTTCCTCCTTCTCCTCCTCCTCCTCCTCCTCCTCCTCCTCCTCCTCCTCCTCCTCCTCTCTTCCGTTCTCCCCCTCATGGGATATGCTGGCTTCCCTTGCCCGCTGGCCCATCCACCCCATGTTTTCGCACCGCCGCCGATCAGGGCAACCCTTCCGGAGGCATCCCTTCAGGAGGGGCTGGTGTGGCTAGTCGAAGCGTCTGGACTAATAGATCCATCAACGGTCTGGGGACGTGTGGATGGATGCATAGGCCTCCTAGATGGCGCCCGAAAAAATGGGGTCGAAAAGTCGCGCCGCGTCGTCAATCCATCGCCGATGCATCGGCGACGTCGGCGACACATCCGCGCCGTCGGCGTGGGGAAACATCGAGCTCCACATCGAGCCGCATCGTCGATGCCTCGGCGACGCGGCGCGATCTTCCAACCCAAGGTCGGGCCTGTCCCCCTACAGGCCGATTTGGGACGACAAATACAGAATGGTCAAACATACTCCAAAATGCCCAAAGAAACAATCCAAGAATCGTCCCCAGACGATTCTTTCACTATTTTGAAACATTCCTTCCTGTAGTTGAGCAGGGACCGACCGTCCCGGCATTCCTAGAGTCCTGTCCGGCGGGCGCTGACCGAGCGCGACGCAGCAAAAAGCCGCGCCCATAGCGCCGACGCGCCATGCCCAGGACAGGCCACCTGCACCGAATTAGGGGGGGGAGGGCCCCCACGACCACGGCCAGCACAGGGAAGCGCGCGGCAGCGGGATGGTGGGGGGCGTTGCCCCCGCGAGCGTCATTGGCAACGCTCACCTCAGACCAGAAGGTGCCACTGACCACTCTGTACACACTAGCGGAGCGGGTGGGCCCACGCAGCGCGGCTTGCCCACCGTGGCGGGTACTCTGAAAATTCCCCGGCCTGACGGCGACATTCCTGTAGTCCTACCGCGAGATGGTCTTAGAACCCAAACATGTTCTAAGAACAAAAAACAATCTTTGTAGAACATACACCCGATGTGACAAAAGAAGACAGGCTCCACCAGACACGTTCTGATAACAGTTCGTGGAACAAACACAAACGGTTCTTAGAATAGTTCGGTCGGCCCCCCCTCGAGAGAAAGCAGGGGCTCCCAGCTTCGCGCTTCGCGCTGCGCGAAGCGCGAAATGCGAAAAATTTAGCGCTTTCGCGCCGCCTCCCACGGGAGAAGAGGAGGAAGAGGAGGAATCGGAGCCGAACCACGAAGCGCGAATAACTTCGCGCCCTTGAGGGCGCTCTTGGGAAGGCGCGTGCTGTGCGCTCCTCCGGGGATCTGCTGACCCGGGTCCATCCTGAGCCGGGTCAGCCAGGCCTTGCAGACTCGTGCAACATCCTGCACCCAAGCCAGGGTCAACGCGAAGGACCCCGCAAGATCCTGCAGGATCCTGCACCCAAGCCCGGGTCAATGCGACCCTGGCCTCTGCAGGATCCTGCCAGATCGGGCGCTCTGGCTGACCCCCGTTTGCATCGACCCCCGTCTCAAGGCTCCCGACTCCTCCCCGCGCCCCCCTCGCCGGCTCCACCGCCCAGCGCCCACGGGGGTGGTCCTGTCCTGGAGCCACGTCTGGGCCAGACGAGCGCCCCCCACTGCTCGCCAACGCAGCTGCGCGCAAGTCGCCCGGATTCGCCGCAGGGGGTGCGCGTACCTTACACAGAGGCAGACGTGTGGCTTCTCGGACGTTGGCGAAAAGGCACTTCGCGAGCAGCGGAGCGCGCTCGGCGCTGGACGGTTTCCGTGACTCTGGAGGCCTGGGAACGAGCACCGACACCAACACGAGGGGGTTGCCTCCACAGGGGGAAGAGGATCCTAGATCTCGGCGTTGGTGGTACTATTTCGGTCACCTCGGCAGCCAGAATATTACCACCATCACCGAGATCGGGATCCTCTCCCCTCGGTCGAGGCACACCGCCGATATTGGTGTTGGTGTCAACCTCTCAGGCCTGCGATGACTGGCCACGGGAAAGGAACACATCGGATGGGATGGCGGGGAAGGACTCGGGGAGGCAGGGGCGATGTGGAGCGCCGTCGGGTAGACGCCTTTAGACAGCTGTTCCCTGCTTAGGGCGACGTCGAATGCCTTTCCGGGCCCGACGTTTGCGCACCCGCGGTGGAAGCAGCTGGGAGTCGCACAGAATCACCACGGTCTCCTGCAGCGGGTGGTTGCGAAAACTTTCTTGTATACCAGAAACAAGCGCAACCAACTCAGCAACCTTCGGAGGTCCGCGCGGAATTCTTGGATCGGTTCCGAACCCATTCTCTGACGCACCGACAGCGCCAGGAGCGGCGCCAGGGGGACCCAACGCCGATCCAAGAAATCCTGGTGCGAAACATCCAAAAAGTGGTCTTCTTCGGTTTTTCGGGGATGGACAGACCCCCCTTTAGCAAAACGTGGTTTAGTGAAAACGACCTGAGGCCCAAACCTGGCGGGCGCAGGCCTGGAAAATAACGGCCACGGCACCCTCTCGAGAACCGAAAACGGACAATTCACTAATCGACGTGTCACTGTTGGGGGTTCTGTCCCCCCCCGAGTTTTGTCCCCTCCACAAGATCGAAGCGCGAAGACGGATCGGGCAGGGCGCGGACCGCACCTCCAGAGAATCGTCTCGAATCGACTCCAAATCGCATCGCCGCGCCCAACTCGCTCGAGCTGCCCTCCGGCCTATAGGCCGGCGAACCGAGCCGAGCCGAGGCGAATCGGAACCGCGGCCCCAGCCAGCGAACCGAATCGCATCGAATCGGATCGTAGGCGGCCCTGGGAGGAGAGGAGGAGAGGGGCGCATGATCTTTGATCACCCGCTGTGGCAGCAGCTGAAAGCCTGGCAAGAGCCGCCATGAGTCTCAAGCAGCGGGCGGGAAGAGAAAGCAATGCTTAGGTCGGGCAGGTCCCCATACAGGCGGATTCTGGACGAACAAATTCGCCGGCCCAACGGGCCAGAGGCGTGCTAAGATCTCCGGTAACTGGTTAACAATTCTCTAGTTCGCGCGCGCGGGGCGGCCCCTGGGGGTCCCCGGACGAAAAGTACCCCGGGCGACTCCCGGCTGATCCCCGGGCGAAGTCACCAGAGCGCCACATGAGCGCACCAACAGGGCTCCGAGACGTCCCCGAGAGCCCCAAGAAAGGCCAAGAGGCCCCCAAGAGGGCCCCAAGATGGTACACGAGGGGTCCGACATGCCACAAGATCGCTCCAAGACGCCCAAGATAGCCCCCAGACGCCCCAAGAGGCCTCCAAGAGCACTCCCAAGAGGGCCCCCGGAGGCAAAATTCATGGCTTTTCCTTAGGTTTTTGAAAGATTTTGGAGCTTCCACCTTTTCGGCTTCCCGACGCCCCAAGACGGCCCAAGAGGCCCCCAAGATCGCCCCAAGAGGGCCCAAGAGGCCCCCAAGAGGGCCCCAAGATGGCCCAAGAGGGCTCGAAGACGGCCCAAGAAGCCTCCAAGACGGTCCAAGAGGGCCCCAAGAACGCCCCCAAAGGGGCCCCAGAGAGGGAACACGAAACAACATTTCGAGCCCTCGGCCCTAAGAAGCCCCTACGAGGCCCTAAGAGGCCCCTAAGAGGCCCAAAGAGGCCCCCACGAGGCCCTCAGGAGGCCCCCAAGAGTCCCCCAAGCGGCCCCAGGAGGCCCCCCAAATGCCCCCCCGAGCGCCCCAGGAGTCCCCCAAGCGGCCCCAGGAACCCCCAAAGCGCCGCTCGGGCAAACGGCAGACATGAGACTGTATGGGCCGGCGGAATGAGCGAAGCAATTAAATAACATTACTCAAACAATATTCAAACAACACTCCAAAATACCCATGTTTGAACATTACTCCTCTAGAGGGACAGGCTCGACTGAAAGCAAGGCTGAGCGGACGCCGACAGTCCACGTGTATGCTGACCTTGGCCTGTGTCCAAACTCGATGGACGCGCTCTCCGGGCCCAGGGCCTACAACGAGGACGCGCAAACAACACAACCATCTGCTGTCCACCAAAGTATACCTTGGGTTTCTTCGTTGCGCGGTGACGTCCCGCGGGCGTTCCGTCACTGCTGCATTCAGAGCGCCTCGGGTCTCTCAACACAACTGCACCTCACGCGCGGTGCTTTCAAGGATCGATGTCTTCCGGCGGTGTCTTGCGGCCGCGTCCGCACTGCAAGTGGCCAGAGTGCGTGTACAGTGCACGCCGATCCTGGGCTGAAGGTTGGCCCTGCCAGATTTTTGTGTTTGTTGGACAGCTGGAGTCCTCGGCGGGCGTTCGCTTCATCTGCTTCGGCATTTCTGGTTCAGGCAAAGAAGGACCCGTGCTCAGAATGGTCCAGACAGCAGACAGATCGCGGGCTCGGCACTGCTCGGTGCACTCGGCGCTGTCTGGCATCGAATGACTCGTGCCATGGGGAGTCGTCATCCCTCCTCCGACGCATCCATGTCCAGACACGCCTCATAATCTACGTGTCACCTGGACGTGCTCAAACTCCAAGTGTTATTTTGTTGCATGAGAGAGGCGCAGTTCTCACCTCCCTCATCCAAGACTGTGCTATATCTCCCCCATCCCATCCAAGACGCCAGTCTGATGAGTTTGCCCAGCCGCGTGCAGTTACGGCCTTCCCCCAAATAGCTCATGAGATTTGTGGCAGTGTCTACTCCTCCCCCTCCGCATTCCCTTCCCCATCCTTCTCATCCTGCTGCTGCTGCTCCTCCTCCTCCTTCTCCTCTGCCTCCTCTTTCCTCCACCTCCGCCTCTTGATTAACCCTCCTCCTCCACCACCTCCTTGCCAATCCTCCTCCTCCTCCTCGTCCTCCTCCTCCTCCTCCTCCTCCTCTCGTTCTTCTCCTCATCCCACCCATCTCGACCGACCGAAAATAAGACTGCTCCTCCATCTCCGCCTTTCTCTTCTGTTGCGCACCGACATGCAGCTAGCCACGCCCTTGACGAGTCCCCCAGCGACAGCGAGGTCGAATCTGGATCTGCGTAGAACGTCGCTCCACTGGACCCCCCAGCAGCCCTGGGAAGTGGCGATAGTTCCGCAGCTCGCAGCCCCTCGGGGAGCCCGCAGGCAGGATGGCGAGGTAGGACGGCGAGGTAGGAGGCCAGGTACAGCAGGGCCCCACCACAAGACACCTTCCACCAGAAACCCAACCCTGAAACCTCAGGGCACCCATCGTTTTTTGGTGTGGGAACATCACACCTTCCATCGCGAAACCATCGAAACCCAAGACACCCAGGGCGCCCTGGAGGCAAGCAGGGTGTTCCATGGCCTGGGTCCCCACTGTATTATTCGAAGCGAGGACCCAACGCAGGAGGGTTAGGAACGATCAAGGCCGAATGCACACACACACACACACACACACACAGGGGGGCCAACACAGGCTCCCCGAGGGGAATCACAGACCTCCCCCCCCTGAGGAGCGCTCAAGAGGCCCCCAAGAGGGCCCCAAGAGGTCCCAAAGAGGCCCCCAAGCGGCCACCAAATGGAGCCCAATAGGCCCACGATGCCCAACAAGGCTCTACAGGTTGCTGGGAAGCCTCCAAAAACGTCCCAAGAACCCCCGAAGAGCCCCCCAAGGCGCCCGAGGATGCCCCCAAGATCCGTCAGGAGGCCCCCACGACGCCCCAAGGGGCCTCCAAGAGACCCCGAGCGACATCCCAAGAGACTCCAAGCGGCATCCAAGAAGCCTCTGGCCCACGGAGGCTCCCCGAGCTCTCCACATGATGCCACGCGCCAGCCATAAGGGCAGCTCCCCTGGGCATAATCCCACCAGCCCTCTAGGCGTAGGTGGTTTAGAGAATGTCCGCTTCCGCCCCTCCTTCTTCCCCTTCGGGGAGGGGTTTACCCCTCCGCCTACCCCCTCCCCTGGACCTTGACGGGGGGGGGGGGTCGCGAAGCGTCAGGGCGTCCAAAACGGCCTCGGCGAGGAAGCCCAACTCATTGGTTTTACTAAGGTGTTGGCCCCATTTTGGCATCCTGAGGGGGGGGATAATTAGTCACCCCCTCACCTGTGATCGATCTCACCCAAGATGGCCCAAAGATGGCCCCCAAGGGTGCCCCAAGGGGGCCCCTAGAGGTGACCAGGAAGCCGAAGAGGCCCCCAGGATGCTCCCAAAAGGCTCCAAGAGACCCCCAAGAGGCCCCAAGAGACCCCCGAGAGGCACCCAAGATGCTCCAGGAGGCCTCGGCGAGAATGCCAAATCATTGATTCTACGAAGGTCTGAGCCACATGTTGGCGCCTTGGGGGGGGCAACGATTAAGATGACTCCAAGAGCGCCTGGGAGAGCCCAAGATGACCTCCAAGATGGCTCAACATATCCCAAGATGTCTGATACTGTTTTCCTATGTGTGCTGCCCACTTCCCTGATCGATGCAATTCCTCTGGACATCGTTTCTGGATGGGCTGGTGGGGATTCGCGAAGCGTCAACAATTCCTGGACGGGCTGGTGGGGATACGCAAAGCGTTAAGACTTCAAATGTACTTCTGAGATGTGGTTGCATAAGCAACGCGGCGGGGTTTGCCGCAGGCAGCTGGGTAGTCACCAAGTGCTTCAGAATAACCAATTCAAGATCTAGTGTGCTGCAAGCTGCGGACTTTTACTGCAATACTAGGTTAGTCGGGGCTGCGACAGAGCAGAGTCGGATCCATTCCGATCGATGGCCGAAGGCTCTCGGCAAGGCCGAGAAGCTCCCTGGCTCTCGCATCGCGACAGGTGGACCTCACTCATTTCCTCCTCCTCCTCCTCCTGCCTGCTCTACAGTGCGGGCGCGGTCGCAAGAAACCCTCGCAAAAAAAAAGACCTGGAAACCCGCGCGCGACGTGCACCTGAAGGGAAACCTGGAGCACCCTGGACGCAGCAGCTGCTCTGACGGCCGCGGGAAGCCACCACGCAGCGCGCGGACCGAAGACACCAACGGTACCCTGACGAAAAGCAGATGGTTTCTTGATGCGCGCCCCCACTGTACGTTGAATCTCTGCTCCTCGGCCCCCCTCTGCATCCTGATCGGCACACCTCGCGGACTTGAGTTCCGCGAGCAAGGGAAGGCTTGTGAGGGGTGTCTGGCCTCCCTGGGAGTCTCCCGACTACTGCCACGCACAACATCGCCCCGCGGCGGATGGCTAAGCCAACCGCCGGGAGTGGTCATTTTGACCTTTGCATCTCCTCCTCCTGACTGCTCTACGTTGTAATCTCTGCTCCTCGGCCCCCCTCGTCTCCACCTTTCTCTTCGCGAGCCAGGGCCAGGCTGCTCTGCTCGGGGCCCATGGGGGGCGTCGCAGGGGAGAAGCATCCAAATAACGCGTGCCCTTGCCTCGCCCGTCGCAATCCCCCCCCTCCTCGCCGAAAGAACAACTACGACGACAACCCGTGTCCGCACGCCCGCGTGATCTATTCGAGTTACGGGGCCGTGCCAGAGCCGAGAGGGCCGTCCCACAGCGGCACCGCAGTGGCTCAGTAGTTGTAAGCCCAGAGGGGAGGAGGAAGCATCGCAGGAGAGGCAGCAGGACGATGAGACAGATGATTTGGAACCCCAGATTTGCACTCCCAGAGGTCGCCAGACGTGCGCCCGCCTCTTGTCGCCACTCCTGCGGCCAGATTGATTCGGAGGGCCCAGGGCAGGCTTCACTGAGGGATACCGACATTTGGTACCCCCGCCTTTGTCACATGGGAACTGCAATGACTTACCAGCCTGGATCATATCCCTACCCCTGTGCTGGGCACCTCCTCATCACGATGCCAATCTTCGGGACCCCCATAGTTTTTGAGGGCGCATCCCTGAGATTGTCATCGCCTTCTGGCGTGCCAATCTTAGGGATAGGGGATGCGTTCGAGGCTGGTCAACAACTGCAAAACATCGACTCTTTCGGAGGAGCGCGCCGACCTC
This sequence comes from Prorocentrum cordatum, assembly GCA_963575745.1. Classification (NCBI taxonomy): domain Eukaryota; class Dinophyceae; order Prorocentrales; family Prorocentraceae; genus Prorocentrum; species Prorocentrum cordatum. Next base: position 152,518 of record CAUYUJ010017608.1, on the reverse strand, counting down.
TCGGGTCGGCACCGGACGCCCCTCCCCCCATGGGCGCGGGGGGCAGCACGCCGGGAGCGGCGCGGGAGACGGCGCCCGGACGTCCGGCGTCGGCGCGAGAAATCCGCGCGGAGCTCCGGAGGACTGCGCTGTGCAGCTTGCCCCCCCCCCCCCCCCACGACCCTTCTGGGGTTGGGCCCTCGCTTTGCATAGAGCACGCGCGCTCTGCTCTCTCCAAGGTCGTTGCGTGCCTCTTCCCTGAGGTCGGGCACGTCCTCCTACAGGGGGATGTTGGACGAAACATGCTTTTAAAGCCAAAACATGCCCACACATAGTCAAACATGTAGTCGAAACATTTCCCCCCGACTATTTGTTTGAATACGTTTGAATATTCCTCCTGAAGAGGGACATGCCCGACTCAACTACCCTCTTATTTTCTTCAACGCCCGCTTGCTCGTTGCCTCCTCGCCTCCTGCTGTCCTCCTCTCTGCCTGCTCTTTCTCGCCCTTCCCTCGCCCTCCCTGGGTGCTGCAAACCGTGCGCAACTCTCGGCACTTGCGAAGCGCTCCTCGAGGTCCAACGCAGGGCTCGACTGGAACAGTGTTTTTCGTTCTCGTTCTGTTCACGTTTTCTCTCCTCCTGTCTCCAGTCCGCCTTCGCGGCAAAGCGAAGTCGAAGCAGAAACGGCTCACGAAATCGCACAAACACCGCTTAGGTTTAGGTAGGGCATGTCCCCCTACAGGAAGAATATCCCAAAAGAGTCAAACAATCACCTGGGGACAATGTTTTGACTATCCTTGAATGTTTGGGATTTCTTTCTTGTACGTTTTATTTGTCATCCGAAACGCGGGCAATACTTATATCCATATCCAGTGCGTCTCGAACTTTCTTAGAAGAGGCGCCGCAAGGCCGAGGCGTACTGGATCTGGATAAGAATCGGGCCGTTTGGGGCCAGATTTTTACCCATATCCAGTGCGCTTCATATTTCTGGGGAAGAGAGTCCGAGACTCCAAGATGCACTGGATGTGGATACAGACGTTGCCCGCACAAAACCCCCCTGGAGGAGGACATGCCTGACCGAAGTTTGGGTCGACCCCTGGTAAAACAGGGCTAGGATCGGGATAAATCGCTCCAGAGCCTTCGGGAGCGCTCTCAGAGCGCTCCGGAACGCTCTCAGAGCGGCCGCGGCGCCCAATACGTCCTCCAAACCCGCCGATTCTCAGAGATTTCGAGTTATCCCGATCCGATTTTGTCCCGATCCTCGCGTCGTTCTATATAGCCAGGACCCCGGGTAAGGGGACCCGGTTAGTGGTAGGGCCCTGGGGCCCCTCAATTGGCCAGATTCACTAAACCAGGTCTGCCGTACAGGGCCACGGACCCTGTGGGCCCCGGTAAAACAGGGCCCACAGGGTAAAACAGGGCCCACAGGGCCCGTCGTTTGACCCGGCCCCACGGAGTGCGGCGGCTCGGGGGCCCACAGGGAGAGCTCGCGCCGCCCGGGCGGCGCGCACACGGCCGGCCCGCACAGCGAGGGCGCGACGCGCGGGGGGCTGCAGGGGCCTCGCAGTGCCACGCCCACGCTGCTCGAGCGAGGCTGGCCAGCGCGCGCTGCCAGGGACGGGCCGAGGGGGCAAGGATTACCAGCCTCGAAGGTAGCCCTATCCCTAAGATTGACACGCCAAAGGGCGACGACAATCTTGGGGATGCGCCCTCAACAAAAAACAAGGGGATCCCTAAGATTGGCATCGTGATGAGGAGATGCCCAGCATAGGGATAGGGATATGTTCCAGGCTGGTAAGAGTTCACGCTGAGGGTTGGCCACGTCCGCGGCGAGCCGTTTGTTGTCCATCCCGTGTCGCGCACTCTCGCCGGACGCACCGGGAGAAACGCATCGATCGCTGATCGTTGCTATCGCCGTGATCGTTGATCGTTGTGATCTGCGTGATCGTTGTGGTCGTTCTTGTCGTGATCGTCATCGTTGCTATCGTTGTTATCGTTGGGCAGCCTTGGAACTTCGCGCGTCCCTTGCTGTGCGGGCCGACCGCTCGCGCAGCGCTCGCCACGCTCGAGGGCTCCGAAGAGGCTCCGCGGAGTGCGGTCTCATAGGGGGGCCCAAAACACCGGGCCTCGCCCTCCCCGGGCGCGGCCAAAGCGCGAGCACCTCGGCGCTCTCGAGGGCTCTCGGAAGGTCCTCCTGCTCCTCCTCCTCCTCTTCCTCCTCGTCCTCCTCTTCCTCCTCCTCCTCCTCCCTCCTCCTCCTCCTTTTCGACGTTGGGCAAACCATCGGACAAAGCCTGCGCCGTGAATGCGGGCAGTGTCAACAGTGACCAAACATATTGAACCGCGGACAGGTGCGGAACACAGTTGGGTAGCGAGGAGACGTAAGAATAATGGCCCCTGTGGGCGGAATAACCAAACCCGCGGCAATGCGAGTGAGGGACGGAACGGAACAATACATACAATCCCGTAATCTGGGAGGACACCGAAAGAAAGAGTCTAGCTACAATTGCGGGTTGTCTGGCGCAGGAACTGCTGTAAGAACCTGCAACCCACCCCGTCCCATAGTCTAGGTAAACCTTCCGCCCCCCCCCACAAATACAAGGGTAGAAAGCGCTGGCAGAGCAACATGCAGGTTAACTTGAAAGTGCCATGGTGAAAAAGTTAGTCAAGAGAGTGATCATCAAGACGTCTTCTTGCTTGACGTCAAGAGAATGATCATCCTCCTCCCACTTCTCCTCAAACCGCAACCCACCCCTCCCAAACTCAGAGGTACCACATATGGTGTGCATGCTGGAGGCTGGCTCAGCCTGAGTTGTCTGGCATGTGTCCTGATACGCTGGCCTGCATTCGTCTGAAGATGTCGATAGGCTGATGCCACCAAATGCGAACGCGGTGCTGCGTATGTGCGCATAGAGAACTGTTGAAGGTGCCCGTATTAATGGCTTGTGTGATGCTGATCCTCCAACATACGATGTGAGAGGCAGACCGGCCAAGAGAAGTGTGCACAGGAGGAAGAAAAGGAACATAAAAAACAATGACTGGTGCACGGCATGAACTAGGCAGCGACTTCCGCTAGGGTCGCGCCAGGCTGCAAGTCCTCGTCCCCCACAACTGCAATACAATCGAAATCCGGCCCAACGCCTCAGAGCCTCCTCCTCCGAAAAAGGTCGGGGAAATGTCCCAACCGAGTTATAGCTTAACGTTTGAAAATGAGATGCGCGGGTGAATCTCTAGATGCGCTGTACTGTGCCAAGATCTTTTCCCATCACCGCCCCATGTGCGCCGCCACCTCCGCCTCCACCGGGTCAGTTGGCTAGCGTTGGGAAGTGGCAGACTGCCCTCACCACGACTGGCGGCAGAAACAACGCCCCTCCTTACACGCGAATCAAATAGGGCATGCCAGCACCATGGTGTGCTCTGAAGGCCACGTGCCTCAAGCGTCCCACACCACGGCCAGAAAAATGGAGGCGGAGCTGACCGACAAGCGGGGCTACACTCAGCCGCTGTTCGTCTCAGAAACAACAGCTCTCGAACATGCACCGCAACATCAAGGCTAAGGATGGCAAGGGGAAGGGCATGAGGAAAGAGGGGAAAGGCAGCGTCGGCCGGCCTTGCGTGCCACACGCGCGCGAAGACGCATGGAGAAACGCCAAGCGCGCTATCTGGCGGGAAGCGTCATGCACGGGAATGTCGGAAGGCTTCCCGTCTTGAGCCAACATCGAAGTAAAACGCAGCATGCACCGCGGATCTTGTTTGGCATGTCGTGCTTGCATCGCCAGGTGGAGGGTGGCACGATCCAAAAACGTGCCGCCCAACAGTGCACCAGCAATGTCATCACATGTAATATGGCCACTTTATGTTTTTTTCAAGACAGTATCCATCTGGCCTGTGATATAGATCACCACTGGGTGTGGAGAACCTTATGCTTCATGCTTTTATGATTTTTATAAAGATTTGTGTGTTGTTTTTTTCACTGGGTGTGGAGAACCCTATAGATCTGATCCTGTGGCCTGTTCACGCGAGCAATTCTTTGAACGAGAAGCTGCCCAAATCTGAAAGTTTGTGGGGTGCGCAAGCAACAACGAGTCCGCCCAATCCTCATATGCCTGTGTTCCTTCTGATCTGGGGCAAGTCGGTGCTGTTAGCGCAGAGGAGCCCGCCTCCTTCGCGGTATCCCGAGGAGTCTTCAGGTGGAGGCGGGGTGGCTGGTGTCAGAGGGAGTTCTGGGGGCGGCTGATCAGTTGGCTGGGTGGCCAACTCCTTGAGTGCGAATGACATCGCCTTCTCCGATGCGGGCGGGAATGCTGCAACCCCACCCCAACCTACCCGCGACCACACTGGTAGACTGGAGCTGCCCGTCGGTAGTGATATCTGTACACTGGGAACAAATCCTCGAACTGGAGGCAGGCACGAACTCGTCTGCATGTTTGTTCATAATAGAGATCATGGAAAAGATGACTATCCACCGCAGGGGTAAAACTGTTCTTCGTGCGTGCAAGACTGTGGGGGTCAGCGGCGTGAGGTCGAAATACGTTTGACGAGGATAGAACACTGCACGTCGTTGTTGAGCTGTCGAGAAGGTCCAACATAGTTGACTCAGGATGCGGCTGACGACCTGTCGACATATGCTTCGCGACAGCGGCAACGTCCGTTAATGCGATGTGTGTGTGTGTGTGTGCGTTTTGTTCTGCTGCGTTTGTCTATGCGGTTGAAAGATTTGCGGTTGAGGTCTCGGTGCAAGTACAGAATAATAGTACAGGCTATGATTAAGTCTGGCCTGTCCTCCTACAGGGAGATTCTGGACGAAACATCAAACATGGCCAAACTATACCCTCGCATGCGCAAAAAAAGGTAAACAAAAAAAACGTCGTCCCCGTATTATCTTTACGCTATGTTTGGATAGTCCTTCCTGTAGAGGGACAGACCCGATGCGATCATAACAACTGTGAGCCGTGCGCGCATGGCCTCTAAAAGCGCTGCCCCTCCCAGCGCCAGCTGCCACATCCACGCAGGGCCTTGAGCCCAAACGGTTGAGGTGGCCCGACCAATCATGTTCCGCAAAACGCGTTAGTATAACTGCAATGAGCCATGCGCGCATGGCCTCTAAAAGAGCTGCAAGGGACCACTGTCGGGATCGGCCCCGGAGGCGCGGCGAAGCCCCCCGTGCTGGCGGGGTGGGCGCGCTGCCACGGCACGCTTGGCGCGGCTGCGATTGCCTCCTCCTCCTCCTCCTCCTCCTCTTCCTCGTCCTCCTCCTCGTCCTCCTCCTCCTCCTCCTCCTCCTCCTCCTCCTCCTCCTCTCCCTGTCCTTATAAACATCTTCTCCCTGTCACACCCCGAGGCCTGTTTTTAGGGCGGGCCGGGCGTTTCATCTGAGACTCCCTCTCCACTTATGACCCTGGAACTTCAAACTTGACAACCGCTTCACACATGGAGGGCGGGTCGCTCTCAACATGTGGTTCTCGCCTTAGCGCCGCACACATTCGCTCTAAGAAGATGCAAGACTTCCACGGATTGAGGGCGGGTGGCTGAAAAATACGTCTCTCGCCTTAGCGCCGCGCACATTCGTTCTCAAAAGTTGCAAACGTTTCACGAATTGAGGGCGGGTGGTTTTCAACATGTAGATCTCGCCTTAGCGCCGCGCACCGTCGTTTCAAAAAGGTTGCAAGAATTTCGCAGGTTGAGGGCGGTTCCTTTTCACAACGTGGCTCTCGCCGTAGCGCCGCGCACTTTGTTTCAACCAGTTGCAAGAGTCTCACGGATTCCCATGATCGACGTACCAGGCATGGTGTTCTGGAAGGGCTCACGATTCTGAGGGCGCAACAATTACAATGATTATGCGATGCGACCCGCATTGCGCACCCTCCAGATTCCGCGGGTTGGGGCCGAAGCGCCCACTACATATTAAAGCGCATGACAGGAATCTTGCTCCAGATCGTCCATGCATCTCGCGTGGCAAACCTCAGGAGCAGATGAACAGCATCTCGCGCTTCACGCGTGAAGTCCCAGGAGTGGCGTTCGGACAAAATTCAGGATCGTGAAGACGCAACAGTCAAGTGTATCCGTGGCGTCGAATCCCGAGAACAAGGTTTTGGCCTGCTTCAGGGTCTTCAAACGGTTGTCTTCCAACGAGGCAAGCCCCTGTGTGGAAATGAACCGTTGTAGGGGCCTATGTGGAGGGAGCTTGAGGGGAGGGTTTATTCCACCATCGCTGGTGACTCTTGGGTTTGCACTGGTCCTCCTCCTGTTCCTCCTCCTGCCCCTCCTCCTCCTCCTCCTCCTCCTCCTCCTTCTCATCTCCCTCCTCTTCCTCCTCCTCCTCCTCCTCCTACAATAGCAGCTCGACAACAAGAACCGTTCCACGAGAAACCCCACCCTGAGACCCCAGGGCGCCCGCTGACTTCTGGTGCCGGGGCGTCGCGCTGTCCTCTGCAAAACCATCGAGACCCAAGAGAAAACCCGGGGCACCCCGGAGGCAAGCAGGGTGCTTCTTGGCATGGGTCTCCACTGTAAGACCTCCCCTCCCTTGACTACCTACCAGACCACCCCAACCCAACCCGAAGACCCGAATCTGACCCGAATTTCGGGTTGGGCGGGGTACGGGTTCCATGTGTTTTTTCGACGTTCCCCGACCCCCCCCCCACTGGAAATGGAGGGCAAATTGAGGGCTTCGGGTTGGGTTGGGGTGGTTTGGTAGGTGGTGATGGACGCTGCCGCCACTTTCGTGAGCTCCTGGGAGCGCATGGGCCCGCACGTCTCACCGCTCGCTTCAGATGGAATGGGTACGTCCCTGGCAACTTTCTGAGGCTTGGTCCTCCCACGCCTGTACGCCCCGGTTTGAACTCCCAGATTTGGTGTTCTTCCCATCCCCAGAGGGCGCCGGGCGGCGCGCAAGTGCGCCTTCGGCGCCGCCGCTGCCTGCGGCCTCGCCGAGCGCAGGGGGCGGAGGCGCAGAGAGAGGGCGCAGGGACAGCAAGAGGGATGCGCGCGTGCTCACAAGGCTCGGGAGGCGACGAGGGAGGCCGGAGTAGGGAACAAGGGGGAGAAGCAGGGATGGCGAAAGGAGGCGTGGAGCATGGGGAGAGAAGGGGAGGCCGCGGGGGAGATGAGCGATGACTGGGAGATGGGGGCGAGGAGGAAAAAGAAGTGAGGGATACGATTTTAGTGCTGAGCGAGGGAGGTGGGGGACGTGCGAGGGACGAACGAGGGCGGAGGGAATTGGTGAGAGGAGGGCTAGACAGAGGAAGAGAAGGACGAGGAGGAAGAGGAGGACGATGAGGAGGGTTAGACAGAAGGAGGACGAGGGAGGAGGAAGGTTGGGGCGGAGGAGGAAGAAGAGGACGAGGGAGGAGGGTTAGACAGAAGGACTGGGCGACATACATAGAAAGACTCTGACTCTTCCCGTGGACGGGGGAAGGGAAGAAGAGGGTGACAGGAGGGGGGGCGGTGGAGGCAGGGAGGGGACTGGAGGAGGAAGGGAGGGAAGGTGAGGACGACGGGGGGCCATGCGCAGGGACGAGGGGGGGGGCGGAAGGACGCACGACGGGAGACGGGGGACGGCCTGGGCCAAGGACGGAAGGGGTGAAGCTCACACGTGACGCGTACGCACGATGGGAATCCCACTGGCCCCCCTGGGCGTAGGTGGCTCAAAGAGTTTTGCCTTCTCTCTGTCAGCATTCCTCCTTCCCCTGCCCCCTCCGGGGGAGGGGTTCACCCCTCCCCCTGCCCCCTCCAGCTGGGCCGGGGAGCGGAGGGCCGCGAGGCGCCCGAGTCCCGAGAGTGGCCCAAGATGGCGCCAAGAGGGCCCCGGAGGCCCAAGATGGCCTCCAAGATGGGCCAACATGTTCCATCACGGCTCAGGAAAGCATCCGGCATACCTCCAGAAACGCCCCAGGGCGGCTCCAAGGCAATTTCAAGTGCCCTCCGAGCCCCCCCCCAAGGACTCCCCCTGGAGGCCAAAAACCTTCCAACACCTACGGAAAATCATGGTGTCTTGCCTTTTCGCCTTGTCGCTTCCGATTGGCGACGGAGGCCCTAAGATGGCTCCAAGACTGCCCACGAGAGCCCCAAGAGGAGCCCAAGAGGGCAGCAAGACCGCATGTTTGAGCTCCCCAGGGGAGGCTGGATTAAGGACCCCCCTCGTGAGCTGCGGAGGCCAAAGCGGCCCAAAGAGACCTCTGAGACCCGCCCAAACGGCTCCAGAGTGGCCCCAACAGAGCCCCAAACGGGCCCGAAGAGAGCCCAAAGAGGACCCCAAGAGAGCCTCAAGATGGCTCCGAGAGACCTCTGAAAACCTCTCGCGCCAACACTTCCATTCGCCTGACGAGCTGTTCCCAAGAGGGCATCAGGAAAACCCAAAATTGTCCCCAAGATGGCTCCAAGAGACCTCTGGAAACCTCTCGCGCCAACACCTCCGTTCGCCTGACGAGCTGTTCCCAAGAGGGCCTCAGGAAAACCCCAAATTGTCCCCAAGATGGCTCCGAGAGACATCGAAGATTTCAATCTATATCCTGGGAGACGCCGCGAGGCATCCAAGAAACTTCTGGTCGATCTGTTCCTCCTCCTCCTCCTCCTCCTCCTTCTCCTCTTCCTCATCCCCCTCCTCGCACCAGTTGCACGCATGCGCGACCTGTTCTGCTCTTGTGAGGAAATAGAGAGTGCGGACGTTGAGCCATGTGTGTGTGTCTTGCTTGGGACATCATGCGAACCGATGAAAACACCATGTTTCGTGGCATGGAAAAGGCATGTGTGCCCCGCTGGTTGGAGCAAAACATCGGAACCCATGGGCCACGCAGCCAGATGGGTGACTCCCTCCGCGGAGCATCGCCGCGATCATTTTAGGTTGGTTTTCAGCATACATTGCGTTGTCTTCTTTTGTTTCGGAAGAAATCGGTGCGGCAAATCACGGCGCGAGGCTGTGTCGAAGTAGCGTTCGGCCTGCTAGCGTTGTCAACGAAGGCGGGCTGACCATGAAATGTCCCTTGGAACGGCTTTCCTTTCAAAGGCCTCGTCACGGGCCGAACGGTGCCACACCAGTGCGTCATGAGATCCACCACCACGACGACGAACGTCGTGCGATGATACACGACCCAATGCATACGCGGAGGGCCAACCGTCCATGGACCAGTGATGGATTAGGACGCCATGGCGCATATCCTTGGCGTACCACGCGCACCAGCGCGTCATGACATCGGTGGGCCACACCAGCGTTATGTCGGGCGCGCCCCCCGTACAGGGGAATTTTCGAAGAAAAATAGATTATCCCGGCAAAGCAACCTAACAGCCATGTGTAGGAGCATATATGGCAGCATTCCCTCAGCCTGCATCAGCCTCAGCCTCAGCACGAAGCGACCTAGCTAGAAGGACAAAGCGCTGAATGTACACCGATGTGTTCGACGACTGCGTATGTAATGATGTGACGATATAGAGACTGAGCCCTTCGTGAATGTCTACATGTTTTTCTGACGCCTACAAACGGCGCTGACGTGTGTGAGAAAATTGTCCGCGCAGCAAAAGCCGGCGAAGCGTGCGGGAGCTCGCATGCTGAGACAGACTACGTCTGCAGACCGCCAGCTGCAAAAGCTTGCGAGCGGCTCTGGAAGATGTTTACGGAACGGAGCTACGGAGCTCACCCCAGGAACTCGCATACTGAAAAGGAACCCTGCAGGCTGAGAAGCACCGCAGGATGTCGCATGCTGAAAAGCACTTGTACTGCAGAGCGCTAACATTCCATCTCGGGCTCGGACCCCCCCGTCCTGATCCAGAACGTGTCCGCGACACGTGCAGGCTCACCGCGCACAGCTGCACACGAGCGCAGGCTGAGAAGCACCACGCGCATGCAGGCTGAGAAGCACCACGCGAATGCAGACGGACAGACTGAACAGGACCGCCACAACGCAACCTGCATCTCATGACTCCTCAAGCTCGCGCAGGCCATCCCAGTTGCTGTCGGGCCTTCGCGCAAGCGATCTTCGTCGCGGCAATCTTGTCCGTGAAGAGCTCGGCAAAGGCCTTGGCGATCTGTTCCGGGGGGCCGGATTCGATGATGTTCCGGTCAGGCAAGCCGTGGCTCAAGAGTTGGTTGAAGCTTCTGGGGCGCGACAGGCTGACGTAGTAGGCAAGCCAAATGGACTCCTTCTTGAGTCCAGGCGGAAACGTCCAGTGCACGATGAAGCCTGGGTCCGTCGTCTTGCCCTGGACGCCATGCAGAGTCCCCTGCTTTTTGGGCAGCACGGTCAACTGCGTCCTGGACACCGCGATGGCCGGGCCACCTGTCTTCGCTTTGAACTTCCAGGGGCGCGCCTGCGGGGTGATCGCGAGCACTCCGCGCAGGTCGGGGCCGGCAGGCTGAGAAGCACTGCCAGCTGTCACCGGCGCGGCCTTCAAGAAAAGTTCATCGCTGTCATCGATCTTGACATAGACGGCCTTTGGCATGTAGTAGAGCACGACCACGCCGTCCGAGACAATGGACGGGCGGCCCTCCACCGGAGGCTCCAGAGCGTGCAGCTCTATGCCTACCACTTTGCCTGGCGCGCCACGGACATACTTCGGCGGCAAGACGGATTCTGTCAGGATGACCTCCATGCCAACGAAGAGCGGCAGCAGCCCCGGCATTTTTGCGGTAGCGCCGATGTTGGGCTCCGCGCGCATCTCGTCGTAATCAGGCTTCGCGAGGCGCGCAGCTGGTCTGTCGATTGCTGGGACGTAAAAGAGCAGCTGGCCAGCATCGTGCGCATCAAGCTTGGCCTGTGCATGCATGGCGTAAGAGACGATGCGCCACTCATAGGCCGACTCGTACCAGCCTCGTGCTGCACGCAACCGAGGGTCCCACTGAGGTGGCTGAGCGGCTTGGCTGCTGCTGGCAGCAGGCTGAGCAGCACCGCTAGAGCTAACGACCTCTGTTTTGACGATCGCCTGCCAGCTCTCGTCAGAGATCTTTTTTCCGCCTGGAGTTCTCATGGCGTGGAGAACCTCGAGTTGCAACGGGTCTGTAAAGCGCTGCATCTGCACGAAATCGATGACGTACTCGATGTCGGCGAGCAACTTCCTACCCTGTTGGTGTTCGTAGGATTGGCCCGCGTGAGGCGCCAGCAGGGAAGCGGTGGCGGGGACTGGCGGCAACTGGTAGAAGTCTCCGCACAAGATCTTCACAGGCATGCGTCCCCACGTCTCCTGCGGGCGCATGTACTTCGCGGGGTCCAGGTTGTAGCGCAACGCCCTGCCGTAGGTCGTGCGCAGTGCATCTGCATGCAGCAAAGGCCCCGGCACGGCACCCAGCTCATCGATCACGTCGACGCCGAGTGTGCCTGTGAGGCGATCCAGCTTTTTCTGCGTCTGTGGCGTCAAGCGCAGCCTGGCTGTCTGCATGGAATCCGACATGAGCAGGCCATTGGAGGAATGCATGGTCCTGCCGCGCGGGCCGAGGTTGTGTGCGGCGTGGTTGGACTGCGCTTTGCCGAGGTACCCCTGCTCGCCGAAGTAAGTGATGGCCATCGGCTCCACCACTTTGGAGAGGGTGCGCGTCTTGCCGACACCGCCTCCACCGAGCCAGATCGCTCTGTGGTTGCCTGTCGCGGACGCCACGGGGAGGAGATGCGTTGTCTTGTCTGGTCTGCCGTCAAACGTTTCTGCAGAGACAACGCAAACAACGCCACCGCGTCAATCTGCTCCTCCGTGCAGTGGGCATCAGTGACGAGCTTCCACGCAACAGCCGCCGGGCCCTGCATGGCCAAGAGCTGCGGAACGAGTTCTGGTTGGGCGTCCTCGGCAGCAGGCTGAGGAGCACCGCTGGGGAGCCAGTCGTCCGCAGCATCGGGCAAGATCTCTCCATCCGGGCTCGCTTGCTTCTTTTGGAGCGCAATGCTTTGCCGCTGTAGGGCGAGCATGTCAGAAAAGGTCTCGTCCAGCCGCGTGCCCTGATGTTCCCGCGCGCCGCTGCTGGCTGGCAGTGCAAAGCTGGGCTGCAGCATGCCGCTGTACGCTCGGTCGAGGTTCTTCAACTGCTTATCGGCGTAGCTGAGGCGGCCCTTCTGGTCCAAGCGCTGCAGTTGGTCTTGCTGTAGGGCCAGCTCGGTTGCTCTGACGTGGTCCCGCAGCGGAAACCGGGAGATCTCGGTAATCTCGGCGTCCTCCACGTCCTCCTCTACGTCGCTGCCGCCGCCTCCACCCACGTCAACGAGCTCCAGCGGGACTCGCCCCTTGACCCCTTCGGCATCGCTCGCGGAGTCTTCATCCGCCTCGAGGTGTGCAGTCGTTGCTGGCCGAGGCTTAACCCGCGCCTCCGCCGCGAGGTCCACGTGCGCCAGCACGTCTCGCGCCACGTGCGCGCAGAACTCCGCCAGGGTGCACTGTTCCTCGTGCCACCGGCAGTGGTGGTCACTGAAGGCGAGGATGCGCCGTGCCGCCTCCGCTGGCATGCGCCGCGCCAGCTGGGACCTTGCGAAGTGCGCCAGGCTGAGGAGCACCAGCTCGCCCTCCTCGAGGTTCGCCCGGGGCTCTTTCAGCTCGGAGAAGAGGGTCGTGTCCGCGAGCACGAGCCTCTTGCGGGCCAGGCGGCTCCTGGAGTCTGCGCGCGCTGCCAACACGTGGATCTCCGCGCACCGAAGCCGCCACGCCCGCTCGAACGAGTATGGGCGCACGGCGGGGCAGTCGCAGTTCCTCAGCATATGGCTGTACTGAGTAACGCAGCCACAAGAGAGGGGACACTCGCACGCCCAAGGCGTGAAGAGGAGGGCCTTGAAGAGCGAGTTCTGCTCGGGGTCCTGTGCCCAGGTCGGGCACTGGAAGCCATCGATGGTGGGGACGTGACTCCGCGTCAACCGGACCTCCTGCATGCACCGCGGAGCCAAGACGTAGTGGCTCTCGAAGGCGAAGAATCGCGGTCCAGAAGCTTTGACCCGGCTCGGCTTCAGGACTCGCCGGACGTACATCCTGTAGACGTAGTACGGCATGGTCTGCAGGCGAGGGCCTCTGTGGGCGTAGTCGTCGGCCGTGTTCGTGCTGGTGGTGCACACGTGCATGTCCTCGCACTCCGCACCGCCACCTTGCTCGTCACCAGCAGGAGTGTCTCCAGGAGGCTGAGGAGCACCGCTGGTGTCACCTGCTGCGTCCTCCTCCTCGTTGTCGGCGTCAGGGATCTGGATGCGGACTGCTTGTATTGGCACCTGATCATTATGCGTCTCCCCGCCCGAACCTTCATGGTTTAGCAAGCGTTTGCACTGCTGGCAGGCCCACTGTAGTTGTCTCGTGAAGAGCCGCACATTGTGGTGCGACTGGAGGCAGTCGCCGCCTGTGAGGATATGCACGGCCACCTCCGTCGTGGAGAGCCAGAAGCACCGGTTCGCCATCGACGCCAGGCGGATACAGACCCGCCGAGCGCGGCGAGCGAGATCCTCGCGCGTCCGGCCCCGTTTGGCCAGCGTCTGGTCCTCGCCATCAGCGCCGCCCTCACTGAGCACCTTCCGGGTTTCCTCCTCCTTCTCGTCCCTCTCCTGCTGCTCCAGACGCTGCATGCCGGTGAGCATAGACTGGAAGAGCGGCGTCATGGACTCCATCATCTTGCCCTGGTACTTCGTGATGTAGAAGTCCATGGAGAAAGCCTTCTGGAAAGCAGCTTGGAAGCTCTCCACGACAGATGCATCTGTCGGATGCAAGGAGCCACAACCGTAGAGCCACTTTTTGCGGCCGCCGAGTTGTTTGGATGAGCGCAATGCGATTGCCGACTCTGGGTTCTTCATGCTGGCAGTTTTCTTGGTAAGCCTTCTGCGCTTGGCCAGCTGAACTGGGGCGGCCGCAGGCAGCCCGTCCTGGGCAGGCTGAGGAGCACCACCAGGCTGAAGCACTTTTGCTGCCTCGGCAGACTCGTCAGGCGCGCACATCAAGAACTGGAAATCCACGTTGCACCGGCTGGTCACTTGAGAGACGTCGTTGCTGGAGCTCCTGAACGGCTGGTCGCGTTTGACCTGGCAGCGGCACCGCTGGTTGCGGTCATCAGAGAAGTCGATGAACGGAGTCCGGACCAAAGGCTTGCCGCGCCGACGCACTCGCTTGGTGCGGCCTGCTAGACATAGCTGCTGGATGCGAAAGAACCAGAAGCGGCACGACGGGGTTCTGTTCGAGCGCAGACTCTCTTTGGCCTCGAGCTTCTTCTTGACGTACTTGACGCACGTCTCGGTGCAGTCGTGCTCGTGGTTGGAGCAGATGTTGCAAAAGAAGTCATGGCTAAACGCTACCGCCCAAGCCTCCGCATCTGCGGTAATCTCCTCGACCGAAGCCGGCGAGCCATCGGGCTTGAGGACTTCCTGAATCGCTCCATCCTCGTTCGTCTGGAAGAGGCTAGCATGGCTGGCTGCCATGGCAGGCTGAGGAGCGCCACCTAGCTGCCCGAAGCTAGTTCGTTGGCGGTAGCTTGGAAACGTAGACTGAAAGGCTCCTGTGAGCGGGAGGCCCCGGTACGCTGCAGCGCCGATTGCAGGCATCCGGTTCTCTGCGGCTGCCCGCGCTCGCTCCTCCACCAGGTGCGGCTGCTCCACTGGCGGGCCGAGAGGCACTTCGTCGCGCAGGGTGCCGTCCTCCTCTTCCCCTCCGTCCATGCGGCTCTGTCGTTGTTGCCTGGCTGTGAAAGGCTCTGGCGCGACGTCAGGAAGCCCCAGCTGCCGTGCGGGCTCGTTGGCAGCTTCGTACTGCACGGTCTCCGCGGTGGAAAGAAGCGCAGTTCGCAGCTCCCGAGCGGCGGTGCGCAGGCCTCCGACCACTGCCGACCGCAGCCACGCCATCGTAGGCCCGATGACGCTGTGGCCTTTGCCGTGGCCGCGCGTGAAGCCCCGACCCTGTGCTTCGAAAGGCGCTTGCACATCAGTGGTGCCTGGGGCCACGCACGGCTGCAGAGTCGCTGCCACGTCGTCCTCCGTTGTCACCGCCTGTCGGGCTAGCGTTGTGCGGCCAACAAACAGGCGCTCTAAGCCGATGATGTAGCGGTAGTGAAGCTCCGTCATCAACAGGAAGAACTTGGCCTGCGCCCGCGGGTCTGCTGCCACTATCTGGTGCATACGCTCCAGAGAAGGCATGGTCGGAGCTGGACTCCGCAGGTCAGGGCCAGCAGGCTGAGAAGCGCCGCCGGCTCTGGCCACCGCGCCAACCGCGCCCCCGCGAATGTCTAAGTGGCTCCGCTTTCCGGGCCCTTCGTGGAGTTGGAGGACCAACGGGCTGTACGTGTCTGCGAAGTTCGGTGTGACGAAGAAGCTGGCCGCGCCGAACTTGAGGTTGTTGCCGTGCCCGTTGAAGCGGAGTGCGGTTTTCCGCCCCTCCGTGCCAGGGACATCGGAAGTGCTAAGTAGCAACGTCCTGAGGGCAGTCTTGACCTTGGCAGGCATGCCCGGGCGTGAAATGGCGGAGCCGATGCAGTCGGCCGGCTTAGCGATGTTTAGCGCCTCCATGAAATCCTCCGCCGACGCCTCTGACAGGATCTGGAGGTCAGTGCCGAAGCCTTTCCTGCCAATCGCCGCCCGAGTGCCTTTCAAGAGCCGCAGCCGGCGGATCACGTCGCCGAAGACAGCAATGATCTCTGGCGAGCTGAAGCGGCTCTGGCAGGCTGCCTCGTAGGGCTCCTCGTCGGTCGCGAGAGAGTACTCGAGCTCCTCCAGGTTGATGAGGCGCCGTGCGACCTGTTCGAACAGCATGGGCCGCTCCCGCTCGAGGTTCGGCGCGCCGTCCCCGAACCAGAACTCTGTGTAGCACGCCGGCCAAGACCTGCTGTCGAAAGAACTCAAGGGTTTCTGCGTAGGCACCGATAAGGAGTGCGGGCCCACAGCTCTGCACGCGTCTGCTCCTGCTTGCGCTTTCTCCAGCACCACCTGCGCTCGCTCGTCGAACGAACGAGCAGCACTCTGTACATCGAGAACCATGCTGCGCATCGTATGCCTGCCGCCCTCGTCGGCAACAGGCTGAAGAGCACCGCTGCTGTCTGCCACTGTCGGTGTCACCTCGTTCTTGGCGACGCGTGCTGCCTGCTCCTGCAGCGCCACCAGCGTGCCTTGCAGCGCTTGCATCATTCGGACTGGAGCGATGTCATGCACTGGATCCACTGCAACTGTGACCTCTGCCACATTTTCATGCAGGTAGGCCATGTCAGGCTGTTCTGCTGCTTCTCCGTCTTTGTCTGTCTCTGTCTCCTCGTCAGACTCGTCTCCCGCCTCGTCGTCTCTGCCCACTTCCGGCGCCCTGGATGCTGGCCCCAACAGACGTACCGGGGCTTTGTCCACACCGTCCACTGGTTGCAGACAGGCTTCGATGTGGTCTGGCACGCCGTCCTCCGGCAACCGTGTCGGGGCAACATCCTCCCGGACGGATACCTCGGAAAAGGTTGCGCACTGCAGCTTGCGCTCCCTCACGATCTGCATATACTCGCCGCGCTTGACTGTTGCCCAGTACGCCTTGTGGAGTTTGTGCGCGGCGCCCGAGAAAACGATGTTCAGAGAGTCCACAAGCGCGCCCTGCTCCGGGGGCAGCTCCATGGTCGGGATTTGCGCCGTGGGCTGGGCGAAGAGGATAGTGTTGCCCGAGATGCCTTTCTGCTGGACATCCGGGGCGCCCTTGCCGAGGCGGACTTGCTTCCAACAGCATCGGCCAAGGGACGCCAGCATCTTAGTAGCTTTCGAAGCGTTGCGGACGAGCATGAGCTCCCGGCCGATCCAGTTGTCGTTGACCAGGGCGTTTAACGGCATCTTCGGTTTCTTGGCGCACAGGTCATTGAGGCAATCCCAACAAACCCACACCAACGCGTTGGCATCTCCCACCCCTGCGCACGGAGGCCTCTCGTCCGCAGGCTGAGAAGCTCCGCCGGACTTGTCGGCAGCAGGCTGAGAAGCACCGCAGGTTCCCGCCGTTGCTTCTGGTGGTGCAACCACAGGGACTCGGCGGGAGTGCAGCAGCCACCGCCACTCTGGGTGCTCCGGATGCTGAACGCTGGACGCGTGCAGCTGTTCACACGGGATCAGTGGCCACCGCTGCCTGTACCTGTCCACGTCCAGGAGCTTCTGCACGAGCTCCGGGGACTGCAAGTAGTACACCCCGCGGTGCTTCACCAGAGCACGCTTGGGTGGAGCATCTGCCTCGCCATCGGATAGGTCATCACGATCGCTTGCTGAGTCGGCGCAGTGCTCAAAGACACGCTCCTCCGGCACTGCCCCAAACAGGCTCAGTTTGTGGCGGTGCTCCAGGTAGTCTTTCTGCGCACAGACTACGCAGGCTGCCTCGCATCGGGGCACCGCCTCGCCGCCCGAGAAGCGGTTGCCCTTGCTGCCCGGGTGACAGAACTGCTGGAAGTGAGCAAAATTCTGCACCATGATCCTCTTCTCCTGGGCGGCTATCGGCCTGCAGCCGGCCTCTGTCATCAGGAACAGCACCCGTTTGCGGTATTCCGCCTCGCGCGCGTGGCCCTGCTGCTTGTGCCGCGCAAAGTCTTCCTCTGTGAGAAAGTCGCACTCGCAGAGCTGGCACACGAGCGGCCCCGTCATGACGGGGCGGGCGGAGAAGACGCGCAGCTGGCCCCCCTCCACCTCACCGCCGGGAACGTAGCAGGTCTTCCCCGCGGAAGCGGCCGACGCCCTGCGCACCCGCTCCGCGTACCGCTGTACGAATTCTTTGAGCTGCGCGGGCTGAGTAGCACCGCGGCTGGACACCAGCTCCTTGTAGACGGCAAGGCGCCGCAGGATTGCCTTGGTCCGGATGCCACTCTCCAGCATCAGCAGGTCCTGGTCGATCCTGTTCTGCGCCTCGTCAGCGAACCCTTCCATGGGGTTTGGGAGGGCCTCCGCCTCCGCGATGCGAGTCGCTGTTGTGTCATCGGTCTCCAACTGCTGGAGGGCCTGGAGCTCGGCCTCCTGCTCCGGGGAGAACTGCTTGGCCTTCCGTGCTTTCCGAACTAGCCAGCCTAGTTGCCGCTCTGCAACACTACGCCCGGCGGACTCCTTCGGAAAGCGGCCGAGGTCTCGCACCTGTTGCATGACCTCCTCGATCTTCGTCTGCTGCATGAGCCCGACGGGCTTCGTATCCGCCCGCTGCAGAGTTTGAAGCTCGGCCTCCTGCTCCGGTGAGAAATGTTTGGCCTTCCGTGTTTTTCGGATGTGCCAAGCCAACTGCCGCTCTGCAAGCGGGCGTTGAGCGCTCTCCTTCGGCCAGCTGCCGAATTCGCGCACCTGCTGCAGGATCTCATCGGTCTTCTGCTTCCGCTTGAACTCCTCGGTTGCAGCACGCTGAGCAGCAGCGCTGACGGCGCGTGACTCCTCGAGGTCTTGCAATTCCAACATCACGTCACTAGGAATGCTCTCGCGGTGTTCAAAGAAACGTTTGGCCAACTTGTTTTCAGCTCGTGCTTCCTCAGACGTTCCTTTATTTCGCATCGGTATACGACCGAACTGCTTCACGTCCTCGACGAGCGTTTGCAGAGATCCGCTTAATGCAGAACGCTGAAGGGCAGCGCTGACAGCGGCTGACTCTGAAGGCGTGGCGCATTCGAGGGCTTGCAACTCTAACATAACGTCATTAGGAATGCTGTCGCGGTGGTCGGAGAAACGTTTGGCCAACTTGTTTTCAGCTCGTACTTCCTCGGACGTTCCTTTCTTTCGCATCGGTATACGACCGAACTGCTTCACCAGGTCAACAATCCTTTGGACAGTACCGTTCAACACAGCACGCTGAGGAGGGGCACTGCTCACTGCAGCAGGCTGAGGAGCACCGCTGTTGGGTGCAGAAACGTCAGGAGCATGGCGCCCAGACCGAGAGCTACCAGCATGCCGCGGCATTACTGTGTACAGTGGGCGCTGGAAAGTTCCTTTGTAAGGATAGCTCGAGGCAACATGGCTAGGGAGAACTTGATCATGATGATGGTGATGAGGGAAATTCGTTGTGGAGGAACCTCTGATACCGACACTGCTACGCACATGGAAGGTGTCTTGAAATGAGGCACAGCCAGAGTTGATATACAATGAGGCGTTTGAAAACGAGACACTGCTATCAACGCTTTTATAACTCAACGACGTCTGATTTCGACACTGCTACGAACATGGGGGTTGTCTTGCAATGAAGCACGGCCATGACCTGATTTAGATTCCACAGAAACACATGCAGAATTGTTTTGTTTTTCAAACACCGAAATTCTCTGTAAACGAGACACTGTGAACGACTGCAGAACAGGCGCTTGTAGCAAAGGAAGTGCAGGCTGAGAAGCACCGCGGGCGAAGGTGAATGAATCCGTTGGGCAACGTGAGCACAGACCGAAACTCTGTGCAGGCACTCTCAAGGGAGCCAGGGCAGGCTGAGGAGGAATGCAGGCCGCAAACACTATTCGTGCACCAGACGCCACAACAGTAAATAGTGCAGGCTGAGAAGCACCGCATAAACAACGAAACTACCAAACGATATGTTTGAGGCAAACCTAGTTGGCATCCCGCAAGGCGCAAGACAAAGATGCTTGCCATGTCCAGCAAGCTGAGAAGCATCGCTGACAAGACAGGAGAAAGCTCACCTCAAGCTTTCTCCTGAGGGGTGGCTTTCAAGAATGCGGCACTTCTTGGCGGATTCCGGCGTCGTGCTCCACTCATTCATCCGCTTATGCTCGCCTGATTGCTGAAGCTCTGTGCGCATCCCCAGTGTTCTCAATTTTTTAATGAAGTACTGCGCCTCAGACACGACGGAGTCGTCAATGTGGGTCACGCTGTGCACCGTCATGCCGTCTTTTGAACAGCCAGTAATGAGCAACAAGCAGACTCTGTGCTTCGCTCGGTTGGGCGGATCCATTTTGAACGAGAGCAAGTTGTCAACTGAGCAGTGTCCGTGAATCGTCACTGAGTGGGAAGACTCACCGTCAGAAGCGTCCGTGACACCTGGTGTGGACACGACGAAGCCAGCCGCAGTGGATACGCACCGAGACTTCTGCGTGGTACGAACGAGAACGACTGCCAAGTGGCAGTTCCGGGTAAGCTGAGAAGCGCCACCCCCTCCACCCGCTGGCGAGTACTGCACGCGCATGCCGTAGAAGGGGCAAGACCGTATCTCAGAGAGCTGTGCCGCGAGCATTGCATCCTGGCTCTCGCGGCACTGCTTCAGGATCTCCAAGACGACATTGTAAGACGTATTCGGGGCGTGCGATATCTGAAGCGGTGAAACGGCCACCACAGTCGTGTTGACGAAAGTCCGTTGAGGTGTGTCATCCTGTGCATTCGCAGCCACATTGCGCACGCGTCGTATGATGCGACAATTGCTCAGTGGAGGGAAGGAGATAGCTTTCTCGTCGTGAACTTTTTTGAATTCTTGCATGCTATCAATGCCAGTCAAGGCGAAGGCTGCCGCTTGTGATACGCCGACTTTGCACGAGCCACTGAAATCACGAGCAGTAGTCGTAAAGAACACGCGCTCGCCTGTGTTCTCCACCACAGAGTCGGCTGGCTCCGGTTCCTCAAGCCTCATCCCATTGACCTGCAACAAGAGTGGCAAGTTTGCATTCGGATCATCCGACGCCATAGCCAAAAAGGCACAGCAGGAGAGGAGTGCTTCTCCGGTGAGAATCTGCGAAGCCTGGTCTGGATCCCAAGTACCCGCATGAGCGGTGGTCAGCTGCTCCCGGTCCATCGCGAAGTCTTGAGTGGCTGCTAAGTCGTGTAGTTGAGTCATTCTGGGACAAGAGCATGCGGAATCCACCACGCGATCTTGCGACAAGTTCAGCTCCAGTTTGCCGTCGAATTTGCCCGCCACGTTGAGAAACAGCAGCGGTTGTCCTTTGTGAGAGCGACAAAGCTCTATGTTGGTGGATCCCCAGACTGCAATCACAGCCTCCGCTGTCTTGGAGTTACTCGTCTGTGTGCCGTCGACCAGATGTACACTTGCCACTGGAGGGTGGCCAGCGGGAGTGCGGGTTTCTGAAACAGAATGAACCACAGCCATGACATCGAAGCAACGCTGCGATTTGATGTTCATCATGTCTGCCACTGTAGTCGCTGGAGCCGGCGCCGATGCCAAGGAGGTCTCCTCCGGAGAGCTTTTGAGCACTGGACTGCAGGTTGTGCGCTTGAGGTCGACCACGACACGAACAGACGTATGCACAAAAGCGTCCTGCTGCCGACTGTCCAGGCCGACGCTGGAGAGTTTCCACGCCGTCATCGGAGGGAACTTTTTCAGAGCAGCTTGGACTTCTGCTGGAGTTCCTTTGAGGATGGCCTCACAATAGTGCTCTGAGTCTGTGCCAAGCAGAATGCATGTGAATCGGTTTGCATGGACTAGCTGGCCATTGTTCCTGCTCTTGTACGAGTACTTGATCTCCCTGGGCTTGTATACTCGGACAAGGAAGTCTTGGGTTTTGGCGCTGCTCTTCGTGAGAAAACCCAGTGGAGACGTCGGCTGTTCTGCAGCAGCAGCCATGGTAGCTCACCCGGAGGATCACCGTGGAGCGCACAGTGACACAGGCTGAGAAGCACCGTGCACGGCACGGTGAGACTGGTTGAGCGGATGCGGACAAGGCTCGCTTTTGCCGCGAACTCCTGCAATCCAAGTTCTTTGAACCAGAACGGCAATGATTACAGAATTGCAAAGTTACAAGTGATGCCTCCACGAAGCACCCCCCTGTGGAGTCGAGAAAGCGTGTTGCTGTATGTGTGCGTGACTCGATGGATGTGATGTGTGTGCTGTGTGGCCCCGCCCCAAGAAATGTTTCGCTTCTCAAGGCCCCCCCCGCTCCACGAATCCCATTGGGGGGTCGAGATCCCCGCTGTGGTGGGCGGAGACGCCAAAGGCTTCGAAAACCGCGAGGGAGGGAAGGATAAGGGAGAAGAAAAGGACGGAGAGGGAGGGCTCGGAGGCCCTTGGAGGGGGGGATGTGCCCATCCGAGGGAACGGTGCACCCCCCCCTCCCCGTCGTGAAATCGAGGCACCAGCCGTGGCAACGACCCCCCCCCTATCCCCCTCCGCGACCTGAGTAGACCACCCAGGCCAGCGGAGGACGTCATAGGGGGCGGGGGTTCTGACTTCGATGAAAGAAGAGAAGGAAAGAGGGGGGGAGGATCAGGCAGACGAAAGCCCTTTTAGGCTTTCCCCGGCGTGTGGAAATGCCCTCTTTGGCTTTTGCGGGGACTAACCCGCGCGGTCGCCCGCAGGCGACAGGGCGCCCAGGCCCTCTCCGCGCGCGCAGGCGCGTGGCAAACTACATGCGCACGATCGCCCGTGGAATCGAATGGAACCGTCCGCGGCGAGTCGTCCGCGGCGACTCAGGACCACGCCGCCCTGGAAGAAGAGGCGCTACAAGGATGCATTCTGCGACGCTGGAGATCCTGATGCGACGAGGACGCTGCAGAGAAACATTCTGCGCGCGTACGCACGACCTGGAACGACAAGCACAATACTGGAACAAATTCGGTGACGCTGGACTCCCCGATGGGACGAAGAAGCAGCAGAGACACGTCTCAAGGCGCAGCAACACCGAAGTGACGCAAACGCACCCCGCGACACGACAAGGACGCTGCAAGAAGAAACTCGGCGACGCAGGAGTGCGTGGAAGCTACAAAGGCATGGAAAGGAAGCTACGAGGAAACTACAAAGTATTCAAAGCGTCTCGAGCTTAGGGAGCGCAGAGACACGTCTCAAGGCGCAGCAACACCGAAGTGACGCAAACGCACCCCGCGACACGACAAGGACGCTGCAAGAAGAAACTTGGCGACGCAGGAGTGCGTGGAAGCTACAAAGGCATGGAAAGGAAGCTACGAGGAAACTACAAAGTATTCAAAGCGTCTCGAGCTTAGGGAGCCTTCCTCAGAGCCCTTGTGCGCACGACTCGGGGCAGCCGGCCGCCCTCCCCTCCTGTTCGTCCTCCTCCTCCTCCTGCTCGTCCTCGTCCTCCTCCTGCTCGTCTTCTTTCTCCTGCTCCTCCTCCTCCTCCTCCTCCTCCTCTTTCTCCTGCTCCTCCTCCTCCTCCTCCTCCTCCTCCTCCTCTTCCTCTTGCTCGTCCTCGTTCTCGTCGTCCTCGTCTTGCTCGTCCTCCTCCTCCTGGTGCTCCTCCTCCTCCTCCTCCTCCTCCTCCTCCTCCTCCTCCTCCTCCTCCTCCTCCTCCTCCTGGTGGTCCTCGTTCTCCTCCTCCTGGTGCTCTCCCCCCCCCTCCTCCTCCTCGTCCTCCTCCTCCTCCTCCTCGTCCTCCTCCTCCTCTTCCTCCTCCTCCTCCTCCTCCTCCTCCTTCTCCTCCTCTCCTCATCCTCCTCCTGGTAGTCCTCCCCCTCCCCTCCTCCTCCTCCTCCTCCTCTTCCTGGTCGCCCTCGTTCTCGTCCTCCTCGTCTTGCTCGTCCTCCTCCTCGTGATGTTCTCTCCCCCTCCTCCTCCTCCTCCTCCTCCTCCTCCTCCTCCTCCTCCCTCCCTCCTCCTGGTTTTCCTCGTTCATCTTCCTCTGGTGCTCCTTTTTTTTCCCCCCCCCCCCCCCCCCTCCTCCTCCTCTTCCTCCTCCTCCTCCTCCTCCTCCTCCTCCTCCTCCTCCTCGTCCTCATCCTCCTCCTCCCTCCTCCTCTTCTCCTCCTCCTCCTCCCCTCCTCCTCCTCCTCCTCCTCCTCCCTGGTACTCCTCCCTCCTCCCCTCCTCCTCCTCCTCCTCCTCTTCCTGGTCGTCCTCCTCCTCCTGGTCGTCCTCCTCCTCCTGCTCGTCCTCCTCCTCCTCCTGCTCGTCCTTCTTCTCCTGCTCCTCCTGCTCCTCGTCCTGCTCCTGCTCGTCCTCGTCCTCCTGGTCTTGCTCGTCCTCCCCCTCGTCGTGCTCTTGCCCCTGCTGAAAATGTAGCCCAGGAATGGGAGTTTTGGGAAGTCGAAGAGCACGAAGTTGCCTACAGTTGGCTACGGGCATCAAAATGTGGCCCGGGAATGGAGTTCTGGGAACTCGAAGAGCACGAAGTGGCCTACAGTTGGCTCCGGGCATTCAAAATGTGGCCCGGGAATGGAGTTCTGGGAAATAGAAGAGCACGAAGTGGCCTACAGTTGGCTCCGGGCATCCAAAATGTGGTCCGGGAATGGCGTTCTGGGATGTCGAAGAGCACGAAGTGGCCTACAGTTGCATCCGGCCCCCCAGAATGTGGCCCGGGAATGGCGTTCTGGGATGTCGAAGAGCACGAAGTGGCCTACAGTTGCATCCGGCCCCCCAGAATGTGGCCTGGGAATGGAGTTCTGGGAAGGCGAAGAGCACGAAGTGTGTGACTGTTGGTGAAAAACGAGCCCGGCTCATGCCGCCCGGAAACGCCCCAACACCTGCCCGGACCCCCCTGTGGAGTGATCTGTGAGCTCTTTTGAGACCACTAGAAACCTATCAGTCTTCGCTGTTAGGTAAAAATACCCCAAACATGCCCCAAGACGGTCAACAAATACTAAAACATAGTCCCCAGACTATTTTTGGATTATTTTTGGACTAGCCTTTATTTTTCGTAGAAAATCCCCCTGTAGGGGGACAGGCCCGACTGAACACCAGCGCGTCAGGACAACCATCAGCATGAGGATGTCCCTGCGACAACGCATCCGCCGATGCACATGCGGACGGCCAGTGTCCCACGTGTGCCCGATCCTCTGCCACACCAGAGACAGAGAGAACGAGAGAGAGAGAGAGAGAGAGACCGACAGCGGACGCGCGGGTCTGGCCGCCGCGGCTACGAGCGCCGCGCGCGGCTCCACTCTTCTATGATTGGAGACTTGGAAATGGGCACCAACACCAACACAGGGGGTTGCCTCCACCGGGGGAAGATGATCCAAGATTTCGGCGTTGGTGGTAATTAATCTTTCGGCCGCCTGGGCCGCCAGACTACGACCACCATCATGGAGCTCGGGGTGCTCTTGCCTCGGTGGAGGCACACCGCCGATAACTTAGTGTTTGTGTCGACCTTTTGGCCCCCGATATGAGCCAAGATCGGGTCGGGCAAAAGGGGGGGATAGCAAAGGGGGGGGTTGAGAATCAGCTCACGTAGCTGATTTTCCCGGCGCCTCCCGGCGCCGGAGGCGGCTATGTATCGAGGGCTGGGCCCCTCGGTGAGGCCGAAACCAGCTGCATGCAGCAAAATTCGTACCCCCCCCTTTCCCAATCCCCCCCTTTCGCCTGGCCCGACAAGAGGAGATCAACCAACGCAGGAGCCCGCAGCGCTCCCAGCGCGTGGCCGACAAAGGATGCACACGGCGCAGCGGGAAGGCGCGGCCGCGCGCGCCACGGCGCGGCGCGTGCGCGGCGAGCGTCCTCGCGCGCCCCGCCGAGGGAGCAACGATGACGGGCATATCCGAGGACAGGCCGGCCACGCCAAGAACTCCGCGCGGAGCGCGAACAGCTTATGAGAGGCCTCCTAGGTGGGGTCCGAGTAGATGGGGTCGGAGGGTCGGGCCGCATTGGCGGTGCATCGGCGATACACCGGCGATGCATCGACGATGCATCGGCGACGTCGGCGATGCATCGGCGACGCCAGCGCGAAGCAAAGCGGGCTCCGCATCGAGCCGCATCACCGATGCTTCGGCGATGAGGCGCGACCCTCTGACCCCATCTACTCCGACCCTCCGAGACTTTATGCTTTATGTTTATGCCATCCTTCGTTCCCCTGTGGGGAGTGGCCGATGGCCTCGCGGACGCAGCGGGGCTAACACTTGTCGGCACGCTGGTCCAGCGCCGTGCCGGCCCTGCGGGTGGCCGCCTGCTCCCCGGCTGGGACGACACCGGGGAGGCGGGTTGGTGGCATGGGCGCCGACGCTGCCTGGCTGCGGCAGCGCCCACCCCGCCAGGGGTTCGCTATCGCGGGAAGCCGCGGCACCGGTGTCGGCGCCGTCGCCGGCGCCGGCGCCGTCGTCGTCGTCGTCGTCGTGGCCGTCGTCGTCGTCAACGTCGTCGTCGTCCTCGTCATGGTCGTCGTCGTCGTCCACGTCGTGGTCGTCGTCGTCGTCCTCGTCGGCGTCGCTCTCGTCCAGGCGCCCCCCGAGGTCGAGCGCGTCCTCCTCGTCGACGCCGGGCCCTCGGTCAGCCCGGCGGTCGTCGGGGACGTCGGGCGGCCGCGGCGGTGGCGCGCCGCCCACGCAGAGGCGGGGGGGGCAGGCTCCGTGGCCGGGGTCGTGGCCCCCTGCGCCGGAGCCCGTGCTCGGTGCAGCCCGCGCTTGGGCGAGGGAGGGGCCACGTCGCAGACGGCCACGGCAGCGCTGCTCGGAAGCTGGGCGAGGGCTGCTACAACCGTGGCTGCTAAAACGGCCCTCCCCGAAGGAAGAAACAACTTCCCGGAATGAGGCGCGGCACGCGAAACAGTCAACGGGCTTCTTCCCGGAAGGACGAAGACAACTTCCCGGAGGTAGCCCTTGCCCGGCTTCCGAGCTGTGCAGGGTGACGGTAAAGCTGCGCCGAGCCTCTGCCGCATCCACCGCACCGAGGGGCATGGCTTGGAGAGCCGCCGCGGTGGCGGCGACGGTGTCCGCATGCCGGTTCGAGCACTCGCACCACAGGGGGTGTGCTCGAGCAAAGGCGCGAGAGAGAGAGAGAGAGCAAGCAAGCAAGCAAGCAAGCAAGCAAGCAAGCAAGCAAGAGAGGCAGAAAGGGACAGACATGGCGGCGGTCCGCGAAGGGGGCAGCGCTGCTCGCTGCATCGATTCGGGCTGCCTCCTTTGCATGGAAGCCGCCAGCGTCAGCGCGCCAGACATACCGCTGCCCGCCGATGCAGAAGAAACGATTGGAAGAACCTGAGGTGCCCACGCTGCTCTCCTGGCAGAAACGAATGAGAGATGGCGGAGGGCGAAAGACTCGTACTCCTCGGGGTTGCCCCCCCTAGGATGGGATAAATGTATGTATGTATGTATATATATATATAAAATGAGAGAGAGAGAGACAGACAGACAGACAGACAGACAGACAGACAGACAGAAGGAACAGAAAATGGACGAGAGATGGGTGAGGAAAGGCAGTCGGAATGACAATGGATGAACGAGAAAATGGGAAGACGATGAGGAACAACGGCAGCCGATGAGGAACAACAGCAGCGTCAGACAAGAGCGGTGAACACCTTATTTCACTCCCCTCGATGGCGGTCTCTGCTTTCAGCGGGTCCCGCAAAAATATTGGCACAAACGCGCAAGAATATCGGCGCAAACGCGAAGGCTACTGAACAGCCTGACGAGAAGCTGCTGCAGCCTCGAGTGCGACGCGGACGAATCGACCCGTGCAAGGGGGAGACGGCCTTAGGACGCCAACTATACATGTACACAGTGCCTGACTAGACCAATGTTTGCAGTTCATAGAAACCGTATTTCCCATCATGGACCCAAGACCTTTATTGTTGTGTGGAGTTGGGAACCATCGGGGGCAAGCTACGTGGTGGAAGCCATGTGGTGCAAGCTGCGAGCTGCAAGCTGTGTGGTGCAAGCTGCGTGGTGCGATGCATGGGGCAGAAACTACGCGGTGCAACATGCACGGTGCAAGCTATGTGGTGCAAACACTGATTGGACGCCCGACATGGGTACAGAAGAAACGGGTACAATGCCCAAGAACAAATGGTGTCCCAAACCAACCGCGGCCGCTGTTGGGCAGGCGGCCTTCCGTCTCAAATGGGCACAGGCCGCGGCGGCGCGGACAGCGAGCCCTGTTCAGAGTGGACAGGAACTGCTGTTGGGCATCGTACCCATTCTTCCGGTACCCATTTCGTTCGTGCAAGCACCGGGTTGTTGTCTTCCCCCCCACTTCCCATATATTTCCCCATCTTTCCCTGGAAGTCGACGATTCATTGTGTCTGTGTGCTTCTGTCCCTCCCGAGATGTGAGGCCTCTCCTTCTGCCCCCCCCTCTTCGTGAATTCAGGCTCTGCGCGGCCCGCTTGGCTTCGAGCGGCAGAGGTGCGCTCTCTCGACCCGCGAATGAAAAATGCCTTCCCTCCCGAGGTGTGGTGCCAGCGCCGGGGCGTCAGCCCCGGGCCCGCCCCGCGCGAGGCGAGCCGTGCGCTCTCGCAGGCCGCCCGGTGCAGGCCACGTGCCGCAGCCTGCGCGGGGCCCCGCCCGCGCGGGCACGCCCGGCGCCCACGGAGAGGCCACGCACGGGCACCGGGCGAGACCAGAGGAGCCCAGGGACGCACAAATCAATATACACACATTCATAACAGGATTCCCCATGTTTTCCCATATAGATGCTGGGTCTTTGTCTTCCCCCCCACTTCCCATACATTTTCCCATCTTTCCCATATATACGCACGGGCACCGGGCTTCTGCTGCTCCCATCGTACTTGGAGGGTTGGAGGTCGCTTGGGGGGCAGCGTTGTGTCCAGGGCCAGATCCCAATGCGCTCCGCCGGCGCGCTGGATCCGTCAAGAGCAATCCTCACGACACCCACTCGCGACAAGTTCGGACCTCAGGTTTGCTCTTACTGACGATTGGGCTGATCAGGCTTGCTCTTGCCCTACGAGCACTGCCTCCTCCTCCGCCGCCCCAGAAACACAGATCGCGTTCGCTGCCCCTCAGCGAGCTGAAACTTGAGGACCACATCCCAGGAATAATTTCGAGCACCCAGAAGGAGTGTCGAAAGAGTGTCGAAACAGTGTCGGACGAGTAACTCCCAGGGCCCGACGCGTGAAAGCCTTCGCGTTTCGGTACTGCTTCTGGTGCTCGAAATTCTTTCTGGCGATCAGGGCTAAAGTGCTGAGCATGTTCTTAGGGTGGAGGACTCAGGGTGAAATCCAGATGGGCTTTTGCACCTCGACAAAATCAACCCGTCTTGTGATTCACCCTTTGCAATTTCAAGCCTCGAGAACCAATCGAAACGGCATTTCAGACTTCACCCTTTGCCCTCCACCCCAAGAAAAATGCTAGGGAAGTAGGTTGGAGCATCATACAGTCGAGGCGTTGACCTAAGGAACCCCAAATACGGAACGAGGCCCCCATGTTCCACAAGCTGAACTTCGACTTCGTGTCGAAAACCTGGGGAAGATCCCAGGCAAGCTGCGAAACACCTAAGGAAGACGGAGCCCCTCCCCAACCAAAAGGGTCCCTTCTTCAGGGCCCCGACTGTAGACAAAGGTGCAATCGTACTTGAGAAGGCGACCCATCTCTATCACTGGCTTCGACTGCAGTGGGCCTCGAAGCATGCGCGCCGATTCCGGGAGTGCAACGGCGCAAACGTACCTCACAGCACGCGAGCCCCTCCCCAACGAGAAGGGACCCTCCCCAACGAAAAGGGCTCCTTCGTCAGGGCCCCGACTGTCAGCCCCGGCGAGACCGCTGCACCTCCCTCCCCCCCCCACCTCCGCGCACCGGGCGCCCACGAGGCGCCCGCCCACGGGGGGGGGCGCTGTGGGCGACGACGCCCTGAGCCGGGCGTGGTCCTCTGAAGGGAGGCGCACCCAGAAAGCAACATCCAGACGCAGTTGGGGGCTCAGCTAAAACGACGCGAGGATCGGGACAAAATGGGATCGGGATAACTCGAAATCTCTGAGAATCGGCGGGTTTGGAGGATGTATTGGGCGCCGCGGCCGCTCCAGAGCGTTCCGGAACGCTCTGAGAGCGCTCCGGAACGCTCTGGAGCGATTTATCCCGATCCTAGCCCTGCTTTATTAGTGGGCCCTGGAAACGACAGGGCTGTTTTTTTACCGGTTCCGTTTTGCCGTTTTTGTTGCCGGTCCCGACGCCGTTGTGTTTTACCGGTTCCATCGCCGTTGTTTGACCGGTTCGGGCTCCGGTTCCAGTCCTGGAGCCGTTCTTGTTGCCGTTTCTGGTCGCCGCGTTTTGCCGTTTCCATTTTCAAGAGGCATTTTTTTGGAAACGGTGAAAAAAACGGCCCTGCCGTTTCCAGGGCCCACAAAGGTCGGGGGGCGCTGCTTCGATGGCTTTTTGGGCATCTTTTTTGGACGCCCGAAATGGGCACGGAAAGGATGGGCACAGTGCCCAACAGCAAATGCTGTCCCGAACCATCAGCGGCCGCTGTTGGTCAGGCGGCCTTCTGTCTCAAAGGGACACAGGCCGCGGCGGTGCGGACAGCGACTCCTGTGTAAAATGAACAGAAACTGCTGTCGGCCTTTGTACCCATTCTTTCCGTGCCCGTGTGGGTCGTCCCGAATTGTTTAATATTCTCTGAATGTTCTTCACCTTTCCCTGGGACTCCTCTTGCCGTGGGCTCCAGCCAAGCCGACCTTGAGCAACCTCGTAATTGAGTCGAAGGGAAGCCCCTTCCCTTTGATCCCTCCCCCGCCGGGAGGGGGGGGGGGGTAGCGACCCCCCCCCTGGGTCAGATACGACGCCCCCCCCTGGGACTCCTCTTCCCCTGGGCTCCAGCCAAGCCGACCTTGAGCAACCTCGTAATCTCTTGCTGCGCATTGCGAACAGGGTCGGCGGCACCGGCCGTCAGGCCTTCGCAATATTCTCTGAATGTTCCTCACCTTTCGTCCATAATCCGCCCGCAGGAGGACATGCCCGAGCTGAGCGAAACCTCGACGTGCCCTCCCGACATCACGGGGCGCCCACGAGGCGCCCAGGGGCTGGCACCGTGGCCAAAGATCTCGGCACGCTGATACCTCAAGGGGCCCAGGGGCACGCAGAAAAATAGACACACGTCCCAAGATCCCCTATATATTCAAATATTTTCTGGAATCTCGTCCTCCCCCCCTCCTTTTCGCACTTTTGACTATTCTTGGGGTATCTTGTATTTTCGTCGAAAATCCCCCTGTAGGGGGACACGCCCGACCTAAGCCTATCCCCCCCTATCGTTGCCCCCGAGGTTTATGTTGCTCCCATCCTACTTAAGGACCAGCTCCCAGAAATAATCTCGAGCACCCAGAAAAGTGTCGAAAGAGTGTCGAAAGAGTGTCGAAAGAGGGTCGAAAGAGTGTCTCCCAGGGCCCGACACGTGAAAACCCTCGATGTATGGGGTGCTTGAACTTCCTTCTGGCGATCAAGGCCAAAGTAGGTTGGAACATCATACCCCGAGGTATGGGCACCTCTTCCTCCCTCCTCCTCCTCCTCCTCCTCCTCCTCCTCCTGCTCTTTCCTCCTCCTCCTCCTCCTCCTCCTCCTCCTTCTCCTCCTCTCCCCCCCCTCCTCCTTCCTCCTCCTCCTCCTCCTCCTCCTCCTCCTCCTCCTCCTCCTCCTCCTCCTCCCCCTCCTCCTCCTCCTCCTCCTCCTCCTCCTCCCTCCTCCTCCCTCCTCCTCCTCCTCCTCCTCCTCCTCCTCCTCCTCCTCCTCCTCCTGGCTGACCCCCGTTTGCACGGACCCTCGGCTCGACGGCTCGGCTCGCCTCGGCTCGGCAGGCGCCGCCCCGTCTCCCGGGCGGTGCCTCTGCGACGCGCACCGTCCCTGCCGGTCGGGCACCGTCCCCGTCGGTCGGGCACGTCCTCCTACCGGCGGATTGTTGGTGAAAGCTTGGAATTAAGTCGGGCGTGCTCCCCATACAGGGGGATTTTCGACGAGCAAAAAAATACATCAAAAATGCCCCCAAAAGGTAAATTTTATGTGTGGGGTACTTTTATTTTACTTTTATTTTTGGGGTACTTTTATTTTTCTGCGAAAATCCCCCTGTAGGGGGACACTTCCGACTTAACCCTTCGCCCCGCCCCGCTCCCTGCACCGTCCCTGCCGGTGGGGCACGTCCTCCTACCAGCGGATTGTTGGTGAAAGCTTAGAACGAATCGAACACTATACACCGGCGGATTTAGGGAATCGAGCACTATACACCGACGCTTCTTCCGGCCCTGCATGGGAATCTGCACTGGAGAGCGGATCCTGGTGTATACGGGACCCTGGTGTATACATGTTTGGTAATTTCCCAGGGACATCGGGGAAAAAGTATACACCACACCACTCCAGCGTCGTCCTCGACCCTCAGGAAACCCTGGGATTTGAAAAACAGCCCGCCACTGGTAATGTATATGTTCCAGTTTCCGAGGATTGCTGGTGAAAGCTAAAAAAACACATCGTTTAGACATCGGCAAACATGGTCGCAAAATGATCGACAGCTCGTCCCCATCCTAGGTTTCTTCTGACTACCTTCGAATCTTCCTCCTGTAGGGGAACATGCCCAGCTGAAACCGACTCGCGCGCGACAGGCCCCGCTCAGTGGCAGTCGAACGACCCCTCGCCGATGAACTCCCGGAGGAGCGCAGCGCCAGGAGTGAGGTGCGGCGGCCAGGTGCCGAAGAGGAGGCGGAGGGTCGAGGCAGAGGAGGAACGGCAGCAGAGTGGATCGAGGCTTCCCTCCCGAACCCTTCTCCTCCTCACTCTCACTCCATATCCTCCTGCTCCTCCTGCTCCTCCCCCTCCTCCTCCTCCTCCTCCTCCTCCTCCTCCTCCTCCTCCTCCTCCTCCTCCTCCTCCTCCTCCTCCTCCTCCTCCTCCTCCTCCCCCCCCTCCTCCTCCTCCTCCTCTCTCTCCTCCTCCTCCTCCTCCTCCTCCTCCTCCATACCTTCCCTCCCCTTCCCTCCTCCTCCTCCTCCTCCTCCACCACCTTTTTGCTCCTCCTCCTCCTCCTCCTCCTCCTGCTCCTTCTCCTTTTTCCCATTTCCCGCCTCCTTGAGGATCGATACTTTCAGTACCTGTTCCACCGGCTTCTCCTCTCCGAGGGCTGGATTTCCCTTGAGATTCTGGTCGGACGGCACACCAGGACTGGTCGTGCGGCTGGTGGTCGATGGAGGAGCACGAGGAGGGCGAGGCGGCGGAGTTGAAGGGCGAGGCGGAGCAGGAAAGAAGTAGGGGACCACCTGCGAACCCTACCCCTACCCGCTACGATTTCTGAGGGGGAGGGTGGGGTTCGCTTCGCTCGGGAGCTCCCAAGCGAAATGACCCCACCGAATTTCGGGTTGGGGGGGGGTACGGGTTCCATAATATGTGTTTTCTCATCAATGTTCCCCGACCCCCCCCCACTGGAAGCGGAGGGCAAATCGGGGCCTTCGGGTTGGACTGGGGTGGTCTGGTGGGCGGTGAGAGTTGAGGGGCGAGGCGGAGCAGGACCGAGGAGGAGGAGGAGGAGGAGGAGGAGGAGGAGGAGGAGGAGGAGGAGGAGGAGGAGGAGGAGGAGGAGGAGGAGGAGGGAGGAGGAGGAGGAGGAGGAGGAGGGGAGGAGGAGGGAGGAGGAGGAGGAGGAGGAGGAGGAGGAGGAGGAGGAGGAGGAGGAGGAGGAGGAGGAGGAAAGGACACAGCTGCCGAAGTGCACACGGTCGGAGGTCCGCGCGGAGCGTGCGGGTCGGCGCGGGGCCCCTCCTCTGCTGTGTGGAGCGGAGGCCCCTCGCCGCCCCAAGGGACCTCCGCCGCGCGGGCCACCGGACGTGCACGCCTGTGCCGCTGTGGCCTCGTCATGCAGAAGAGGAGGGCGAGGAGGCGGAGGGCTCGAGGGACGAGGAGGCGGGGAATGGGGAATGGGGAGCAGGAGGAGGAGGAGGAGGAGGAGGAGGAGGAGGAGGAGGAGGAGGAGGAGGAGCTGAAGGAGGAGGAGGAGGAGGAAGAAGAGGAGGAGGAGGAGGAGGAGGGTGAGAGGAACAAATAAGGAGTCGGAGGGGCCGAAGTGGTCGAGCAACTTCACCAACTCCGCCGCCTTGGCGTAATTGGGGTCCTCCGGAGTCACTGCCCTCAGCAGCGGCTCGAGGAAGACCTTCAGGACGGGGATCTCGTACTCGGCGGCCGAGTTCATGACGAAGTCGGCGCCGTTCTGGTGGGGAAAGATCCACACGCCCTCGCCCTTGCGGACGTTGTCCCACATCCTGAGAGTCACCGAGGCCGAGTTCGCGCGGAACAGGTAGTCCCGGCACATGCGCCGCAGGAGGCGGTGGTCCGTCGTCTTGACGCAGTTGCAGTCGTCGAGCTGCAGCGCCGTGCGCGGCGAGATGAAGACCTTGAACACCTTGTTGGGGTCCACCGCCTGCCGCCCGAGGCCAGCCGGCCGCGCGGGAAGGCCACCGCGGGGCCCAAGGCCAGCCGAGCCCCCCTCCCCCCGACGGCCAAGGGCCGACCTCGGAAGGAAAGGAGGACGGAGGGAGGGAGGGAGGGAGGGAGGGAGGGAGGGGGGGGAGGGAGGGAGGGAGGGGGAGGGAGGGAGGGAGGAGGGAGGGAGGGATGGAGGGAGGGAGGGAGGGAGGGAGGGAGGAGGAGGAGGAGGAGGAGGAGGAGGAGGAGGCCCAAGGCCAACCGAGTCGCCGGAGGAGGAGGAGGAGGAGGCCCAGGGCCCTCCCCGCCACCTTCTCCTTGTGGGGAGACGTGGGACTCGGTTTCGGGGGACTCGGGTTGGCCTGACGAGGCCATCATGAAAATGACGAAGCCCAGCCTGAAATTGACGCGAGAGTTCCCGCTGCAGACCTCCCGCGAGAACTGAAGCGTCGAAATCCAGGACGCGCTCCTCAAAAAGCGTCGGCCAACCCGAGTTCCGGCGCACTCGAGTCTGACGCTTGGGTCGGGCATGTCCTCCCACAAGGGGATTTTGAGCGAGAAACCAAACAGTGTCAAACAATACACCCTGCGAAATGCTTAAGAAATCATGGGTTAAGAAATTCATAGTCTCAGAAATTGAATAAAACCCAGAACTCCTATCAAAATCTTGGGATTTACATTGGAACGTTAAGAATAATCGAGACTCTGGCCGAAAACTTTGGTTTTCTTAAGCATCGCAGAAGGTGTACTCCAAAATCGTCGGGGAATCGCCCCTACAGACCATTGGGCCGTGCGAGCGCTCCAGGGCCGACCTCGGCGCGCTGCCTGGGGAGAGCCCTGCTGGGGCTGGCCCCTGGCCCCCCCCCCCGTGGCCCTCGGTGCGGCCGAGGCCTCCTCCTCCTCCTCCTCCTCCTCCTCCTCCTCCTCCTCCTCCTCCTCCTCCTCCTCCTCCTCATGGGGGCCCCTTTACCAGCTTGGAACATATCCCCATCCCTATGCTGGGCACCTTCTCATCACGATGCCAATCTTTAGGGATTCCCTCATTTTCAGAGGGCGAGTCCTCAAGATTGTCATCGCCTTTTGGCGTGTCAATCTCAGGAATAGGGATACGTTCGAGGCTGGTAACCCCTGGCCCCCCCCCCGTGGCCCTCGGTGCGGCCGAGGCCACCACGGGGCCTGCGTGTACAGCGGGTTGAGAGCGTGAATGCCCTCGATCACCAGGATCCCGTTCGCCGGGAGAGCGTCGATGTGGTGCCCCTTCGGCGCCCGGTACCCCGTCTTCATGTCGTAGACCGGCGTCTCCACTGCCTCGCCCTGGGGGGTCGAGGGAGAGAGAGAGAGAGAGGATGGAGGCAGAAGAGGGAGGAGCAGGAAGAGGGAGAGGGTGAGCAGAAGAACGGAGGGGAGTGGGGACGCAGGCAGAGGGAGGAGGGAGGGGGGGAGATTGGGGAGAAGACGAGGGGCGAGATCGCCAGTGTTCAGTCGGGCCTGTCCCCCCACAGGGGGATTTTCGACGAAAAATAAAACATACCTCCGAAATGCGCAAAAAGTAATCCAAAAATAGTCCGGTGATCATTTTCTGAATATTTTTGACCTTCTTAGAATATTTTGGGGGTATGTTTTGTTGTTCGTCGAACATCCCCCTGTAGGGGGACACGCCCGACATAACGCCAGTGCTATGTCTTCCCCTCGTGCCCACGGCTCTGCCACCGCCCTGGCGAGTGGGTCGGGCCGCGCCTGGCCGGGCCGAGGAGCCCCTCCCCCTCGCGGTGGGCCAAACAGGAGCATTACCAGCCTCGAACGTATCCCTATCCCTAAGATTGACACGCCCAAAGGCGATGACAACCTTAGGGATTCGCCCTCAAAGAATAAGGGAATCCCTAAGATTGGCATCGCGATGAGGAGGTGCCCAGCATAGGGATGGGGATATGTTCCAGGCTGGTAAGGAGTAGGGGAACAACAAGTGACATAAACATAACAACGCGGAGGTCCGCGCGGACTTCTCGGATCGGCGCTGGACCCCCCTCCCTGGCGCGCCAGGGGCGCGCCAGGGGCGGCGCCGGAGGCGCCGCCAGGAGGGTCCAGCGCGGATCCGAGAAGTCCGCGCGAACCTCCGAGTTTGTATGTTTATGTCATTCTTCGTTTCCCTCATCGGGAGCGGCCAATGGGGAAGTGTCCAAGAGGGGGGGGTACACACCATCAACAGCGGCATGTGCGCGATCCAGCGGGGGGGCCAGGGACGTAATGAAGCAAGAAGAGGCGCCCTGAAATCTGGGGAAATACCATGGCCCCCGCCACGAGATCCCCCGCCCCCAGTCACCACCCTCCTCTTTGCCGCCCCCGACCCCGGAGGAGGAGGAGGAGGGGGAGGAGGAGGGGGAGGGGAGGAGGAGGAGGAGGAGGAGGAGGAGGAGGAGGAGGAGGAGGAGGAGGAGGAGGAGGAGGAGGAGGAGGAGGACGACGACAGGGGGCTACGCCTTCGGGCCGCGTGCGAGCCCGGCCGGGCCAGGGGGCGCCCGGGAGCAGCTCGCGGCGAGGCGCGGCGAGCGGAGGAGGCCCCGCGGCCCAGCTCCTCCTCCGGAGGAGGCAGCGCTGCGCAGGCACGAGCCCTTCGGAGGCCCGCACCGCGCACGGAGGTCTGGGGTTATGTCGGGCGCGTCCCCCATACAGGGGGATTCTCGACGAAAAATAAAAACAAAAAAAAATACCCCCAAAATACTTCCAAAAGGTCAAAAAGATATTGAAAACTAGTCCCCAGACTATTTTTGGACTATTTTTTTTGTAAAAAAAAACATATGTATATATATATATATATATATATAACAGAAAATACATAAATCGTCGAAAATCCCCCTGTAGGGGGACACGCCCGACTTGAGTCTGGGGTCGGCGCTGGGCCCCCCCTCCGCTGGCTCGTGAAGAAGGCGCGCCGGGAGCGGCGCGGAGCGGCGCCGCCGAGGCCGTCCAGCGCCGGAAGGCACGAAGTCGTCCGAGCGACGATCAGAGACGGGTCTTGCGCGAGATGGCACAGCGACCTTCTGCGCGGCGGCTGGCGCGGGCCGCCCGCGCGGCGTGCCGCAGTGGGGACGAGGGCGCTCACGCGGGCAGCGTACGCGTATGCTGGGACAGGCCCGGGGGCCGATTGGATCCGATCCGATCCGAAGAGGACCTCCTACCGCCTCCTCTTCTTCAGAACTGATTCGAGTCGCGAGTGTGTACCAGCAGCGCTCCGACGAGCGGGCCTTCGCCAGAGCGTTGAGGTGCTGCCCGACGAGCTCCACATCCATGCTCTCGATGTGGTCGTAGTCAACGTCGGAGCGCTGCTGCCTTGGCACGTGGCCATTCCAACCCTGCTCCACCTCACACAATCTCTTCCTCGCTTTGGGTTTGCCAATCGATGTCGGTTTCCTCCGCACTACCGCCCACCTTGCCCTCTTGGCCCCCATCGACCTCAATCTGTGTTCCTCCCTCTCGTACCCATGAACCGTCTCGTTCTTCTCCTCCTCGTTCTCGTCCTCGTCCTCCGCCTCCGCCTCCTCCTTCTCCTTCCCCGTCGTCCCGCGTCCTCCATTCCCCGTCGTCATTAAGAGTCCTCATCATGATGAATCATGATCCCTGTCGCCGTCCTGTTGCTGCCGCTCTTCCTCCTCATCCCGGACCCTTGCCCAAGGTTCCCTGAGGCAGCCAAGCAGGCCCACTCTGGAACAACGAGCTTCTTAGGGGACGATGGGTATGCCAAACAGCGTGGGCCCCAAGCAGTGGTGCTTAGGTATCCGCGTGTAGTGATCTATGTGGTGTAAGCTATGTGATGTAGCCGACGTGGTGCAATCAATGTTGTGCTCCTCGCATGGCGGAGCTGGAAGTTGACATTGACAGCTCTACCCAACCACCCACCCATCCATCCGCAACTCGTTTTGCATAGCCAGTGCGGCGGCGATTGCGTGACTGCTGGGCGCTAGCTGGCGTATCGCTGCGCTTACACTTGCGAGCGCAAACTCGCGCGCAGAGCGGCCTGCCAATTTGGCGCGACCGACGCGGCCACGGTGGCGCTGACCGCTGGGAACTTCCCAACGCGTCTCGCAGGCCGCGCTGACGCGCGGGCACAACCGTGCGAGTTGGTGGCACGGGCGAGCGCGGTGTCATGGTGACGTCGACAGTGGACACGATGATAATAGTAGTGGTGATGGGGCAACGATGGCGATGACGACGGCAAGGCGAATGACGTCGCCGATGCTGGTCACGCTTATGACGATGATGGTGTCCACGTGTCGGTGCGGAAAAACATTCGGACGACTTTGACATGCGCGCGCGGACGACGCGCGCGTGGTCCGCATTTTTTTTGATAGGGCTCGTGCCCCCCATCAACAAGCGCGCAAAGGCGTGCGAATGATTTCGACATGCGCGCGCGGGGGACCCGTGTGGTCTCTTCTGACCAAAGTTGACAGCATGTCGCAAGAACGCGCGCGCAGATTGTCCACAAACTGTGTTTCAAAACCGTGGGTATTTTAGATATGTTCGGGGACTCCGATGTTGATATCCCTACGGCACCTCAAGTGTTTGAAGGACTTCGGCAAGGCCGCGCGTGTGGACTGTGCGCTTCTGTTGCAAAGGATTGTTGAGCATAGATGCGTTGTGATAAACGAGTGCGCGCGCAAACAATTATTTGACAGGAGTGGGAGGGGTCGATGACGGAATTCATTGGGATGGTATGAGCTCATATTCTAAAATGAACCAAGGGGCAATATCGTATGCAAATTGCAATGTCCCAGGGCGCGCCGATCATTCCAGCGGGGATATAATCTATACCCGCCACCGTGCCGTTGCGCACGGAATTGGCGCGTCCGTAGGTCCTTTGCCCAATCCCCTGAGCCTCAGTCCTCACTCCAGAAGAATCCTAAGGAACCCCGGCCCGAATTGCTGGACCACATCGCGTCGGATTAGCGGAGCGCCGCTTCGCTAATTGGCCTCAAGCCATGCGCGCCGACTCCCGGAATGCCCCGCGTCGGAGTAGCGGAGCGCCGCTCCGTTACATTCCGAACTGGCAATCAGGATGCGCCGTAAAGACGCAGGCCCCGTGTAAGCCCGTGTTGAAGCTCATTCGAGCGCGGCTGGCCATCGAATAGACAAGGATGCAATGGTGCTTGGGAAGGTTACCCATCTCTATCACTGGTTTCGACTGCAATGGACCTCGAATCATGCGCGCCGATTCCCGGAGTGCAACGTCGCAAATGTACCTCAAAGCACGCGGATCGAGGAATGCCGAACGTCGGATTAGCGGTTCGCCGCTCCATTGGCCTCCAACCATGCGCGCTGGCTCCTGGAGTGCTCCGATTCGGATTAGCGGAGCGCCGCTCCGCTAATGCGCATCAAAATCTGCGATTCGCGGAGTGCTCTCCGTCGGATTCGCGAAGCGCCACTCCGCTGGGTGGCCTCAAAAAGTGCGTGCCGAAATGGCGATTCCCGAATGCTCTGGGTAGGATTCGCGGGACGCCGCTCCGCTAATTAGCCTCGAATCATTTGCGTCGACATTGCTTGCGTCGCACTACCTCCAGGAGTCCCCCGAAAGACTCCCCGCGATATCACAACGAACATCCACGAGGCCTTGCCCCCAAGAAGCCCCAAGAGGCCCAAAAGAGGTCCCAAGAGGCCCAACAACAGCCACCAAGAGGCCCCCAAACTGCCTCCAAGAGTCCCCCGAGTGGCCTCCCACGAAATCCCAACGAACCTCTAGGCTTGATTCCCACAGCCCAGGCACAGTGCCTAAATGGGCCGAGGGCCATTCGATCCCCTTTAGAAACGAGACTCTGCGTGGTACCGTTGATGACGCGTGCAATCTACGTGGTACAATCTAGGTGGTGTAAGCTCTGTGGTGCAAGCTCTGTGGTGCAATCTGCGTTGTGCAATCTAGCTGCTGCAATCAATGTGGTGCAATCTACGTGGCGCCACATACGCGTTGCAATATGTGTGGTGCAAGCTATCTGGCGTAGTCTATATATATATATATATATATATATATATCGGGCGGCGACGAAGCGGCGACGGCGACAACAAGACGGCGGACCCGACACTGGGGCCCAGGCGACGGGCCGCGACGAGGCGGCGGCGGGACGATCACGGCGACAACAGGGCGTCGGGCCCAGCATTGGAGCCCAGTGCGTTAGAACATGTCGGCCAGCGCGGACCCGAAACGGTGCGTGTTTCTACATTTCCTCCGGCTGGCGCCGCACGTCGGCGGGGACCCCCGCGCATGGCACCAGCGCCGCCGGCGCTGGGCTGTGGGGCGCCGCCGCCCCGCTGTTGGCGGATCCCTGCGGGCAGAGCACTCCTCTCCCTCCCCTGCCCCCCGTCCTCCCCCCCTGTGAGCCTTTCCGTCCCCCCCTCGCGCGTCGCCATGGCTCGGGCCTGCCCAGCTCGGTGCTGCTCCCCTCGTGGGTCGGCGGGGTGCGGGGGTGTAGCACGGTTTCTGCACGGCTTACACAGCTCACGGCACCGGTAGGAATAAGGAAAGGCGACACCAACACCAACAGGGCGAGGAAATGCGAGGAGGCAAGGGGGAATTCCCTGGTGGTGTGGTCCCCCCCTCTCGCTCGAGACATCCCCAGCCTCCAGCTCGGAGAGGCATCGTGGACCTCCTCGCTGGCGGTGGGCCCCCTGGTGGTGTTGGTATCGCTTCTCCTCCCTCCGAACCGGGGGCAATCGAATCCGACGGTCTGATCCAGGTGCGGTCGTACAGCCACGACTGACCCACGGCACCTG
Source organism: Prorocentrum cordatum (assembly GCA_963575745.1). Taxonomy (NCBI): domain Eukaryota; class Dinophyceae; order Prorocentrales; family Prorocentraceae; genus Prorocentrum; species Prorocentrum cordatum. The sequence continues at coordinate 111,936 of CAUYUJ010017608.1, read as the reverse complement.
ATTTCGCTTTGTGAACTCCCCACAGCCAGGGGGAAGCAGAATTCAGCACGCATTCGGAAGGGCGGCACAACTGCCCCCTGCAGCGACGGGAAACCAGAATCTAGCACGTGTTCGGCGGAAGAACCCCATCCGAATGGGCCGCCGAAGGCGGTCCAAGCTGCAGCCCTCGTCGAGTTGCAGCGCCAATTCGTGTCGTTCTCGACATTCGCAGTCGTTCAGCCCATCGCTCCCATAGCTCCCCGACAACGGGGCGGTGACGGAGCGGCGACGGGGGGAACGTAGCCGCCAGACCGACCACACGCCTCAGTCACTTCAAGCACACGCAGGAAGCCCTCAGTGCAAGCACTGGCACTGACTGGGGAACTGAGTGAGAACCCTGACGTTCAAGCACTGTTTGGGGAATCGGGGAGGAGCGGAAGGGCGTGGAACGGGAGGGGCAGAGGGGGAGGGGGGGGCAGAGGGGCGGAGGGAGAGGGACGCAGGGGAGGTGGGGTGTAGCGTGGGGTGTGAAGGTGCAAGCGAGGTTCTTTCAGACTTGCGCTCTCGCCCCCAACACGCGCCACATTCCTGAGGTTGATTCCTTCCTAGTCGCTGCCGTCCTCCTCCTGTGTCCTCCTCCTTGCTTCCCCTTATCATCCTGCTCATCCTACTCCTCCTGCTCCTGCTCCTCCGCTCACCCGCTTCCTCCTCCGCTGTACTGTGACCCCTTCTCCGACTGCGGAGCAAGCGATGGTTCAAATCCTGGAGCTGTCACTTGGGGTCGAGGTCCTCTGGGACACCCCAGATGGCGGATACAAAAAAAGAATTCCCGAAAAGGGAAGGGATGGGTGGGCGGATCCAGGCTCCCTGCCTCCTGGATTCTCCCGGGAAGCTCAATGCGGCACACCCCTCGTGCGCGCCGTGCCCCGCAGACCTCCCGATCCACTCAGCTGGCCCGCAAAGATGGACCCTGGGAGCCTCACCTTGGCAGCCCGTTTTCCTTCCACCAGCCAATCGCTGGGCCGTCAGACTGTGAACGGCCCCTGCCTCGTGCCGTGGCGGACGCACGCCTCCGGCCAGCGGCACTGCTTCGGCCGATGCGTCGTGCAGACACGGCGTCACTGATCGACTGATCACGCACTTCGATTTTTCGATTTACACAGACCTCCGGAGGCTCCCAGCTGGCCCCCGAGGACTGCCGATGGGAGCGGCAACGCGGCACACCCCTCACGGGCTCCGAGACTCCGAGGGGCGCAGAGCCCGTCGGCCGACGCCTCAGGCAGGCTCGACGGGCGCCGCAGTCCGGCACACCCCTGGCGCAGGGCGCGTCTCATGGACCCCGACGGCCCACAAACTCACAGGGACCGCAACGATGACACCGAGGAAAAACGCAACGACCGGTATCGACTCTTGGAGGAGGAGGAGGAGGAGGAGGAGGAGGAGGAGGAGGAGGAGGAGGAGGAGGAGGAGGAGGGGAAGGAGGGGGAGGAGGAGGAGGAGGAGGAGGAGGAGGAGGAGGGAGGAGGGAGGAGGAGGAGAGGAGGAGGTGGAGGAGAGGAGGGAGGAGGATGAGGAGGAGGAGGAGGAGAAGGAGGAGGGGGAGGAGGAGGAGTGGGAGGGGTAGGAGTGGGAGGAGGACGGGGAGGGGGAGGAGTCGAAACCATACCTCGCAACCGGTTACAAAACTTGCGCGATAACTTCCCACCGTGAACCCACCGCCCAGCGGGTTGAATAATTGCATAACCCGTGGTGCTTGAATTGGCTCGGGCATGTCCCTCTACAGGAGGGTAGAGTCAGATCAAGCCAACAAATAGTCGGTTGATGCTTTTTTAAAGTTTTTGATCATTTGGGATACGGTTTGACTCTGTTCATTTGTCTCAGAAGATCCGCCTGTAGGAGGACATGCCCGACCTAATGCTTGAATGAGTTTGATACATTGGGGCCATGGTTGGGAAGCGTTTGGCCGAATTTGGCTCCGATGTGGCCTCCTATGGCTCGATATGTCACCCCAGATAGCGTCAGGTGCTCCAAGATAGCCTAGCCTCTCGCACCCCTCCAATAGGCCCCGAGACGGCTCCATGTCGGCTCGAGGTGGCCTCGGAGCGTCCGAAGGACCGCTCGGAAAGGGTGACATCGCCCACCCTCGCTTCGCATTTCCTTGTGTCCAATTCGCCTCAAGATGGCTCCAAAGTTGCACATCAGAGCCTCGAGAAGGACCATATATATATATATATATAAAAATGGTTCACTCCTAAATCTGCTCAAACTGACCACGGCGAATTTCGGTTTGATGACCTCCCTCAACCGTGTTCCACGGCATGCTCACGCACGCACGCACACACACACACACACACACTCCAGGGGCGGGGACCTCCCCAGGCAGCCGTCGCACGCCCGACCGCGATCTGCCCGGCCGCCCCGCGCCGGCCCCTCGGTGGGGGCAGACTCTGCCGCGGGCCTCAGCTGGTACTTGGGCTGCCTGTCCTCGGGGCGAACTGTGCGCGTGCCCTTCTCCCCTCCGCCCTGCTCGAACGCATGACCCCCACCAGGAGAGCCCAGAATCGAATCGATAAGTCGGATCGGCGATCGCATTGAATCAGATCGGCGGACATCGGAAGGCCAACATGCCCCCAATGAGAGATCGGAACCCAAATCGGAATCCCAAGTCGAATCGAATCGGAATCGGAAGCCATCGAAGTCGAATCGACTCGAATCGGAGGAATCGAAACGAGCCCTGCCCCACCCCCGCCCCCCGCATGAGAGGAGCATTGGACCAACCAGACCGCGCGCGCGCGCGGGCACCCCCCCCTGCGGCAGCTGGCAGTGGCCTCGCCTACAGGGCGCCTGCGCTTCCGCACATTCGCCATCATCGCAACGCGTTGACACGCAAAATCCATTGCTGTGGGGGCTGGAGTCGGCTTCCAGAGGCCGTGGATGGAGTCGAAGCAGATGGGGTCAAAGGATCGCGCCGCATCGCCGATGCATCGCCGATGCATCGGCGACGCGGCGCGATCCTTCGACCCCATCTACTCCGACCCCATCTAGGATTAAGTCGGGCCTGTCCTCCTACAGGGGAATGTTGGGCGAAAAACCAAAGATACTCAAAATGTTCCCTCCAAATGGTCAAACAATAGCCCAACAAAATAGTACCCAGACTATCTTTTTGACTATTTTTGAACATCCCTCCTGTAGAGGGACAGGCCCGACTTAAATCTAGGAGTAGGGGGCCACGTGCGAACCCTACCCCTACCCCCCACGATTTCTGAGAGGGAGGGTGGGGTTCACTTCGTGCGGGAGCTCCCGCACGAAATGAACCCCACGCTCCCCCTGAGAAATCGTGGGGGGTTACGGGTAGGGTCTTAGTGGGCCCAAGAAACGGCAAGGCCGTTTTTTCCCGTTTCCGAAAAAGTGTCCATTGAAAATGGGAACGGCAAAAAAACGGCGGCAAACAAACGACTCCAGGATTGGAACCGGAGCCAGAACCGGTAAAATTATCCCGGCAAAGCAACCTAACAGCGATGTGTAGGAGCATATCTGGAAGCATTCCCCTTAAGATTCGGATGATAATCCAGGTAGAATTCCGCTGTTCTCGCAGTCGTAGTCGCATTCGCGATGACAGTCGCAGTGGCAACGGCAGTCGCAGTCACAGCCTCAGTCTCAGCCTGCCTCAGCCTCAGCCTCAGCCTGCCTCAGCCTCAGCCTGCCTCAGCCTCAGCCTCAGCCTGCTTCAGCCTCAGCCTCAGTCTGCCTTCAGCCTCGGCCTCAGCCTCAGCCTGCCTCAGCCTCAGCCTGCATCAGCCTCAGCCTCAGCCTCAGCCTGCCTCAGCATCAGCCTGCCTCAGCCTCAGCCTCAGCCTGCCTCAGCCTCAGCCTCAGCCTGCTTCAGCCTCAGCCTCAGTCTGCCTTCAGCCTCGGCCTCAGCCTCAGCCTGCCTCAGCCTCAGCCTGCATCAGCCTCAGCCTCAGCCTCAGCCTGCCTCAGCATCAGCCTGCTTCAGCCTCAGCCTCAGTCTGCCTTCAGCCTCGGCCTCAGCCTCAGCCTGCCTCAGCCTCAGCCTGCATCAGCCTCAGCCTCAGCCTCAGCCTGCCTCAGCATCAGCCTGCCTCAGCCTCAGCCTCAGCCTGCCTCAGCCTCAGCCTCAGCCTGCTTCAGCCTCAGCCTCAGTCTGCCTTCAGCCTCGGCCTCAGCCTGCCTGCCTCAGCCTCAGCCTGCCTCAGCCTCAGCCTGCATCAAGCCTCAGCCTCAGCCTCAGCCTCAGCCTCATCAGCCTGCCTCAGCCTCAGCCTCAGCCTGCCTCCTCTACCTCAGCCTCAGCCTGCTTCAGCCTCAGCCTCAGTCTGCCTTCAGCCTCGGCCTCAGCCTCAGCCTGCCTCAGCCTCAGCCTGCATCAGCCTCAGCCTCAGCCTCAGCCTGCCTCAGCATCAGCCTGCCTCAGCCTCAGCCTCTGCCTGCCTCTGCCTCAGCCTCAGCCTGCTTCAGCCTCAGCCTCAATCTGCCTTCAGCCTCGGCCTCAGCCTCCGCCTGCCTCAGCATACAGCCTCCTCAGCCTGCATCGCCTCAGCCTCAGCCTCAGCCTGCCTCAGCATCAGCCTCCTGTCTCGCATCAGCCTGCCTTCGTGCCTCAGCCTCAGCCTCAGCCTCAGCCTGCCTCAGCCTCAGCCTCAGCCTGCTTCAGCCTCAGCCTCAGTCCGCCTTCAGCCTCGGCCTCAGCCTCAGCCTGCCTCAGCCTCAGCCTGCATCAGCCTCAGCCTCAGCCTCAGCCTGCCTCAGCATCAGCCTGCCTCAGCCTCAGCCTCAGCATGCCTCTGCCTCAGCCTCAGCCTGCTTCAGCCTCAGCCTCAGTCTGCCTTCAGCCTCGGCCTCAGCCTCAACCTGCCTCAGCCTCAGCCTGCCTCAGCCTCAGCCTCAGCCTGCCTCAGCATTCAAAATGTGGCCCGGGAATGGAATTCTGGGAACTCGAAAAACACGAAGTGGCCTACAGTTGGCTCCGGGCATTCAAAATCATGCCCAGGAATGGAGTTCTGGGAACTCGAAGACCACGAAGTGGCCTACAGTTGGCTCCGGGCATTCAAAATGTGGCCCGGGAATGGAGTTCTGGGAAGTCGAAGAGCACGAAGTGGCCTACAGTTGGCTCCGGGCATTCAGAATGTGGCCCGGGAATGGAGTTATGGGAAGTCGAAGAACACGAAGTGGCCTACAGTTGGCTCCGGGCATCCAAAATGTGGCCCGGGAATGGAGTTCTGGGAAGTCGAAGAGCACGAAGTGGCCTACAGTTGGCTCCGGGCATCCAAAATGTGGCCCGGGAATGGAGTTCTGGGAAGTCGAAGAGCACGAAGTGGCCTACAGTTTGCTCCGGGCATCCAAAATGTGGCCCGGGAATGGAGTTCTGGGAAGTCGAAGAGCACGAAGTGGCCTACAGTTGGCTCCGGGCATCCAAAATGTGGCCCGGGAATGGAGTTCTGGGAAGTCGAAGAGCACGAAGTGGCTTACAGTTGGCTCCAGGCATTCAGAATGTGGCCCGGGAATGGAGTTCTGGGAGGTCGAAGAGCACGAAGTGTGTGACTGTTTGCGAAAAGCGCATTCGGACACGAGTTCGGACACAGCTCCCCGGATGCCGCCCCGACCCCCCTGTGGAGTCATCTGCTGCTCTCTTTTGACACCGCTAGAAACCTATCAGTCTTCGCTGTTAGGTAAAAACGGCGACGGAACCGGTAAACGAACGGCGTCGGATCCGGCAGAAAACGGCAACAAGGGACCGGTGAAAAAAAGGCCCTGTCGTTTCCAGCACTAAGGGTAGGGTTCGCACGTGGCCCCCTAAAGAAGCCCAGAGTTTCCCACTGCTCCCTGCTGCTCCGCCCCCTACTCCTAGATTTAAGTCGGGCCTGTCCCTCTACAGGAGGGATGTTCAAACATAATCAAAAGATAGTCCGGAGACTATTTTTGTTGGGCTATTGTTTGGCCATTTGGGGGGCATATTTTGAGTATCTTTTGTTTCTCGCCCAACATCCCCCTGTGGGAGGACAGGCCCGACTTAATCCTAGATGGGGTCGGGGTTTCCCACTGCTCCCTGCTGCTCCTTCGGGGATCTTCTGACCCGGGTCAATCCAGACCCAGGTCAGCAGGAAACCAAAAACTGCAATGCAGGAACAAAAAACTGCAACACAGGTCTTTGCAAACCCGGGTCAGCCAATATGCGCGGCCGCCTCGCGGCCACGAGCGGCTCGCTCACCCGGGTCAGCCAGAGGGGGTCTTCGCAGCATCCTGCAGGATCTGGTGCCCTGGCGGACCCCCGTTTGCGCTGACCCCCGTCTCAAGGCTCCCTGCTGCTCCTCCGCCACCGCCGCCCCCCGCGCGGAGCGCTGCAGGGCCCGGCCTGCGCAGGGCCAGCCCCGCTCGCGCCCGCGACGCGCGGGCGCGCTGGGGGGGGGGGGGGGTTCAGCGCCGCGCGGAGCCTGCCCCGGAGCGCGCGGGGCTCGAAGCATCGGCCAGTTCTCTGGGGGACAGGAGGTGGACAGCAGGCACACACACATACATATATATATATATATATGTATGAGGAGTGAGATATATTCGTGTAAACATATATATATATACACACACACGTGTATATATATGTAGAAATATAGACAGGTGAACAAAACATATATATATATATACACACATACATATCTGATATAATATCGGAAGCGGCCAAGAGGGGGGTGTCCAAGGGGGGGGTGCAAATCATGCCCCGCGGCATGTGCGCGGCCCAGCGGGGGGGCCAGGGACGTGATGAAAGAAGACGAGGCGCCATGAAGTCTGGAGAGCTATCATGGCCCCCGCCATCATAGCCACCCCCCGTAGTCAGCACCCCCCTCTTTGCAACCCCCGATAATACACACACGCACACACACTGCGTTTGGGCCGGCAATTGCCGCTGAGCGGTGGACAAGCGCGACATCGGACAGCGGGCACTTTCTGGCAGCTTCCCGGTCACGGGTGAGCGACGATCACAAACACGGGCCCTAGGCTTATGTCGGGCCTGTCCCCCTACAGGGGGATTTTCGACGAAACATTGAAAATACCTTAAAATACCCCAAGAAGGTCCAAAACATACTAAAAAAATAGTCCCCAGGCTATTTTTAGACAATTTGTTGACTATTTTAGGGGGTATGTTTTATTGGGCGCCCGAATTATCCGGGGTAACTCGGGTCTGGGGTAATTCGGGTTTGGATTCCCGAAAAAAAAAGAACCCGAGTTAGCCCTCACCCGAGTTACCCCTGATGATTCGGGGCTCTGGACGCCCGAAAAATCAGGGGTAACTCGGGTCCGGGGTAACTCGGGTTTGGATTCCCGAAAAACGAACCCGAGTTATCCCTGACCCGAGTTCCCCCTGTGTCGTCGAAAACCCCCCTGTAGGGGGACAGGCCCGACTTACTCTTCGGCGAGAGGAGGCAGCGGCCCTGCGCGGCGGCCCTGCGCGGGGGGGCCGCCGCCGCGGCACGCCGCCCCGGGAGACGGGGCAAGGGCGCTTGCGCGCGACCCTCGGCGGACAGCTTACTGCCAGCCTGGAACATACGGTAGAGGGAAACAATTACTGAACACTCCCCTTCCCCCCAAACTCAACGTTGGCACGCGCGGGGGAGACTGCGGTCGAAGTGCATCTCATCAGACCCACCGCCAACTTTGAACATTGGGGGGAGGGGGAGGCGTTGACAGAGAAATGTGGCATGTGTTCGCTAATTTGTTCCGAGGCCTGTATCCACCTCCTCATCACGATGCGAATCCTAGGGATTCCCTTTTTTTTTAGGGGGCGAGTCCCTGAGACTGTCCTCGCCTTTGGGCGTGTCAATCTCTTAGGGATAGGGATATGTTCGAGGCTGGTATAAGCTTGCGCGCCCACGTCGGCGCAGACGGCCCCCTGCTCTTGCGCTACTCCCGTGGCGCTCGACCTCGACGGCTCGCGCTGAGGTCGCCGACGCGTCGTCAGGCTCGGAGTCCACTCACAGTATGGGCAGGCGAGCTTTTGAAGCGGCCGACCGCCAGCAGCTCGTTCGCGTGGACTTTGCCGGACATCGCCCACTACACACATGAACTTGCTCGCCCAGCGATCGCGAATCTTGCTGCGAAACTGGGCGTGGCAGCGTCTGGCCAGAGTCTAAGCGGCTAGACGCCAAACCAGGAGGACCCCTGCCTAGCTCGCTGACCGAACAACCGTTGTCAAAGCGTCAAGAACCAACTTCGGACAGGTCCCCCCCTCCCCATCCCCCATCCGCTGGTGTCTGAGAAGGAGGCGCGAGGTGTCAGCGCGTCCATTCTGGCCCAGGATGGCTTCAAGCGGGCCCCACATAGGCCAAGCTGGCCTCCAACATCGAAGAATACGATGTGACTTGATTCGATCTGGTCTTCTACATGACCCCCAGGATGCCCCAGGCATCCACGTGACAGCCCGAGGTAGCCGCGGACCCCCCCCCAAACGATTTCGAGCCATATGTATGTTGTCCAATATAACTGTGTTGCCTTTCAATGTTGGCTGAGCTTCGGGCGACTCAAGATGGTTCCGCGATGACCCAAAGAAGGCCCAGACTCTAACGTGTCCCGATAGCGCTTCGAATTCCCCCCCAGAAGCGTCCCAGGAGGCATGCGATAGGTTGTCTTCTAGGCTTTAGAAGGGGATCGTAAGCTAGGACAGCCTCTGTTTGATCGATTGCATCCAGGATTGCTCCAAGAGGTTCCGAAAAAAGGATCCCACTAGCTCCCCCAGAGAGCCCCAGGAGGCTCGTTCCAAAGAAGCCCTTAGCTTGGTCGACGGCCCGGGAATCCTTTCTGGAGGGGTTGTTGGAGATACGCGGCGGTGCGTCAAAGATTTCGCAACACCTCGCAAGAGCGACAATGAATGAAGCGGTAGCTTGCCAGATTCACGCGAAACGTTCAAGAGCGTAGTTAACTTTGGCCGCGAAGTTGAGATTGCCATTACAACGAAAACGCAACTTGGGCTTCGCAATGCGTATTCACTCTGCCATCGGCTTACCCAACGAGGCTTGTCGGCAACTGCAACGTCCTCCCTGTGGTTGGTCTATAAAGCAGGGCGGTATCTTAACTACCCTTGAGTATTCCCCAAACCATCTGTCTTTTTGTTCTCCTCCTGCTCCCCCTCCTCCTCCTCCCCCTCACCCTCCTCCTCCTCCTCCTCCTCCTCCTCCTCCTCCACATCTTCGATTATTGCTGCCCTGGTGTCCAGGGGCAAGTAGTAGTGGTCCACAGTCAGCGGCTTAGCGACGTAACCGCAATTCTGCAAATACATGCAGAGCTTGTTGGCAAAGGTCGTCTTGCCAGACGACGTGGGCCCCGCGATGCAGATGATCTTCACCGCGCGTTCTTCCTTCTGCCGGTCCTGCACCATCCTGGAGAGGGCGAAAGGTATGTAGAGACCTCCTACATGGTGACGGACTAGATGGGGTCGAAAGATCGATCCGCATCGCCGATACATCGGAGATGCATCCGTGATGCATCAGCGGTGCATCGACGTTGCACCAGCGATGCATCGTCGACGTCGGCGGTGTATCGGCGACGTCGGCGTGAAGCAAATCGGGCTCGGCATCGAGCCGCATCGGCGATGCATCGGCGATGCGGCGCGATCCTCTGACCCCATCTGCTCCGATCGGGGATGGACAGAACCCCCTTTTAATCAAACGCGGTTTAGTGACAACGACCTCGGGCCCAAACCTGGCGGGCGCAAGCCTAGGAAATGACGGCCGCGGCGCCCTCTCGAGGACCGAACACGGACAATTCACTTACCTGGCGGGCGCAAGCCTAGGAAATGACGGCCGCGGCGCCCTCTCGAGGACCGAACACGGACAATTCACTTATCGGCGTGTCAAGGTGGGGACCCTGTCCACCCCCGATCCGACCCCAGGAAGGAGACCGAGGGCTATGTCGGGCGTGTCCCCCAACAGAGGGAGTTTCGACAAAAAAAAAACGGTACCCCAAACATACACCAAAAAGGTCAAACAATACTCAAACAATAAACCCAGACTATGTTTGGACTATTGTTTGACTATTGTTGGGGTATCTTGTATTCTTCGTCGAAAATCCCCCTGTAGGGTGACAGGCCCTGGAGTGTGACAGGCCTAGGGTATGAGGGCTGAGGATGAAGGAACGGAAGAGGACGAGAAAAAAAAGGACGAGGCAGGGAGCTAGGGCTCCCAACTTCGCGCTTCGCGCTCCGCGAAGCGTGACGCGCGCATAACTTCGCGCTCTCGCGCCGCCCCCCCCGGAGGGAGAAGAGGAGGACGAGGAGGAGGGGGAGAAGGAGCGAGGACCGCGAAGCGCGAAGCGCGAGTGACTTCGCGCCCTCGAGGGCGCGAAGTCACGGCCACGACAACCAGCAACACAAGTCTGCGGGTCTCCGCCTGCCCGTGGTGCGCAGACGTCCGAGACGGACCGGTTGCCCCGCAGCCCCCGCGGCCCCCTCCACGGAGGCCCAAACTCCTGCTTGAGAGGCCTCCACGGAGGCCCAAAATCCTGTTTGAGAGGCCGTGAGCGTTTCTTTATTCAAGGGCTCCCAACTTCGCGCTTCGCGCCGCGCGAAGCGCGTATAA